>CM038678.1:705423727-705871544 GCA_021605205.1 Aegilops longissima
TATAGTTGCTGCCGTCATCTTTCAGCTTGGTTTTCTCTAGAGCAGCGTTGAAGTTCAAGTTGACATGGCGTTGGCCATTTGATCTACAAGACATATCATTCAAAAGTTTTAGACTAAGTTCATGATAATTAAGTTCATCTAATCAAATTATTTAAATGAACTCCCACTCAGATTTGACATCCCTCTAGTCATCTAAGTGTTACGATCCGAGTCGACTAGCCGTGTCCGATCATCACGTGAGACGGACTAATCTCGTCGGTGAACATTCTCATGTTGATCATATCTTCCATCGACTCGTGTTCGACCTTTCGGTCTCCGTGTTCGAGGCCATGTCTGTACATGCTAGGCTCGTCAAGTAAACCCTAAGTGTTTTGCGTGTGTAAATCTGTCTTACACCGTTGTATGTGAGCGTAAGAATCCATCACCCGATCATCACGTGGTGCTTAGAAGCGACGAACTTTGCAGCGGTTCACAGTTAGGGAAACACTTCTTGAAATTGTTGTAAGGGATCATCTTATTTACTACCGTCGTTCTAAGTAAACAAGATGTATAAACATAATAAACATCACATGCAATTATATAGTAGTGACATGATATGGCCAATATCATAAAGCTCCATTGATATCCATCTTGGGGCTCCATGATCATCTTGTCACCGGCATGACACCATGATCTCCATCATCATGATCTCCATCATTGTGCCTCCATGAAGTTGTCCGCCAGCGACTACTTCTACTTCTATGGCTAACGCGTTTAGCAATAAAGTAAAGTAAGTTACATGGCGTTCTTCAATGACATGAGGTCATACAAAATTAAAGACAACTCCTATGGCTCCTGCGGTTGTCATACTCATCGACATGCAAGTCGTGATTCCTTTTACAAGAACATGATCTCATACATCACAATATGTCATTCATCATTCATCACAACTTGGCCATATCACATCACATGACAATTGCTGCAAAAACAAGTTAGGCGTCCTCTAATTGTTGTTGCATCTTTTACGTGGCTGCAATTGGGTTCTAGCAAGAGCGTTTTCTTACCTACGAATAACCACTGGCGTGATCTTGTTAACTTCTATTTACCCTTCATAAGGACCCTTTTCATCGAATCCGCTCCAACTAAAGTAGGAGAGCGGACACCCGCCAGCCACCTTATGCAACTAGTGCATGTTAGTCGGTGGAACCGGTCTCACGTAAGCGTCGTGTAAGGTTGGTCGGGCGCTTCATCCCACAATACCGCGGAAGCAAGATAAGACTAGTAGCGGCAAGTAAATTGACAAGATCCGCCCACAACTAAATTGTGTTCTACTCGTGCAAAGAGAACTACGCATAGACCTAGCTCATGATGCCCTTTGTTGGAAGCGTTGCAGAAAATTAAAATTTTTCCTACGGTTTCACCAAGATCCATCTATGAGTTCCACTAAAGCGAGTCAAGGGAGAGTTTGCATCTACATACCACTTGTAGATCGAGTGCAGGCGTTCGAGGAGTGGTGATGATGAAGCGTTCCCAGCGTGATTCCGATCACCGATGACCAAGTGCTGAATGGACAGCACCTCCGCGCTCAACACACGTGCAGGACGGCAGGCGTCTCCTCCGTCTTGATCCAGCAAGGAGGAAGGAGAGGTTGAGAAGATTACTCAATGGCAGCACGCGGCGTGATGCGGATGGAGGGACTGTACTCGGCGGGGCCGCCAAGCGTGTGCGGAGGAGGAGAGGTGTTGGGGAGGGAGGGCTGCGCCTTCAATGATGTGTGCAGCCTCCCTCTACCCCTCTATTTATAGGGAAAGGAGGAGGGGCGGCCCCTCTAGATCCATCTAGAGTGGGGGCGGCCAAGGGAGGGCTTGCCCCCAAGCAGGGCGCCCCTTTGGGGTTTCCCCTTCAACCCCTAGGCGCATGGGCCAAGGGAGGGTGCGCCCAGCCATGAGGGGCTGGCTGCCCCACGCAGCCCAAGTGCCCCCCAAAGGGTGGCCTCCGGTGGTCCTCCGGAACTCTTCCGGTGGACCCTCCATAAAACCGATCTGACCGAAACTTTTCGGTGTCCGTTTGATGACTTCCCATATATAAATCTTTACCTCCGGACCATTCCGGAACTCCTCGTGGCGTCCGGGATCTCATCCGGGACTCGAACAACATTCGGTAATCACATACAAGTCTTCCTATTAACCCTAAGCGCCACAGAACCTTAAGTGTGTAGACCCTACGGGTTCGGGAGACATCTTGAACATGACCGGGGCGCTCTCGGTCAATAACCAACAGCGGGATCTGGATACCCATGTTGGCTCCCACATGCTCCTCGATGATGTCATCGGATGAACCACGAAGTCTAGGGTTGAGCAACCCGTATGCTATTCCCTTTGTCGGCGGTATGTTACTTGCAGAGGCTCGATCGTCGGTATCCCGATACCTCGTTTAATCTCGTTACCGGCAAGTCACTTTACTCGTACCGTAATGCATGATCCGTGACCGGACACTTGGTCACTTTGAGCTCATTATGATGATGCACTACGAGTGGGCGGTGATACCTCTCCGTCACACGGAGTGACAAATCCTGTCTCGATCCGTGTCAACCCAGCAGACACTTTCGGAGATACCGTAATGCACCTTTATAGTCACCCGATTACGTTGTGGCGTTTGGTACACCAAAGCATTCCTCACGGTATCCGGGAGTTACGATCTCACGGTCTAAGGAAGAGATACTTGTCATTGGAAAAGCTCTAGCAAAAGCGAACTACGATCTTTGTGCTATGCTTAGGATTGGGTCTTGTCCATCACGTCATTCTCCTAATGGCGTGATCCGTTATCAATGACATCGATGTCCATAGTCGAGAAACCATGTCTATCTGTTGACCAGCGAGCTAGTCTACTAGAGGCTTACTAGGGACGTATTGTAGTCTATGTATTCACCGTGTATTACGATTTCCGGATAATACAGTTATAGCATGAATAAAGACAATTATCATGAACAAGGAAATATAATAATAATGCTTTTATTATTGCCTCTAGGGCATATTTCCAACAAAACATTTCTCTCATATAAATAGAACAACCATTATTCTCTGATTTAAATGAGTAGCCATCTCGTATTAAGCGAGATCACGATACAATGTTCATGCTCAAACTTGGTACTAAATAACAATTATTGAGGTTTAAAACTAATCCGTAGGTAAATGTAGAGGTAGCGTGCGGCGATCACATCGACCTTGGAACCATTCCCGGCGCGCATCGTCACCTCGTCCTTCGCCGGTCTCCATTTATTTCGCAGCTCTGCTGTGAGTTACATATATGAACAGCGGCACGGTATCAAATACCGAGGAGTTACTCGAGTCTTGGTAAGGTACACATCAATTACATGTATATCAAATATACCTTTAGTGTTGCCGGCCTTCTTATGCGCTAAGTATTTGGGGCAGTTCCGCTTCGATGACCCTTCCTTTGCAATAAAAGCACTCAGTCTCAGGCTTGGGTCCATTCTTTGACTTCTTCCCGGCAAGCTGGCTTGCAGGCGCGGCAACATCCTTGCCGTCCTTCTTGAAGTTCTTCTTTCCCTTGCCCTTCTTGAACTTAGTGGTTTTATTTACCATCAACACTTGATGCTCCTTCTTGATTTCTACCTCTGCTGACTTCAGCATTGAAAATACTTTAGGAATAGTTTTCACCATCCCCTGCATATTGTAGTTCATCACAAAGCTCTTGTAGCTTGGTGGGAGCGAGTGAAGGATTCTGTCAATGACCGCCTCTTCCGGGAGGTTAATGTCCAGTGGGACAGGCGGTTGTGCAACCAGACATTTTGAGTATGTGCTCCTTGTGAACTATTTTCCTCCATCTTACAAGCTGTAGAACTTGTCGGAGAATTCATATCTCTCGACCGGGCATGAGCTTGGAAAACTAGTTTCAGCTCCTCGAACATCTCATATGCTCCGTGTCGCTCAAAAGCGCTTTTGGAGCCCGGTTCTAAGCTGTAAAGCATGCCGCACTGAGCGAGGGAGTAATCATCAACACAGAGACTGCCAAGCGTTCATAACGTCTTGGTTCTCAGGATGGGTGCTTCACCTAGCGGTGCATCTAGGACATATTGTTTCACTGGGAGCTATGAGGATAATCCTCGGGTTCGGACCCGATCCGAATAGTTGCTGCCATCATCTTTCAGCTTGGTTTTCTCTAGGAGCAGCGTTGAAGTTCATGGTGACATGGCGTTGGCCATTTGATCTACAAGACATTTTGCAAAGATTTTAGACTATTGTTCATGATAATAAAGTTCATCTAATCAAATTATTTAATGAACTCCCACTCTGATTTGACATCCCTCTAGTCATCTAAGTGATACATGATCCGAGTCGACTAGGCTGTGTCCGATCATCACGTGAGACGGACTAGTCATCGTCGGTGAACATCTCCATGTTGATCGTATCTTCCATCGACTCATGTTCGACCTTTCGGTCTCTTGTGTTCGAGGCCATGTCTGTACATGCTAGGCTTGTCAAGTTAACCTAAGTGTATTGCATGTGTAAAACTGTCTTACACCCGTTGTATGTGAGCGTAAGGATCTATCACACCCGATCATCACGTGGTGCTTGAAGCAGACGAACTTTAGCAGCGGTGCACGAGTTAGGAGAACACCTTTTGAAATAGTTATGAGGATCATCTTATTTACTACCGTCGTTCTAAGTAAACAAGATGCATAAACATAATAAACATTACATGCAATTATATATAGTAGTGACATGATATGGCCAATATCATATAGCTCCTTTGATCTCCATCTTGGGGCTCCATGATCATCCTGTCACCGACATGACACCATGATCTCCATCATCGTGTCTTCATGAAGTTGTCACGCCAGCGACTACTTCTACTTCTATGGCTAACGCGTTTAGCAATAAAGTAAAGTAATTTACGGCGTTCTTCAATGACGCAGGTCATACAAAAATAAAGACAACTCCTATGGCTCCTGCGGTTGTCATACTCATCGACATGCAAGTCGTGATTCCTATTACAAGAACATGATCTCATACATCACATATATCATTCATCATTCATCACAACTTTGGCCATATCATATCACAAAACACTTGCTGCAAAAACAAGTTAGGCGTCCTCTAATTGTTGTTGCAAGTTTTACGATAGCTGCAATAGGGTTCTAGCAAGAACGTTTTCTTACCTACGTGAAAGCCAAGCGTGATTTGTCAACTTCTATTTACCCTTCATCAGGACCCTTTTCATCGAATCCGCTCCAACTAAAGTGGGAAAGACAGACACCGCTAGCCACCTTATGCAACTAGTGCATGTCGATTCGGTGGAACCAGTCTCACGTAAGCGTCACGTGTAAGGTCGGTCCGGGCCGCTTCATCCCACAATGCCGCTGAAGCAAGATAAGACTAGTAGCGGCAAGAAAGTTGACAACATCTCGCCCACAACAAATTGTGTTCTACTCGTGCAATAGAGAACTACGCATAGACCTAGCTCATGATGCCACTGTTGGGAGCGTTGCAGAAAATTAAAATTTTTCCTACGGTTTCACCAAGATCCATCTATGAGTTCATCTAGCAACGAGTCATGGGAGAGTGATTGCATCTACATACCACTTGTAGATCGCGTGCGAAAGCGTTCAATGGAATGGGGATGATGGAGTCGTACTCGCCGTGATTCAGATCACCGATGACCTAGTGCTGAACGGACAGCACCTCCGCGTTCAACACACGTGCGGAGGCGGATGGCGTCTCCTCCTTCTTGATCCAGCAAGGGGAAGGAGAGGTTGATGATGATCCAGCAGCACGGCGGCGTGGTGGTGGATGCAGTGAGAACTCGGCGGGGCTTCGCTAAGCAACTACGGGAGGAGGAGGAGGTGTTGCGGGGAGGAGGAGGGCGCGGGGCTTATGGGTGCGGCCACCTCCCTCCCTCCCTTTATATAGGTGCAAGAGAGGGAGGCTCAGCCTTGCCCTTCCTCCAAGGAAGGAGTGCGGCCAAGAGGGGAGAGTCCATCCTCCCAAGGCACCTCGGAGGTGCCTTCCCCTTTTAGGACTCTCCCCTTTTTCTTATATCTTGGCGCATGGGCCTCTTGGGGCTGGTGCCCTTGGCCCATATAGGCCAAGGCGCACCCCCTACAGCCCATGTGGTCCCCCGGGGCAGGTGGACCCCCGGACCCCTTTCGGCACTCCCGGTACAATACCGATAACGCGCGAAACTTTTCCGGCGTCCGAAATAAGACTTCCTATATATAAATGTTTACCTCCGAACCATTCCGGAACTCCTCGTGACGTCCGGGATCTCATCCGGGACTCCGAACAACATTTGGTTTGCTGCATACTCATATTTATACAACCCTAAGCGTCACGAACCTTAAGTGTGTAGACCCTACGGGTTGGAGACATCTGAACATGACTGAGGCGGCTCTCGGGCAATAACCAACAACGGGATCTGGATACCCATGTTGGCTCCACATGCTCCTCGATGATATCATCGGATGAACCACGATGTCGAGATTCAATCAACCCGTATACTATTCCCTTTGTCAATCGGTATTTTACTTGCCCGAGATTCGATCGTCGGTATCCCAATACCTAGTTCAATCTCGTTGCGGCAAGTCACTTTACTCGTGCCGTAATGCATGATCCGTGACCAAACACTTGGTCACTTTGAGCTCATTATGATGATGCACTACGAGTGGGCCCAGTGATACCTCTCCGTCATACGGGTGACAAATCCAGTCTCGATCCGTGTCAACCCAACATACACTTTTGGAGATACCTGTAATGCACCTTTATAGTCACCCGATTCGTTGTGACGTTTGGTACACCAAAGCACTCCTACGGTATCGGGAGTTACACGATCTCATGGTCTAAGGAAGAGATACTTGACATTGGAAAAGCTCTAGCAAAGCGAACTACGATCTTGTGCTATGGTTAGGATTGGGTCTTGTCCATCACATCGTTCTCCTAATGATGTGATCCGTTATAATGACATCCAATGTCCATTGTCGGAAACCATGACTATCTGTTGATCAGCGAGCTAGTCAACTAGAGGCTCACTAGGGACATATTATGGTCTATGTATTCACACGTGTATTACGATTTCCGGATAATACAATTATAGCATGAATAAAGACAATTATCATGAACAAGGAAATATAATAATAGTACTTTTATTATTGCCTCTAGGGCATATTTCCAACAGCAAAAACATAGGGAAGCAACAACGCGAGCTATTGATCTACAACATAATTTGCAAAATACTACCAGGACTAAGTTCATGATAAATTTAAGTTCAATTAATCATATTACTTAAGAACTTCCACTTAGATAGACATCTCTCTAGTCATCTAAGTGATCACGTGATCCATATCAACTAAACCATGTCCGATCATCACGTGAGATGGAGTAGTTTCAATGGTGAACATCAATATGTTGATCATATCTACTATATGATTCACGCTCGACCTTTCGGTCTCCGTGTTCCGAGGCCATATCTGTATATGCTAGGCTCGTCAAGTTTAACCTGATTATTCTGCGTGTGCAACTGTTTTGCACCCGTTGTATTTGAACGTAGAGCCTATCACACCCGATCATCACATGGTGTCTCAATACGAAGAACTTTCCTGGCGGTGCATACTCGGGGAGAACACTTCTTGATAATTAGTGAGAGATCATCTTAAAATGCTACCGTCAATCAAAGCATAATAAGATGCATAAAGGATAAACATCACATGCAATCAATATAAGTGATATGATATGTCCATCATCATCTTGTGCTTGTGATCTCCATCTCCGAAACACCGTCGTGATCAGCATCATCACCGGCGCGACACCTTGATCTCCATCGTAGCATCGTTGTCGTCTCGCCACCTATTGCTTCTACGACTATCGCTACCGCTTAGTGATAAAGTAAAGCATTACGAGGCGATTGCATTGCATACAATAAGCGACAACCATATGGCTCCTGCCGATTGCCGATAACTTCGGTTACAAAACATGATCATCTCATACAATAAAATATAGCATCACGTCTTGACCATATCACATCACAACATGCCCTGCAAAAACAAGTTAGGCGTCCTCTACCTTGTTGTTGCAAGTTTTACGTGGCTGCTACGGGCTTAGCAAGAACCGTTCTTACCTCGCATCAAAACCACAGCGAATGTTCGTCAAGTTAGTGCTATTTTAACCTTCTCAAGGACCGGGCATAGCCACACTCGGTTCAACTAAAGTTGGAGAAACTGACACCGCCAGCCACTGTGTGCAAAGCACGTCGGTAGAACCAGTCTCGCGTAAGCGTCTGGCGTAATGTTGGTCAGGCCGCTTCATCCAACAATACCGCCCGAACCAAAGTATGACATCTTTGGTAGCGGTATGACTTATATCGCCCACAACTCACTTGTGTTCTTCTTGTGCATATAACATCAACACATAAAACCTAGGTTACGATACTACTATTGGGGAGCGTAGTAATTTCAAAATTTTCCTCGCACCACGCAAGATCATGGTGATGCATAGCAGCGGTAGGGAGTGTATCTTCATACCCTTGAAGATCGCTAAGCGGAGCGTTAATCAATGCGGTTGATGTAGTCATCGTCTTCACGATCGACCTATCCAAGTACGAGCATACGGCACCTCCGAGTTACGCACATGTTCAGCTCGATGGCGTCCTCGCTTTCTCGATCCAGCAAGGCGGGCGTAGTAGTATGTAGCGACCCGACCTCGGACGGTCAAGCCTACGTGTTCTTTGTGCCATCCTGGATCAGTATCTTTGGCACACAGTACATCAATGTATATATCAAAGTGCAATCACATGTATAAATAACGTAAAATGATATATACCTCGTAATACTCAGCAGAAACAATCAAGCGGGTGTGGAGTCCCATCAAGCGCCATCGGCGGGTTGAGTGTGAGACGAGTAACCTGTATCGTAACTCTTACCCGTCGAGGAAATATCTGCAACATGATACATTGCATCCGTGTAGGTCAGTACATTGAATGTACCGGCAAGATCACAATAAGAGAAAATAGATGATAAACTATACTATATGCAGTATGGCTTTGTGGCTCTGTATCTGAGTTTTGTTTGCGTAAAGCTGATTTTATTTTCCCTACATCAAAGGAATAAATTAAGTCTGTACAATGGAGTTTTCTAACAAGACATGGTTCCGCCAACCGATGTCTCATAGCCCAAAATCATCATATGTTGCCCACAATTAAGTTATCAGTCTGGTGTTGAGAGTTCCGAGATAGATCCAAGTCCAGATGCTCAAATTGTCCGTAACCGGGGACACGGCTAATCGATTAGGTTTTAACCCTCTGCAGAGGTTTGTACACTTTACCCGCAAGATTGATCCCTCTTATAACATTCTCGCACTTGAGGGTGTTTGAGAACAAGATGACGAAACATGGTCTTCGAAGAGTTCCTCGACCAGCGTCCGGTGCTCATCCAATCCTACCGTAGTTCTACATCTGCTAGCACCGTCCCGGCCAGATTCACCACTAAGGTCAACCAAGCGAGCCCATAGTGACTTGCGGTTGCACAAGTAAGCTTCCGGGCATGAAGTATTCTTTCGTCTCTTTGAGTCTGGGTGAAGCTTTCCGCAAGATGTCATGGCGCTTCTCCATGCATCCCGGCCAACCACTGGTTTCTCCAGGGTGCCCGTCAACCATCCTTCACCCAGTAGTGTCTATTGAATTCTTGTCTCGAGTCTTGAAGTCTTGAGGCCTTGAAGATGCAGTCCTTGCAGATTCCATCATGGTGTTGTCGTCATTGACGTAGAGTCCTCCTCTTTCACACCACTCTCGAACACTCATTCCAACCCCGTATACTATAGCATAGCATTAAAATAAATAGCGTCCCGGGCTTGGTAACAGGGTGATTGGTTCTTACCTCATGCATACTACTCAACTACAAGGATTCAATATCACTACTGGAGGGTTGTTGCAAAGATGCCACTAAGTGCAATAAAACATAGGTATGAAAGCATGGTCAAAGTGAACTTGCCTTGTTGGCGATCTTGAAAACTAGGGACTCGTGGTAGCAAGCTTACGCACTCAGGAAATTCTACCGAGGCAAACAATAACCATAATAAGCATACAAATTATGATCACTTACATAACATCATAGTAACATAACACACCAAAACAAACGAATCAAAACCCAAAGGAAAACTCGAAGAAATCCAACTCAAAGTTTTCCTACTTCAAGCAACAACTAAAAACAGTTTTATATAACAAAAATTTTCTTAACATAACCTAAGCATGGGTTTATGTTAACTTAATAGAAAAGAATGCATTATGCAACTAGGAGCAAAAAGAATCACTTTAAAATCTATTATGAAACTCCTATTAGGCCTAAAGCAAATTCTAGTAGGAAAAATAAAATAAAAGTTTTATTTATTATAAATAAAAGTTCATGCTCTAAAGTGACAAAAACTAACCTAGAATAATCTATCACATATGAAAAATATTTATTTGCTAACTAAAACAATAGGAAAACAGTAGCTAGCTAATTAATTAAGAATAACATGATTCTGATTAAAACTATTTTTTATTAATCCTAAAATGCCCAAATAAATTCCTACGGTTAGGTGATGTCAAAACAAAGTTGTGACAAAAAGAATCACTAAAAATAATTTTCCTAACTCATTTTATAGCAGATTTACTATTCTGTCTACATTTAAAATAAAGCAGTTCTAAATAATTTTAACATGGCTAATTATATTTTCTGCAGAAACTATAAGAAATTTGCAAACCAACAAAAAAGAATCACTTAAAATATTAAGTAGATTAAAAGATATGAATTTTTCAAATCTGAAACTATTCTGCTAAAACAGAAAATGAAAAATAAAGAAAAACGGCCCAATGGGCTAACTAACATACAGGCGTAACTTAACTAAGCGGGCCCTAGGGTTTAAGCGAATCGGGCGGCTCAAATAAAAACCTAACTAAAATAAAATAAACCGGACTAACGGACTGAACGGTTTTATTTAAATGAACATACCCCTTGAGAGATCTAATCCTATCCGTTGAAGCGAGATCGGACGGCGAGAAACTCGGCGACTCACTTGAAGGTCGGCGGCAGCGGCTCGAGGCGGCGAGTGCTCGGCGTCTCCGGTGGTCGAGGCGTGCGGGGAGCTCAGGTGGTGCGGAAGGCGAGGTGGGTTTGGTGGAGTTGGTGGAGCTCGGGGGTGACCAGGCGAGCTCGGGGTGGCTAATGGCGGTGGCGTTCGGCTACTCCGGCAAGCGTCTTGAGGAGGAGGAGAGGTCGAGCGAGGGCGAGGGAAAAGCAGGGTAGAGGGTGGGTATTTATAGGCGGGGCCTCGTCTTGCGGGGCGAATCGGGAGGGATCGGGTGAGATCCGGAGATCTCGGGATCTCCGGCCGTGTGCGTGGCGTGGGCGAGGTAGGTGACGGGTGGGGACCACCTGTCGGCGAGTGAGGGCGGGGTTGGTCGGTCGACCGACCGAAGGGTTTCAGCCTTGAGGTGCGGTCGGTGGCTCATTGGGCAGCTTTGGTGGCCTTTGGTGAGCCTTTGGTGGGCCGCTTGGGGTGTTGGTGGGCAGTTGGCTGGCCAGCGCCTGAGGGGTTTTTCTTTTTCTATTTTATTTTTTGAAAATAAAAATAAAAACAGAGATAATATTTAAAATATAAATATTTTATATAGGACATATATATATCAAAATGATGGGGAATATTCCTATCATTTGAACATTTTCGGTAAAATCCAAACCTTATAAAATTCATTTTTTCAAAATTCAAATAAAACTCAAATTTGAATTCAAACTTTTGGCAATGTTTTTCCTCTGATATTTTTGGAGTGTCATGTTTACTCCTCTCATACTTTTTCTCAAGTATTTATCAGGCATAGTTTTGAAATAATTTCAACTTGCCAAAATTTGAATTCAAATGCCAACAACTCCAAAATCTCTGAAACTTCAAATGCCACTCAAATTCAAACAGAATGCATAGATGCTTAGCTATAATTTTAAAACATTCCAAATAGGAAATTTGGGATGTTACAAATCTACCACACTTAAAATGAATCTCGTCCTCGAGATTCGAAGAGGCTAGCAAGAAAGGGTTAGGGGTTGGGGTCTTCCAGCAAATCCGTCGATCGGAATGATCTAGTGTGCTACCACACTTAAAAGCAGGGTTATGGTTCCAACGGAATTCAGGTACTCCATCCCTAGGGTGAACACTATCGGTCTTCTCACTACTTCGAAGTAACTCCTACACTGGGGCTCTTCCGGTAGGGTCAAAACCTTTTCCTCAAATACGTGTCCTTTCATCCTGGTGAGGTTCTTCCGAGACTGTGTCTCCTTAGCTGATAGATCTGTCACCAATAAACAACTATCGAGATCTCATGGTGGTCGACCATTACAGGTTTCTCCTGAAGTAATAGTGGGTTGGGTTGGGTCTCACCGTACGACCTACGTTTGGCAACGGTTGCCAGTACATGGATCGATCGTCCTACCATTCTAAGGTTTTTGGCTTGTCGTATCGATGCTCTTCTAAAGTTTTCAAGTCTCTCTGATTTTCCATCAACATATGATAGTTCATGATAGAAGTCTCCGGTATAGGGGGCCAATCCATCCCGTACTTGAATCATTACCACATACGTAAATAGTAAATCACGTATTCTAACACTTGGGCACACTCACAAGCACTGCAGAATTTCACTTGTCGACGAACTGAGTTCGTATAAATCCATGGTTTCTGCAAGCTGAACAAGACATCTATCGTTCTTCACCATCCTTGGGTTTTCGTATCCTCCTAAAAAATGTCGGATGTTTAAAACTCGGAGTTTTCTTCCAAAATATGTTCCTCTGATGAAAGTATGCTTGCTTCTTATTAACTCCTGGGCCTGTGGGTTATGGCCCACTTCAACTCTTGTACAGGTTTAATTCATCCTTCCTAGGATTCCATATTCCAACATTACATCTCCTGTAAATCCAATAGTACTTCTTCCTTCTTACCCTTGTGGTGACGATCATACAAAACTCCAACTTATTTTGTCCAGCTTCCTTCTATGGACCGTCATGAATAACACATTTCTTTCTTCATTGATCCTGTGGCTTTACGGAGTACTACGACACCAAAGAGAAATGCACTAGTTTATCCATAAATCTCATTATTTTCATATCAATATTTTATTACATCCTTAACCATTTTTCGTGAATCCAAATTCCAAAAAGTTTATTACAAATGCCGCCACCCACATGGTTCGGTATGGTGGACATTACTTCAACTTTATTTATTTATCTTCCTCGAGGATTCTTTAGTCCTGCTGGAATTGTGTGACATCGCCTTGAAGTCTTAAATCTTACTGTTTCATCGTGGTGGCCTTGAGCTTCACCTCCATCATCTCTACATGCACTTGGCTTAGGTATTCCTGAGTATAACGGAGTCTTGCTTCAAGTATTTCTCCGATCGGCGTATGGCTTCCATGGCTGCTTCATGAACAGCATCGAAGAAAGTTGCTTGTGGCACACGTGAAATGAAAAAGTACTACCCCATCATCTTTGGGCAAACTCCTTTCAAATGGTGGAGGTGTACCTCCACATACCAAAGTTCCACTCCCTTTTGCATGAAGGGGTAGCCTTTGTAGACTGCATCTCCTTCAAGGTGAATATGCTTCATCATGTCCTTCAGGATCTTCGGGCAATCATGATCACTTGTCAGGGTCACGATTGTTTCCGGACCTTTAAGGAAAGACTCGTAAAGGGTCGTCATCTGCAGTTGTAAAACAAAAATGGTGCTCAGAATAAGGTACATATCTCCTGGGGCACACATTCATATGATCCAAACAAAACTTCAAACTCAATTTCCAATTTCCCGTTTATGCATCACAACTCACTTTCTTCCATGTTCATCCAGAGTATTAATTTCCAAGATAAAATATGACAACTCCTTAAAGCCTTTCAGCATGTGACATTACAACTTTATTGAGTCATGAACTATTTCAATCTCTGAGTAATCTATTACATAACTCAACTCATCGAACTCATGAAAATGAAATTGCTTTCTACTACTCTTATTATCCATATCAAAATTCCAACTACTCAACTCCAGCTTTCGTCTTGTTGGGACATTTAGTAGCATAATGTCCTGCTTCCTTGCAGCGAAAACAAAAGGCTTCCGACATGTCTCGGGGCTTCTTTGTGATTATGTAGGCTCCTTGGATTCTTGGATTCTTTTCTGGACATTTACTAGCGTGATGACCTAAATCCTTGCACCTGTAACAAGTGATATGACTCAAGTCCTTCTCTGCGAAATTTGTGTTGTTAGGGGTTGCCTTCTTTTCTCTTCTGGATTTCTCTGTAATGATCAGAGCTTCTATTTCCGAGGTCAAACTTCACTTCTGCTGTCGGAAATATCCGGATCTCTTTTCTTCCCTTGGGGCAATCTGCGAAAAATGTCCTTCTTCTCCACATGAATAGCAGGCATTGGAGTAAAATCTGTTGAGGCCTTCTCCATCGGGGTCTTCACACATTCCTTCATCACAGGTTCTTTCATAACTTCTCGGAGGGCTTCTTTCATTCCTTCTTCCTGCTCCTGAATAGTTTGTTGCACCATGGGGTAAATGTGACCTTGAGTCGGGTAGTGGGTGGTTCCTTCACACAAGAAACAAGTCACACGCTAGTTGGGCATTCCTCAGCTGGGTGTTTCTCCCCACAATGAGGGCATCCATCCTTGTGTCCCTCACAGGTGTGTCCTATTTCTCCATAAATCTTGCAGGCACAAGGTTTATTTCTTGGTGTATCATGGTGCTTCGGATAAGGCGTGATCTCAACAGGGTCTTCTTGAATTCCTCCCAAGTTCTTGCTCCATTAAATCCCTGTATGGCTTGATGCATTTTCCACCAGGTTGCAGCACTTCCTTCAAAATCTTGAAGCGTAAGATACTTCATTCTTCCTTGAAACCAAATTGCTCCCAAGTGATTTTCCATGTTACGCATCCATAGCTCGCCTCCGGCTGAGTCTTGATCGAAGAATATCAGTCCAACTTCATTCATCATCTATGGGGTTCAAAAGTTTTGGGATGACATATGAGAGAGGTGGGGAGGATATACACACAATACAAACAATAGTTTTGAAGAAACAAGTTTTACTTTGTGGCTGTCGGAAAACATCAAACAAATGACAGCTCACAAATAAATCGCATCTAACGTAAGTATGTAACAGGGTTTGGTCTCTAAAGGTCAAATAATTCTTCAGAACTTCAAATTCTTCAAGTCTTGAGTCTTCAATTGTTGCAGCTGCAATTTCTTCCAATGCATGGTGAAATCCTGGTTACTTTGAAGTGGCCATCGGTTGTCGATATCTTTAATTCTTGGGCGACTTGAGTTGATCTCCGTGTGGTCAAAAGGAAAGGTGTATATTCTAACTATTTGAGGTGAGAGTGTCTATTTGATAAAATCAGAAAAGATGAGGAGTAAGAGTCTTTTTGAAAATAAAGTTTTTGAGATATCCTGTCCAAGGGGCTTTTCGGTTTCTAGGGTCACGTCCTACAGTCAACATGTGCTCGATACCATTTACATAGCGACCCGACCTCGAGACGGTCAAGCCTCGTGTTCTTTGTGCCATCCACGGATCGGTATCGGCACACACAGTACATCAATGTATATATCAAAGTGCAATCACATGTATAAATAACGTAAAATGATATATACCTCGTAATACTCGTGGAAACAATCAAGCGGGTGTGGAGTCCCATCAGCGCCATCGGCGGGTTGAGTGTAGAGCGTAACCCTGTATCGTAACTCTTACCCGTCGAGGAAATATCTACAACATGATACGTTGCAGCCGTGTAGGTCGATTACATTGAATGTACCGGCAAGATCACAATAAGAGAAAACAGATGATAAACTATACTATATGCAGTACGGCTTTGTGGCTCTGTATCTGAGTTTTGTTTGCGTAAAAGCTGATTTTATTTTCCCTGCATCAAAGGAATAAATGAAGTCTGTACTATGGAGTTTTCTAACATGACATGGTTCCGCCAACCGATGTCTCATAGCCCAAAATCATCATATGTTGCCCACAATTAAGTTATCGATCCGGTGTTGAGAGTTCGAGATAGATCCAAGTCCGGATGCTCAAATTGTCCGTAACAGGGACACGGCTAATCGATTAGGTTTTAACCCTCTGCAGAGGTTTGTACACTTTACCCGCAAGATTCGATCCCTCTTTTACGTTCTCGCACTTCAGGTGTTTGAGAACAAGATGACCAAACATGGTCTTCGAAGAGTTCCTCGACCTTTGTCCGGTGCTCATCCAATCCTACCGTAGTTCTACATCTGCTAGCACCGTCCCAGCCAGATTCACCACTAAGGTCAACCAAGCGAGCCATAGTGACTTGCGGTTGCAGGTAAGCTTCGGGCATGAAGTATTCTTCCGTCTCTTTGAGTGGGTGAAGCTTTCCGCAAGATGTCATGGCGCTTCTCCATGCATCCCGGCCAACCACTGGTTTCTCCAGGGTGCCCGTCAACCATCCTTCACCCAGTAGTGTGTATTAAATTCTTGTCTCGAGTCTTGAAGTCTTGAGGCCTTGAAGATGCAGTCCTTGCAGATTCCATCATGGTGTTGTCGTCATTGACGTAGAGTCCTCCTCTTTCACACCACTCTCGAACACTCATACCAACCCCGTCTACTATAGCGTAGCATTAAAATAAATAGCGTCCCGGGCTTGGTAACAGGGTGATGGGTTCTTACCTCATGCATACTACTCAACTACAAGGATTCAATATCACTACTGGAGGGTTGTTGCAAAGATGCCACTAAGTGCAATAAAACATAGGTATGAAAGCATGGTCAAAGTGAACTTGCCTTGTTGACGATCTTCGAAAACTAGGGACTCGTGGTAGCAAGCTTCGCACTCCGGAAATTCTACCGAGGCAAACAATAACCATAATAAGCATACAACTTATGATCACTTACATAACATCATAGTAACATAACACACCAAAACAAACGAATCAAAACCCAAAGGAAAACTCGAAGAAATCCAACTCAAAGTTTTCCTACTTCAAGCAACAACTAAAAATAGTTTTATATAACAAAAATTTTCTTAACATAACCTAAGCATGGGTTTATGTTAACTTAACAGAAAAGAATGCATTATGCAACTAGGAGCAAAAAGAATCACTTTAAAATCTATTATGAAACTCCTATTAGGCCTAAAGCAAATTCTAGTAGGAAAAATAAAATAAAAGTTTTATTTATTATAAATAAAAGTTCATGCTCTAAAGTGACAGAAACTAACCTAGAATAATCTATCACATATGAAAAATAAATTTATTTGCTAACTAAAACAATAGGAAAACAGTAGCTAGCTAATTAATTAAGAATAACATGATTCTGATTAAAACTATTTTTTATTAATCCTAAAATGTCCAAATAATTTCCTACGGTTAGGTGATGTCAAAACAAAGTTGTGACAAAAGAATCACTAAAAATAATTTTCCTAACTCATTTTATAGCAGATTTACTATTCTGTCTAAATTTAAAATAAAGCAATTCTAAATAATTTTAACATGGCTAATTATATTTTCTACAGCAACTATAAGAAATTTGCAAACCAACAAAAAGAGAATCACTTAAAAATATTAAGTAGATTAAAAGATATGAATTTTTCAAATCTGAAACTATTCTGCTAAAACAGAAAATGAAAAATAAAGAAAAACTGCCTAATGGGCCTAACTAACGCCCTGGGCGTAACTTAACTAAACGGGCCCTAGGGTTTAAACGAATCGGGCCGGCTCAAATAAAAAACCTAACTAAAATAAAATAAACCGGACTAACCGGACTGAACAGTTTTATTTAAATGAACATACCCCTTGAGAGATCTAATCCTATCCGTTGAAGCGAGATCGGACGGCGTGGGAAACTCCGCGACTCACGAAGGTCGGCGGCGGCGGGTCAGGCGGCGAGTGATCCGCGTCTCCGGTGGTCGAGGCGACGGCGGGAGCTCGGCGCTGGTGCGGACGAGGCGAGGTGGGTTTGGTGGAGTTGGTGGAGCTCGGGGTGACCAGGCGAGCTCGGGCGGCTAATGGCGGCGGCGTTCGGCTACTCCAGCGAGCACGTGCGGAGGAGGAGAGGTCGAGAGGCGAGGGGAAAGCGGGGTAGAGGGGTGGGTATTTATAGGCGGGGCCTCGTCTTGCGAGGGGCGAATCGGGAGGATCGGTGAGATCCGGAGATCTCGGGATCTCCGTGAGTGGCGGCGCGGTGGCGTGGGCGAGGGTAGGTGACGGGTGGGGACCACCTGCCGGCGAGTGTGAGGGAGCGGGGTTGGTCGGTTGACCGAAGGGTTTCAGCGCGAGGTGCGGTCGGTGGCTCATTGGGCCTTTGGTGGCCTTTGGTGGGCCCTTTGGTTGGGCCATGGGGTGTTGGCTGGGCAGTTGGCTGGCAGCAGCCAGTTTTTTCTTTTTCTATTTTATTTTTGAAAAAAATAAAACAGAGATAATATTTAAAATATAAATATTTTATATAGGACATATATATATCAAAATGATGGGGAATATTCCTATCATTTGAACATTTTCCAGGGAAAAATCCAAACCTTATAAAATTCATTTTTTCAAAATTCAAATAAAACTCAAATTTGAATTCAAACTTTTTGGCAATGTTTTTTCCTCTGATATTTTGGAGTGTCATGTTTACTCCTCTCATACTTTTCTCAAGTATTTATCGAGGCATAGTTTTGAAATAATTTCCACTTGCCAAAATTTGAATTCAAATGCCAACAACACCAAAATCTCTGAAACTTCAAATGCCACTCAAATTCAAACAGAATGCATAGATGCTTAGCTATAATTGTAAAACATTCCAAATAGGAAATTTGGGATGTTACATAGTAGATGAGTTCCGGCAGCACGACGGCGTGGTGACAGTGTTGGTGAAAAACAATCTCCGCAGGGCTTCGCCTAAGCACTACGGAAACTATGACGGAGGATAAACTAGAGGGGACGAGGTTGCCGGCACACGGCTTGGTGTTTCTTGATGTGTCTTTGGTGCTAGCCCTGGCCCTCTATTTATATGTTGAGCCTTGGGGTTGAAACTTGGAGTAAAAGCCTCCACAAAGTCGGTTTCATCCGAAAGGCAGGAGTCCTTCTCGGACTCCAGGGCCAGACGCCAGGGTTCCCGGTGTCTGGGCCCGGCGTCTGGACCCAGACGCCAGGGACCCTGGCGTCTGGCCCCTGGACTCCACAAAACTTCCTTTTGCGCTTTCCAAAAACCTTGTGGGCTTTCCCCTTTGGCCCAAATAACGTGTTCTCGTACCCAAACATTTCGGGAAACATCCGGAACCCCTTCCGGTGAATTCCAGAACCCTTCCGAAGATCAAACACTATTATCCTATATGTCAAACTTTATCTCCGGACCATTTCGGAGTTCCTCGTCATGTCCATGATCTCATCCGGGACTCCGAACAACATTCTGTTACCAACATACATAACTTATATAATACTATATCGTCAACGAAACGCTAAGCATGCGGACCCTACGGGTTCGAGAACTATGTAGACATGACCGAGACACGTTTCCGGTCAATAACCAATAGCGGGACCTGGATGCCCATATTGGCTCCCACATATTCTACGAAGATCTTTATCGGTCAAACCGCATAACAACATACATTGTTCGCTTTGTCATCGGTATGTTACTTGCCCGAGATTCGATCGTCGGTATCTCAATACCTAGTTCAATCTCGTTACCGGCAAGTCTCTTTACTCGTTGCGTAATACATCATCCATAACTAACTCATTAGTTGCAATGCTTGCAAGGCTTAAGTGATGTGCATTACCGAGAGGGCCAGAGATACCTCTCCGAGCAATCGGAGTGACAAATCCTAAGCTCGAAATACGCCAACTCAACATGTACGTTCGGAGACACCTGTAGAGCTCCTTTATAATCACCCGATTCGTTGTGATGTTTGGTAGCACACAAAGTGTTCCTCCGAAAGCAGGAGTTGCATAATCTCATAGTCATAGGAACATGTATAAGTCATGAAGAAAGCAATAGCAACATACTAAACGATCAAGTGCTAAGGCTAACGGAATGGGTCAAGTCAATCACATCATTCTACTAATGATGTGATCCCGTTAATCAAATGACAACTCATGTCTATGGCTAGGAAACTTAACCATCTTTGATTCAACGAGCTAGTCAAGTAGAGGCATACTAGTGACACTTTTGTTTGTCTATGTATTCACACATGTATAAAGTTTCCGGTTAATACAATTCTAGCATGAATAATAAACATTTATCATGAAATAAGGAAATAAATAATAACTTTATTATTGCCTCTAGGGCATATTTCCTTCAGAAGGATCAGTACCTACCCGGTCAGGTGCCTATAGCATTCTAGTGCGGATACTAGGGGTTGCGCCCACATTTTTATTGTCAAACTCCTATGGCTAAGTGAGAGTGCTAAAGCCGCATAGTCTGATTGCCTGGTCCGTTGCACTAAACACCTCCTTCAAGGACCAAACAATTGGATCAAGAGTGTTTAGATTCCATCCCGAACACCCCCGTACTACCTACGTGGGGGCAGAAGCCGACGACTGACCAACTCTCAGATTTTATACTAAACGGCTGCACAAGAGGTAAATTTTTTTAAACATAACAAAAATTATATTACATAACATCTTTGTTTCATCATACAAGGCAGCGACAACATGAATGTATTCATTCAAAGATAATGTCTTTCCCACATTGCGTCGCTACAAGGCGCGACCCCTCCAGGACGTCTCCAAAATACCGCTCGGGTGTGCGGTGCTCCTTGCCCTCGGGCGGCCCCTCGGTCACAAGCTTGGCATCCATCTTCGCCCACCACACCTTGACTCCCGCGAAGGCCATCCGCGCTCCCTCGATGCAGAACGGTCGCTTGATGACGTCCAACCAAGGACAGGGGTTCACCAGCCGCTTCACGAGGCCGAAGTAACTGCTGGGTATAGCTTCGGCGGGCCACAGCCGGATTATTAAATCCTTCATGGCCAGTTCGGCCACCCTATGCAGCTCGACCAGCTGTTTCAGCTGATCAGTGAATGGCACGGGATGTTCTGGCGCAAGGTATTGCGACCAGAACAACTTCTCCGTTGAGCTCCCCTCTTCGGCTCGGAAGAACTCCATAGCGTCTCACACACTGCGCGGCAGGTCCGCAAACGCCCCTGGAGAACTCTGAATCCGGGTTAGTAAGTGATACGTCCATTTTGCATCATGCTTTTATATCGATACTTATTGCATTATGGGCTGTTATTACACGTTATGTCATAATACTTATGCCTATTCTCTCTTATTTTACAAGGTTTACATAAGGAGGAGAATGCGGCAGCTGGAATTCAGGCTGGAAAAGGAGCAAATATTAGAGACCTATTCGCACAACTCAAAAGTCCTGAAACTCCACAAAAGTCATTTTGGAAATAATAAAAATATCCAATAAAGAAGTTCACTAGAGAGGACCCACCGCCACGAGGGTGGGGGGCGCGCCCCATTACCTCGTGGGCCCCCCGTTGGCTCTCCAATGGCCATCTTCTGCTATATGAGGTCTTTCGTCGAGGAAAAAATCATAAGCAACCTTTCGGGATGAAACTCCTCCGCCACTTGGCGGAACCAATCTAGGGCTCCGGCAGAGCTGTTCTGCCGGGGGCACTTCCCTCCGGGAGGGGGAAATCATCGTCATCATCATCACCAATGCTCCTCTCATCGGGAGAGGGCAATCTCCATCAACATCTTCACCAGCACCATCTCCTCTCAAAACCCTAGTTCATCTCTTGTATCCAATTCTTGTCTCCAAGTCCGGGATTGGTACTAGTAGGTTGCTAGTAGTGTTGATTACTCCTTGTAGTTGATGCTAGTTGGTTTATTTGGTGGAAGATCATATGTTCAGATCCTTTATGCATATTAATACCCCTCTGATTATGAACATGAATATGCTTTGTGAGTAGTTACGTTTGTTCCTGAGGACATGGGAGAAGTCTTGCTATTAGTAGTCATGTGAATTTGGTATTCGTTCAATATTTTGATGAGATGTACGTTGTCTAGCCTCTAGTGGCTTTATGTGAACGTCGACTACATAACACTTCACCATTATTTGGGCCTAGATGAAGGCATTGGGAAGTAATAAGTAGATTATGGGTAGCTAGAGTGACAGAAGCTTAAACCCGAGTTTATGCGTTGCTTCGTAAGGGGCTGATTTGGATCCATATGTTTCATGCTATGGTTAGGTTTACCTTAATACTTTTGTTGTAGTTGCAGATGCTTGCAATAGAGGTTAATCATAAGTTGGATGCTTGTTCAAGTAATAAGAGCACCCAAGCACCTGTCCACCCACATATCAAATTATCAAATTACGAACGCGAATCATATGAGCGTGATGAAAACTATGTTGGGGAGCGAGCAGAAATTCAAAATTTTCTACGCATCACCAAGATCAATCTATGGAGAATCTAGCAGCGAGGGAAGGAGAGTGCATCTACATACCCTTGTAGATCGCTAAGCGAAGCGTTCAAGAGAACGAGGTTGAAGGAGTCGATCGTCGTGATTCAAATCACGGAGATCCTAGTGCCGAGCAGACGGCACCTCCGCGTTCAACACACGTACAGCCGGTGGCGTCTCCCACGCCTTGATCCAGCAAGGAGAGAGGAGAGGTTGAGGAAGACTCCATCCAGCAGCAGCACAACGGCGTGGTGGTGATGGAGGCGTGGCAATCCCGCAGGCTTCGCCAAGCACCAAGGGAGAGGAGGAAGAAGAGATGCAGGCTGCGCCACGAGAGGAGAATTTCTCTTGTGTTATGGGCAGCCCAGGCCTCTATTTATATAGGGAGAGGGAGGGCTGCGCCCCCTCTAGGGTTTCCACCCCCTAGGGGTGGCGGCCAGCCCTAGATGGGTTTGGGGGGGCGGCCAAGAGGGGGGGAGAGGGGAGGCGCCCACTAGATGGGCCCTAGGGCCCATCTGCCCTAGGGTTTGCCCCCTCCCACTCATCCTTGCGCCTTGGGCCCCTTGTGGGGGGCGCACCAGCCCCCTTGGGGCTGGTTCCCTCCCACACTTGGCCCACGCAACCTCCTGGGGTTGGTGGCCCCACTTGGTGGACCCCCGGGACCCTCCCGGTGGTCCCGGTACATTACCGATATCGCCCGAAACTTTTCCGGTTACCAAAACAGGACTTCCCATATATAAATCTTTACCTCCGGACCATTCCGGAACTCCTCGTGACGTCCGGGATCTCATCCGGGACTCCGAACAACATTCGGTAACCACATACAAGCTTCCTATATAACCCTAGCGTCACCGAACCTTAAGTGTGTAGACCCTACGGGTTCGGGAGACAAGCAGACATGACCGAGACGTTCTCCGGTCAATAACCAACAGCGGGATCTGGATACCCATGTTGGCTCCCACATGTTCCACGATGATCTCATCGGATGAACCACGATGTCAAGGACTCAATCAATCCCGTATTCAATTCCCTTCGTCTAGCGGTATTGTACTTGCCCGAGATTCGATCGTCGGTATCCCGATACCTTGTTCAATCTCGTTACGGCAAGTCTCTTTACTCGTTCCGTAACACATCATCCCGTGATCAACCCCTTGGTCACATTGTGCACATTATGATGATGTCCTACCGAGTGGGCCAGAGATACCTCTCCGTCTACGGAGTGACAAATCCAGTCTCGATCCGTGTCAACCCAATGGTCACTTTCGGAGATACCTGTAGTGCACCTTTATAGTCACCCGATTACGTTGTGACGTTTGATACACCCAAAGCACTCCTACGGTATCCGGAATTGCACGATCTCATGGTCTAAGGAAAAGATACTTGACATTAGAAAAGCTTTAGCATACTGAACTACGATCTTTGTGCTAGGCTTAGGATTGGGTCTTGTCCATCACATCATTCTCCTAATGATGTGATCCGTTATCAATGACATCCAATGTCCATGGTCAGGAAACCGTAACCATCTATTGATCAACGAGCTAGTCAACTAGAGGCTTACTAGGGACATGGTGTTGTCTATGTATCCACACATGTATTGCTGTTTCGGTCAATACAATTATAGCATGAATAATAAGCGATTATCATGAACAAGGAAATATAATAATAACTAATTTATTATTGCCTCTAGGGCATATTTCCAACAGTCTCCCACTTGCACTAGAGTCAATAATCTAGTTCACATCGCCATGTGATTAACATCGATAGGTCACATCGCCATGTGACCAACATCCAAAGAGTTTACTAGTGTCTTAAACTAGTTCACATCACCATGTGATTAAGTCTCAATGAGTTCGGGTTTGATCATGTTTTGCTTGTGAGAGAGGTTTTAGTCAACGGTGCGAACCTTTCAGATCCGTGTGTGCGTCATAAATCTCTATGTCATATTGTAAATGCTGCTTTCACGCTCCACTTGGAGCTATTCCAAATGGTTGCTCCACTATACGTATCCGGTTTGCTTCTCGAGTCACTCGGATAGGTGTTAAAGCTTGCATCGGCGTAACCCTTTACGCCGAACTCATTATCACCTCCATAATCGAGAAACATGTCCTTATTTACTCCAAGGACAATTTTGACCACTGTCCAATGATCCCCATTCTGGATCATTCTTGTACCCTTGAGTGACTCATGGCAAGGCACACTTCGGTGCGGTACACAGCATAGCATACTATAGAGCCTATGTCTCGAAGCATAGGGGCGACCTTCGTCCTTTTCTCTTTTATGCCGTGGTCGAGCTTTTAACTCTTAACTTCATACCTTACAACTCAGGCAAGAACTCCTTCTTTGGTGATCCATCTTGAACACCTTCAAGATCATGTCAAGGTATGTGCTCATTTGAAAGTATTATTAAGCATTTTGATCTATCCTTATAGATCTCGATGCTCAATGTTCAAATAGCTTAATCCAGGTTTTCTATTGAAAACATCTTTCAAATAACCCTATATGCTTTCCAGAAATTCTACATCATTTCGATCATCCATATGTCAACAACATATACTCATCGAAATTCTATAGTGCTCCCACTCACTTATTTGGAAATACAAGTTTCTCATAAACTTTGTATAAACCCAAAATCTTTGATCATCTCATCAAAGTGCACATTCCAACTCCGAGATGCTTACTCCAGTCCTTAGAAAGGATCGCTGGAGCCAGCATACCTTTTAGCATCCTTAGGATCGACAAAACTTTCTGATTGTATCACATACAACCTTTCCTTACGAAAACTGGTAAGGAAACTCATTTTGACATCCATCTGCCAGATTTCATAAATGCAGCTTATGCTAACATGATTCCGACGGACTTAAGCATCGCTACGGATGAGAAAAACTCATCGTAGTCAACTCCTTGAACTTGTGAAAAACTCTTCGCCACAAGTCGAGCTTCATATAAGGTGACATTACCGTCCATGTCCGTCTTCTTCTTAAAGACCCATTTATTTCAATGGCTTGCCGATCATCGGGCAAGTCCACCAAAGTCCATGCTTTGTTATGATACATGGATCCTACCTCGGATTTCATGGTTTCTAACCATTTGTCGAAATTTGGGCCCACCATCGCTTCTCCATAGCTCGTAGGTTCATTGTTGTCTAACAACATGACCTTCAAGACAGGATTGCTGTACCACTCGAGTAGTACGCATCCTTGTCACCCCACGAGGTACGGTAGTGACTTGATCCGAAACTTCATGATCACTATCATAAGCTTCTACTTCAATTGGTGTAGGTGCCACGGAACAACTTCCTGTGCCCTGCTACACACTAGTTGAAGTGATGGTTCAATAACCTCATCAAGTCTCCACCATCCTCCCACTCAACTTTTCGAGACGAACTTTTCCTCGAGAAAGGACCCGATTCAAGAAACAATCCCTATTGCTTTCGGATCTGAATTAGGAGGTATACCCAACTGTTTTGGGTGTCCTATGAAGATGCATTTTGTCCGCTTTGGGTTCGAGCTTATCAACCTGAAACTTTTCACATAAGCGTCGCAGCCCCAAACTTTTAAGAAATGACAGCTTAGGTTTCTCTAAACCATAGTTCATACGGTGTCATCTCAACGGAATTACGTGGTGCCCTATTAAAGTGAGTGCGGTTGTCTCTAATGCCTAACCCATGAACGATAGTGGTAATTCGATAAGAGACATCATGGTACACACCATATCCAATAGGGTGCAACTATGATGTTCGGACACACCATCATACTATGGTGTTCCAGGCGGCATTAATTGTGAAACAATTTCCACAATGTCTTAATGGTGTGCCAAAACTCGTAACTCAGATATTCATCTCTATGATCACATCACAGACATTTTATCCTCTTGTCACGAAGATCTTCAACTTCACTCTGAAATTACTTGAACCTTTCAATAATTCAGACTTGTGTTTCATCAAGTAAATATACTCAACATCTACTCAAATCATCTGTGAAGTAAGAACATGACGATATTCACTGCATGCCTCAGCACTCATTGGACTGCATACATCAAAATGTGTTACTTCCAACAAGTTGCTATCTTGTTCCATCTTACTGAAACCGAGGCTTTTCAGTCATCTTGCCCATGTGGTATGATTTGCATATCTCAAGTGATTCAAAATCAAGTGAGTCCAAACGATCCATCTGCATGGAGTTTCTTCATGCATATACACCAATAGACATGGTTCACATGTCTCAATCTTTTCAAAACGAGTGAGTCCAAAGATCCATCAACATGGAGCTTCTTCATGCGTTCTATACCAATATGACTTACATGGCAGTGCCACAAGTAAGTGGTACTATCATTACTATCTTATACTTTTGGCATGAAAATGTGTATCACTACGATCGAGATTCAATAAACCATTCTTTTAGGTGCAAGACCATCGAAGGTATTATTCAAATAGAGTAACCATTACTCTCCATAAATGAATAACCGTATTGCGATAGACATAACCCAATCATGTCTATGCTCAACGCAAACACCAAATGACAATAATTCTGGTTTAATACTTATCTTGATGGTAGAGGGAGCGTGCGATGTTTGATCAGATCAAACTTGCAAACACTTCCAACACATACCGTCAGCTCACCTTTAGCTAGTCTCCGTTTATTTCGTAGCTTTTATTTCGAGTTACTAACACTTAGCAACCGAACCGGTATCTAATACCCTGGTGCTACTAAGAGTACTAGTAAAGTACACATTAACATAATGTATCTCCAATATACTTCTATCGACCTTGCCAGCCTTCTTATCTACCAAGTATCTAGGGTAATGCTGCTCCAGTGGTAGTTCCCCTTATTCCAGAAGCACTTAGTCTCGGGCTTGGGTTCAACCTTGGGTTTCTTCACTGGAGCAGCAACTGATTTGCCGTTTCATGAAGTGTCCCTTCTAGCCCTTGCCCTTCTTGAAACTAGTGGTTTCACCAACCATCAACAATTGATGCTCCTTCTTGATTTCTACTTTCGTGATGTGAAACAACGCGAATACCTCAAGGATCATCATCTCTATCCTTGATATGTTATAGTTCATCACGAAGCTCTTAGCAGCTTGGTGGCAATGACTTTGGAGAAACATCACTATCTCATCTGGAAGATTAACTCCCACTCGATTCAAGTGATTGTTGCACTCAGACAATCTGAGCACAAGCTCAACTATTGAGCTTTTCTCCCTTAGTTTGCAGGCTAAGAAAATCGTCGGAGGTCTCATACCTTTTGACGTGGGCACGAGCCTGAAATCCCAATTTCAGCCCTCGAAACATCTCATATGTTCATGACGTTCAAAACGTCTTTGGTGCCTCAACTCTAAACCGTTTAACCGAACTATCACGTAGTTATCAAAACATGTATGTCCGATGTTCGCAACATCCACAAACGACGTTTGGGGTTCAGCACACCGAGCGGTGCATTAAGGACATAAGCTTTCTCTGTCCGCATAATCGCCACTGTCAACTTTCAACTATATTTTCTCTAGGAACATATTTAAGCAGTGGAACTAAAGCGTGAGCTTACGACATAATTTGCAAAAGGTCTTTTGACTATGTTCAGGATAATTAAGTTCATCTTATGAACTCCCACTCAGATAGACATCCTCTGGTCATCTAAGTGATTACATGATCCGAGTCAACTAGGCCGTGTCCGATCATCACGTGAGACGGACTAGTCATCATCGGTGAACATCTTCATGTTGATCGTATCTACTATCGACTCATGCTCGACCTTTCGGTCTCTCGTGTTCCGAGGCCATGTCTGCACATGCTAGGCTCGTCAAGTTAACCCCAAGTGTTTTTGCTGTGTAAATCTGTCTTACACCCGTTGTATGTGAACGTAAGAATCCATCACACCCGATCATCACGTGGTGCTTAGAAGCGACGAACTGTAGCAACGGTGCACGATCGGGGAGAACACTTCTTGAAATTTGTGTAAGGGATCATCTTATTTACTACCGTCGTTCTAAGTAAACAAGATGCATAAACATAATAAACATCACATGCAATTATATAGTAGTGACATGATATGGCCAATATCATATTGCTCCTTTTGATCTCCATCTTGGGCTCCATGATCATCATTGTCACCGCATGACACCATGATCTCCATCATCATGATCTCCATCATTGTGTCTCCATGAAGTTGTCTCGCCAACTATTACTTCTACTACTATGGCTACGGTTAGCAATAAAGTAAAGTAATTACATGGCGTTGTTTAATGACACGCAGGTCATACAATAAATAAAGACAACTCCTATGGCTCCTGCCGGTTGTCATACTCATCGACATGCAAGTCGTGAATCCTATTACAAGAACATGATCAATCTCATACATCACATATCATTCATCACATTCTTCTTGGCCATATCACATCACATAGCATACCTGCAAAAACAAGTTAGACGTCCTCTAATTGTTGTTTGCATGTTTTACGTGGCTGCTATGGGTTCATAGCAAGAACGTTTCTTACCTACGCAAAACCACAACGTGATATGCCAATTGCTATTTACCCTTCATAAGGACCCTTTTCATCGAATCCGTTCCGACTAAAGTGGGAGAGGCGGCACCGCTAGCCACCTTATGCACCAAGTGCATGTCGGTCGGTGGAACCTGTCTCACGAAGATACGTGTAAGGTCGGTCCGGCCGCTTCATCCCACAATACCGTCGAAACAAGATTGGACTAGTAACGGTAATCATATTGAACAAAATCAACGCCCACAACTACTTTGTGTTCTACTCGTGCAAAGAATCTACGCAATAGACCTAGCTCATGATGCCTTTGTTGGGGCGAGCAGAAATTCAAAATTTTCTACGCATCACCAAGATCAATCTATGGAGAATCTAGCAACGAGGGAAGGAGAGTGCATCTACATACCCTTGTAGATCGCTAAGCGGAAGCGTTCAAGAGAACGAGGTTGAAGGAGTCGTACTCGTCGTGATTCAAATCACCGGAGATCCTAGTGCCGAACGGACGGCACCTCCGCGTTCAACACACGTACAGCCGGTGGCGTCCCACGCCTTGATCCAGCAAGGAGAGAGGGAGAGGTTGAGGAAGACTCCATCCAGCAGCAGCACAACGGCGTGGTGGTGATGGAGGAGCGTGGCAATCCCGCAGGGCTTCGCCAAGCACCAAGGGAGAGGAGGAAGAAGAGATGCAGGGCTGCGCCAACGAGAGGAGAATTTCTCTTGTGTTATGGGCAGCCCCAGGCCTCTATTTATATAGGGGAGAGGGAGGGCTGCGCCCCCTCTAGGGTTTCCACCCCCTAGGGGTGGCGGCCAGCCCTAGATGGGTTTGGGGGGGCGGCCAAGAGGGGGGGAGAGGGGAGGCGCCCACTAGATGGGCCCTAGGGCCCATCTGCCCTAGGGTTTGCCCCCTCCCACTCATCCTTGCGCCTTGGGCCCCTTGTGGGGGGCGCACCAGCCCCCTTGGGGCTGGTTCCCTCCCACACTTGGCCCACGCAACCTCCTGGGGTTGGTGGCCCCACTTGGTGGACCCCCGGGACCCTCCCGGTGGTCCCGGTACATTACCGATATCGCCCGAAACTTTTCCGGTTACCAAAACAGGACTTCCCATATATAAATCTTTACCTCCGGACCATTCCGAACTCCTCGTGACGTCCGGGATCTCATCCGGACTCGAACAACATTCGGTAACCACATACAAGCTTCCTATATAACCCTAGCGCCACCGAACCTTAAGTGTGTAGACCCTACGGGTTCGGAGACAAGCGAGACATGACCGAGACGTTCTCCGGTCAATAACCAACAGCGGATCTGGATACCCATGTTGGCTCCCACATGTTCCACGATGATCTCATCGGATGAACCACGATGTCAAGGACTCAATCAATCCGTATTCAATTCCCTTCGTCTAGCGGTATTGTACTTGCCCGAGATTCGATCGTCGGTATCCCGATACCTTGTTCAATCTCGTTACGGCAAGTCTCTTTACTCGTTCCGTAACACATCATCCGTGATCAACCCCTTGGTCACATTGTGCACATTATGATGATGTCCTACCGAGTGGGCCCAGAGATACCTCTCCGTCTCACGGAGTGACAAATCCAGTCTCGATCCGTGTCAACCCAATGGTCACTTTCGGAGATACCTGTAGTGCACCTTTATAGTCACCCGATTACGTTGTGACGTTTGATACACCCAAAGCACTCCTACGGTATCCGGAATTGCACGATCTCATGGTCTAAGGAAAAGATACTTGACATTAGAAAAGCTTTAGCATCTAAACTACGATCTTTGTGCTAGGCTTAGGATTGGGTCTTGTCCATCACATCATTCTCCTAATGATGTGATCCCGTTATCAATGACATCCAATGTCCATGGTCAGGAAACCGTAACCATCTATTGATCAACGAGCTAGTCAACTAGAGGCTTACTAGGGACATGGTGTTGTCTATGTATCCACACATGTATTGCTGTTTCCGGTCAATACAATTATAGCATGAATAATAAACGATTATCATGAACAAGGAAATATAATAATAACTAATTTATTATTGCCTCTAGGGCATATTTCCAACAAACTAGCTTGACGATATTCCCATGTGTCCTCGGGAGCGCTTTTCTCCATATAAGAGTTTGTCCAGGCTTGTCCTTTGCTACAAAAGGGATTGGGCCACCTTGCTGCACTTTATTTACTTTTGTTACTTGTTGCTCGTTACAAATTATCTTATCGCAAAACTATCTGTTACCACTTATTTCAGTACTTGCAGAGAATACCTTGCTGAAAAACGCTTATCATTTCCTTCTGCTCCTCGTTGGGTTCGACACTCTTACTTATCAAAAGGACTACGATAGATCCCCTATACTTGTGGGCCATCAAGACTCTTTTCTGGCGCCATTGCCGGGGAGTGAAGCGCCTTTGGTAGGTGGAATTTGGTAAGGAAAAATTTATATAGTGTGCTGAAATTAACTGTCACTTGTTACTATGGAAAGTAATCCTTTGAGGGGCTTGTTAGGGGTATCTTCACCCCGTCCAGAAGAGCAAAGAATTGCTCCTCAACCTACTGAACCTACTGAAAATGAAAATGTCTACTTTGAAGTTCCTTCGGGTATGTTAGAAAAACTGCTAGCTAATCCTTTTGCAGGAGATGGAACATTACATCCTACTGAGCACCTAATATATGTGGATGAAGTATGTGGATTATTTAAGCTTGCAGGTATGCCCGATGATGTTTTCAAGAAGAAGGTTTTCCCTTTATCTTTGGAGGGAGACGCATTGACATGGTATAGGCTATGTGACGATACTGGATCTTGGGATTATAAGCGATTGAAATTGGAATTTCACCAGAAGCTTTATCCTATGCATCTTGTTCATCGTGATCGCAATTATATATATAGTTTTTGGCCTCGCGAAGGAGAAAGAATCGCTCAAGCTTGGGGGAGGCTTAAATCAATGTTATATTCATGCCCCAATCATGAGCTCTCAAGAAAAATGATTCTTCAAAAATTTTATGCTCGGCTTTCTCATAATAATCAAACCATGCTCGATACTTCTTCTGCTGGCTCTTTTATGATGAAGACTATTGAATTCAAATGGAATTTATTGGATAGAATTAAATGCAACTCTGAAGATTGGGATCTCGACGAAGGTAAGGAGTCTGGTATGACACCTAAGTTTGATTGTGTTAAGTCTTTTATGGATACCGATGTTTTCCGTAAATTTAGCACTAAATATGGACTTGACTCTGAGATAGTTGCTTCTTTCTGTGAATCCTTTGCTACTTATGTTGATCTCCCGAAGGAGAAGTGGTTTAAATATCATCCTCCCATAGAAGTAAAAGTAGCTGCACCTATTAAAGTTGAAGAAAATATTTTCACTTATAATGATCCTGTTGTTCCTACTTCTTATGTTGAGAAACCACCTTTCCCTGTTAGAATAAAGGATCATGCTAAAGCTTCAACTGTGATTCGTAAAAGTAATATTAGAACTTATACACCTCCTGAGCCAATTAAAGTTGAACCTAATATTGCTATTGTTAAAGATCTCTTAGTTGATAATATTGATGGGCATGTTATTCATTTCTGCGGTGAAACCGCTAGAATTGCCAAACCTTGTGCTAAAGATAAACATAGACCTGTGGTAGGCGTGCCTGTTATTTCTATTAAAATAGGAGATCATTGTTATCATGGCTTATGTGATATGGGTGCTAGTGCTAGTGTTATACCACATACTTTATACGAAGAAATTAAGCATGAAATTGCACCTGCTGAGTTGGAAGGAATTGATGTTACAATTAAACTTGCCAATAGAGATACTATATCAGCAATGGGAATTGTTAGAGATGTTGAAGTCTTGTGTGGGAAAACTAAATATCCCGCTGATTTTCTTGTTCTTGGTTCTCCACAAGATAGTTTTTGTCCCATTATATTCGGTAGACCCTTCTTGAACACCGTTAATGCTAAGATAGACTGCGAAAAGAATGTTGTTACTATTGGCTTGGATGATATGACTCATGAGTTTAATTTCTCTAAATTTAGTAGACAACACCGTGAAGAAGAATTGCCTAGTAAGGATGAAATTATTGGTCTTGCTTCTATTGCCGTACCTCCTAGTGATCCTTTAGAACAATATTTGTTAGACCATGAAAATGATATGTTTATGAATGAAAGAAGAGAAATAGATGAAGTATTCTTTAAGCAGGAACCTATTCTGAAACACAATTTACCTGTTGAAATCCTAGGGGATCCTCCTCCACCCAAGGGTGATCCCGTATTTGAGCTTAAACCGTTGCCTGATAATCTTAAATATGCTTATCTTGATGAAAAGAAGATATATCCTGTTATTATTAGTGCTAACATTTCAGAGCATGAAGAAGAGAGATTATTGAAAACTCTGAAGAAGCACCGTGCTACTATTGGATATACTCTTGATGATCTTAAGGGCATTAGTCCCACTCTGTGTCAACATAAAATAAATTTGGAAGAAAAGGCCAAACCAGTTCGTGATCATCAACGACGGCTGAATCCTAAAATGAAAGAAGTGGTAAGAAAAGAAATATTAAAGCTTCTGGAGGCAGGTATAATTTATCCCATTGCTGATAGTCAGTGGGTAAGTCCTGTCCATTGTGTCCCTAAAAAAGGAGGTATTACTGTTGTTCCTAATGGAAAAGATGAATTGATTCCGCAAAGAATTATTACAGGTTATAGGATGGTAATTGATTTCCATAAATTCAATAAGGCTACTAAAAAGGATCATTACCCCTTACCTTTTATCGATCAAATGCTAGAAATATTATGCAAGCATACACATTATTGCTTTCTATATGGTTATTCTGGTTTCTCTCAAATACCTGTGTCAGCTAAAGATCAATCAAAGACCACTTTTACTTGCCCTTTTGGTACTTTTGCTTATAGACATATGCCTTTTGGTTTATGTAATGCACCTGCTACCTTTCAAAGATGCATGATGGCTATATTCTCTGACTTCTGTGAAAAGATTTGTGAGGTTTTCATGGATGACTTTTCCGTCTATGGATCTTCTTTTGATGATTGCTTGAGCAATCTTGATCGAGTTTTGCAGAGATGTGAAGAAACTAATCTTGTCTTGAATTGGGAAAAGTGCCACTTTATGGTTAATGAAGGTATTTTATTGGGGCATAAAGTTTCTGAAAGAGGTATTGAAGTTGATAAAGCCAAGGTTGATGCTATTGAAAAGATGCCATGTCCCAAGGACATCAAAGGTATAAGAAGTTTCCTTCGTCACGCCAGATTTTATAGGAGGTTCATTAAGGACTTCTCAAAAATTTCTCGGCCTCTGACTAATTTATTAAAAAAGATATACCATTTGTCTTTGATGATGATTGTGTAGAAGCATTTGAAATACTTAAGAAAGCATTGATCTCTGCACCTATTGTTCAGCCACCTGATTGGAATATACCCTTTGAAATTATGTGTGATGCTAGTGATTATGCTGTAGGTGCTGTTCTAGGGCAAACAGTCGATAAGAAATTAAATGTTATCCATTATGCTAGTAAAACTCTAGACAATGCTCAAAGAAATTATGCTACTAATGAAAAGTAACTCTTAGCAGTTGTATTTGCTTGTGATAAGTTCAGACCTTATATTGTTGATTCTAAAGTAACGATTCACACTGATCATGCTGCTATTAAATATCTTATGGAAAAGAAAGATGCTAAACCTAGACTTATTAGATGGGTTCTCTTTCTACAAGAATTTGATTTGCATATAGTTGATAGAAAGGGAGCTGAGAACCCTGTTGCAGACAACTTGTCTAGATTAGAAAATGTTCTTGATGACCCACTACCTATTGATGATAGCTTTCCATATGAACAATTAAATGTTATAAGTACTTCTCGCAGTACTCCATGGTATGCTGATTACGCTAATTATATTGTTGCTAAATTCATACCACCTAGTTTCACATACCAACAAAAGAAAAAATTTCTATGATTTAAGACATTACTTTTGGGATGACCCACATCTTTATAAAGAAGGAGTAGATGGTGTTATTAGACGTTGTGTACCTAAGCATGAACAGGAACAGATCCTACGCAAGTGTCACTCAAGCTTATGGAGGACACCACACGGGAGATAGAACTGCACATAAGGTATTGCAATCTGGTTTTTATTGGCCTACTCTCTTCAAGGATGCTCGTAAGTTTGTCTTGTCATGTGATGAATGTCAAAGAATTGGTAACATTAGTAGACGTAAACAAATGCCTATGAATTATTCACTTGTTATTGAACTATTTGATGTTTGGGGCTTTGATTATATGGGACCTTTTCCTGTCTCTAATGGATATACACATATTTTAGTTGCTGTTGATTATGTTACTAAGTGGGTAGAAGCTATTCCAACTAGTAGTGCTGATCATAACACTTCTATTAAAATGCTTAAAGAAGTTATTTTTCCGAGGTTTGGAGTCCCTAGATATTTAATGACTGATGGTGGTTCACATTTTATTCATGGTGCTTTTCGTAAAATGCTTGCTAAGTATGGTGTTAATCATAGATTTGCATCTCCTTATCACCCGCAGTCTAGTGGTCAAGTAGAATTGAGCAATAGAGAGCTCAAATTAATTTTTCAATAGACTATCAATAGGTCTAGAAAGAATTGGTCCAAGAAACTTGATGATGCATTATGGGCCTATAGAACTGCATATAAAAATCCTATGGGTATGTCTCCGTATAAAATGGTTTACGGAAAAACATGTCACTTACCTCTCGAACTAGAACAAGGCTTATTGGGCTATTAAAGAGCTCAATTACGATTTCAAACTTGCCGGTGAGAAGAGGTTATTTGATATTAGCTCACTTGATGAATTGAGAACCCAAGCTTATGAAAATGCCAAGTTGTTTAAAGAAAAAGTTAAAAGATGGCATGACAAAAGGATACAAAAGCGTGAGTTTAATGTAGGTGATTATGTATTGCTATACAACTCTCGTTTAAGATTTTTTGCAGGAAAACTTCTCTCTAAATGGGAAGGAAAATCAACAACTTCGAAGGCACAAATCCGAAGGTGGTGAACGGTCAAAGAATTAAACATTATATCTCAGGTAATCATATAAATGTTGAAACCAATGTTATTGAAACCGTAACCCCAGAGGAATACATAAGGGACACTTTCCAGAATGTTTCAGACTTTGAAAAGGAATAGGTATGCGGTACGGTAAGTAAACCGACTCCAAAACGGTTTTTAAGGCAATATTTCTATGTTTTGGAATATTTAGAAAAATAGAAAAATAAGAAGCAGTCCGGGAAGGACACGAGGGCCCCATGAGGGTGGAGGGTGCGCCCTAACCCCCTGGGCGCGCCCCCTTCCTCGTGGGCACCTCGTGTGCCTTCCGGACTCCGTTTTCTTGCACGATACGTATTTTGGTTGGTAAAAATTCATTATATAATCTCCCGAAGGTTTTGACTCCAGTATCATGCAATTGTCCTCTGTTCTTGTTTCGAGTTGTTCTCTGTCAGGGTTGTCAAGGCCAGGCATCATGTCGTCCCCCTCCTCCAACAATGGTGACAACAATGCTTGGCTAATGAAGATAGAGCTGAAGAGGGAAGAACCCATGGAGATCAACAAGGATGAAGGGATCAAGAAGGCCACGGAGGATCAAGCTCCGGCAGCACAAGACATCCTTCGACTTGATCATAATCTTCTTACCCCAAATGAGATCGAAGCTTTCAAGATGATTGAGTTAGCTCGTATACAGAACAAGTATCTCACACGTGAAAATATTTTGTTGAAGGAGCATATTGTTGTACTCAAGGGAATTATCCGCAAGCTGGAGGACCTCTTACGCTCGATATGCGACTATCCATCATCACCTTCTTCACCAACAACAAAGAAGGAGACATAATCACATGGGTATGGGCACTCCCCTTGGCAACTGCCAAGCTTGGGGGAGGTGCCCCAGTATCTTATCACCATCACACTCCTATCTTTACCGTTTTTCTTAGTCCGCTCCTATTAGTAGTATCTTGATCTAGTAGAATAAAGTTTATGGCATGATCTAGTTTTGAGTTTTGCTTTATGATCTCTCTATGTAATCGAGTCCGTGAGCTATATAATAAAGATTAGTGTTTAGTCAAGGGCTTGATTGCTTTGCCATGATCTTGGGTGAATAAAAGAAAAGAGAGAAATAGAAAAAGAATAAAAAGGAAACAAGGAGTTCATATTGATCTTATTAAGAGTAATGACTTCACATAAAAATAATATGATGATTAAAAGTTGTTGGGAGTTGGCAAACATAGCTTTGGTCATTGTTGCAATTAATAGAAAGTAATTAGGAAAGAGAGATTTCACATATAAATATATTATCATTGACATCTTTTATGATTGGGAGCACTCATTAAAATATGACATGCTAAAGAGTTGATGTTGGACAAGGAAGACAACGTAATGAGTTATGTTTTCTTATATCTGAGATAAAGTATATTGTCATGGATCGTCCAACATGGTGAGCTTGCCTTTCTCCCTCATGCTAGCCAAATTCTCAGCACCAAGTAGAGATACTACTTGTGCTTCCAAAACCCTTAAACCAATTTTGCCATGAGAGTCCACCATACCTACCTATGGATTGAGTAAGATCCTTCAAGTAAGTTGTCATCGGTGCAAGCAATAAAAATTGCTCTCTGAATATGTATGACTTATTAGTGTGGGAGAAAATAAGTTTTATACGATCTTGTGATGTGGAAGAAATAAAAGCGACGGACTGCATAATAAAGTTTCATATCACAAGGGGAAATATAAAGTGACGTTCTTTCGCATTAAGATTTTGTGCATCCAACCGTAAAAGCGCATGGCAACCTCTGCTTCCCTCTGCGAAGGGACTATCTGTTACTATTATCCTCTACCTTATGCAAGAGTCATGGTGATCTTCACCTTTCCTTTTTATATTTTTATCCTTTGGCAAGCACAGGGTGTTGGAAAGATCCTGATAGATATATCTAATTTGATGTAGGGGGGCATGAGTTATTATTGTTGACATTACCCTTGAGGTAAAAGGTTGGCAGGCGAAACTATAAGCCCCTATCTTTCTCTGTGTCCGATTAAAACTCTGTAACCACAAGTATCGCGTGAGTGTTAGCAATTATGAAAGGCTAAATGATAGTTGAGTATGTGGACTTGCTGTTAAGCTCTGACATAGAATCTTTCTCATGTTATGATAAATTGCAATTGCTTCAATGACTGAGATTATAGTTTGTTGGTTTTCAATAAAATTTATGATTCGTACTTTTGCATTGTGAATACATTATTACTTGAGCATAAGAAATCATATGACAATATCTATATATGTTGTTGTTATGTGAATAATCATGATGCCTCCATGTCCGTATTTTATTTTTATCGACACTCTACGTCTAAACATGGGGACATATTTATTGTTATCGGCTTTCGCTTGAGGACAAGCTAGGTCTAAGCTTGGGGGAGTTGATACGTCCATTTTGCATCATGCTTTTATATCGATATTTATTGCATTATGGGCTGTTATTACACGTTATGTCATAATACTTATGCCTATTCTCTCTTATTTTACAAGGTTTACGAAGGAGGAGAATGCCGTAACTGGAATTACGGCTGGAAAAGGAGCAAATATTAGAGACCTATTCTGCACAACTCCAAAAGTCCTGAAACTCCACGAAAGTCAATTTTGGAAATAATAAAAAATATTCAGCGGAAGAAGTTCACGGAGGGGGACCCACTGCCACGAGGGTGGGGCGCGCCCTACCCCAGTAGCGCCCCCTACCTCGTGGGCCCCTGCTGGCTCTCCGATGGCCATCTTCTCGCTATATGAGGTCTTTCGTCGAGGAAAAATCATAAGCAACCTTTCGGGACGAAACTCCGCCGCCATGAGGTGGAACCTTGGCGGAACCAATCTAGGGCTCCAGCAGAGCTGTTCTGCCGGAGACACTTCCTCCGGGAGGGGGAAATCATCGTCATCGTCATCACCAACGCTCCTCTCATCAGGAGAGGGCAATCTCCATCAACATCTTCACCAGCACCATCTCCTCTCAATACCCTAGTTCATCTCTTGTATCCAATTTGGTCTCCAAGTCCGGGATTGGTACTAGTAGGTTGCTAGTAGTGTTGATTACTCCTTGTAGTTGATGCTAGTTGGTTTATTTGGTGGAAGATCATATGTTCAGATCCTTTATGCATATTAATACCCCTCTGATTATGAACATGAATATGCTTTGTGAGTAGTTACGTTTGTTCCTGAGGACATGGGAGAAGTCTTGCTATTAGTAGTCATGTGAATTTGGTATTCGTTCAATATTTTGATGAGATGTATGTTGTCTAGCGTCTAGTGGTGTTATGTGAACGTCGACTACATAACACTTCACCATTATTTGGGCCTAGAGGAAGGCATTGGGAAGTAATAAGTAGACGATGGGTAGCTAGAGTGACAGAAGCTTAAACCCTAGTTTATGCGTTGCTTCGTAAGGGGCTGATTTGGATCCATATGTTTCATGCTATGGTTAGGTTTACCTTAATACTTTTGTTGTAGTTGCAGATGCTTGCAATAGAGGTTAATCATAAGTGGGATGCTTGTTCAAGTAAGAACAACAGCCAAGCACCGGTCCACCCACATATCAAATTGTCAAAGTACCGAACGCGAATCATATGAACGTGATGAAAAATAGCTTGACGATATTCCCATGTGTCCTCGGGAGCGCTTTTCTCCATATAAGAGTTTGTCCAGGCTTGTCCTTTGCTACAAAAGGGATTGGGCCACCTTGCTGCACTTTATTTACTTTTGTTACTTGCTGCTCGTTACAAATTATCTTATCACAAAACTATCTGTTACCACTTATTTCAGTGCTTGCAGAGAATACCTTGCTGAAAACCACTTATCATTTCCTTCTGCTCCTCGTTGGGTTCAACACTCTTACTTATCGAAAGGACTACGATAGATCCCCTATACTTGTGGGTCATCAGTAAGACATACTTCTTCTTCACATACTTACTTTGCATACTAAATGCCTTACCCGCCCGATCTTCTTGGCCTCCTCGATCTCTTGGAGGGCGCCCTGGGCCTCAACCCGGGCCTCTTCAGCGCTTTGATGAGCCTTGGCGAGTTCGGCCTCTCGAGCCGAAACATCGCACTCTAAGGCCTCACATTTCTTCACGGCGTCCTGAAGCTCTTACTGGACCTCGTTGACCCGGGCCTTGAGCTTCGTACAGGCGGCTTGCTCCTTGGCACCTCTCTCCTCGGCTTTGGCCAGGGCCTTTTTCAGGGCCTCGACCTCGGTCGTCGCTCCTGCACATATCATCACACTATGGTCAATACATATCATTTATTCTTTCTGAATACACAGCGAGTCATTACATACCTTGCTGGTCTTCCAGCTGCTTCCTCGATTGCCCGAGCTCCTCGTAGGCCCTGTCTAGTCTTTGCTTTAGTCCGGAGACTTCGGCAGTGTGTGAGGTCGCGGCCAGTAACGACGCCTGCACATTCATACTAGACAAATTTAGTTAGTTTCCTGCAAAAATGAATTGATCCTCTGTCCAGTCTTGCTTTCCACACACCTGATAGTGTCTCAGGGGCTACTATCTAGCTATATGGGGATTTTCTCCTTTGCGTCGCTTACCACAAAACCAATCATCAGGCCGCTGCAGGCTTCGGTCAGTCTGCTCTTGACGGACTGAACCTTCTCAATCACCATACTGCTACCTCTTGAGCACTGTGTTGGTTTTCCCTTGAAGAGGAAAGGGTGATGCAATAAAGAAGCATAAGTATTTCCCTCAATTTTTGAGAACCAAGGTATCAATCCAGTAGGAGGCCACGCACGAGTCCCTCGCACCTACACAAACAAATAAATCCTCGCAACCAATGCACTAAGGGGTTGTCAATCCCTTCACGATCACTTACGAGAGTGAGATCTGATAGATATGATAAGATAATATTTTTGGTATTTTTATGATAAAGATGCAAAGTAAAGAAAGCAAAATAAAAACGGCACCAGAAATAGCTTGTTGTCGGGAGATTAAATATGATGGAAAATAGACCCGGGGGGCATAGGTTTCACTAGTGGCTTCTCTCGAGAGCATAAGTATTACGGTGGGTAAACAAATTACTGTTGAGCAATTGACAAAATTGAGCATAGTTATGAGAATATCTGGTATGATCATGTATATAGGCATCACATCCGTGACAAGTAGATCGACTCCTGCCTGCATCTACTACTATTACTCCACACATCGACTGCTATCCAGCATGCATCTAGAGTATTAAGTTCTGTTGACATCAGATTTTGGCACGGCATAGAAAGAAAATGAGATGGCCTCGAGTGGAAGGGTTTTCAGCATGAAAAGTTTCACATCACCGAGTGGAACAACTTTGATGTTTAGGTTATCATCGTCCGACTCCATCTTATGGGACGAAATTGTATTCCGAGTGGCAGAATTCAATATTCCGAGTGGTTTTCAGCCGATCATGCTTTCAAGACGACCTCGGATGAAGGAGCACTCTAAAGGAATTGTCTTCGTCTCGTCGAGGAAATTGATTTTCATATATGAATCATCTTAATCCGAGTTCATATGCAAAAGTTACAGTCAATACGAGCAAGGAAATGTTGACTCAGGAGACCGAAAGAAAGGAGCGTGACATCCCATTTATCAGTCGGCGCTCACTGGACGGCAAGTCAAAGTGCCGTGGAGATTATTTTCAAGATTCAGTTAAGCAGCGCCCAAAATCGGTGTTATTCACGTATTTCTTCACGGGCTGGATTTGAAGACTTCATGCCGACTAGAGCTTACACGCTAATAATCAAGCCGAATATGATGTGCTATTCAGGCTGGAGGATTTCTTTCGTTGCACGGGCGGCATGCATCAAGGTTCACCATGATTCGTTGCCAACTGTCCAATGGATTTTTTTCCTTTATATGCATCGACAAATCACTCGAATGTTGACCTTGTTGACTCGCGAAACGGGATCCAAGAGATATACGTTGTTCGGCGGAGGCTTGACAGAGTATTTTTTATCAACAATGAGTCGAGGCACCGAATATTTGATGGTTCCTTTGAGGAGCATGGACATAATTGTTCAGCAGACGGTAACGCCGAACGGTTCTAATATCCCCATGAAGTGCTTGGATAAAGGCCAGGTCAGGATTGACATAAGAGGCTTAAGGCATTTGTGACATCGAATGGTTATTCTCATAAGACTATTGTCTGAAAAGGCTCTGCCCAACAAGCAACAAGCCTAAGCATATGGCCGATAACAATTATCGTCCTCAGTATGCACAACCGATGTAGTGTTGACATCGTGTTTGTACGAAGTATTTTCTGGCACGCAAGCTCTGCCAGAAAACAGGGGGGCATGTGTTGACATCAGATTTTGGCACGGCATAGAAAGAAAATAAGATGGCCTCGAGTGAAAGGGTTTTCATCATGAAAAATTTCACATCACCGAGTGGAACAACTTTGATGTTTAGGTTATCATCGTCCGACTCCATCTTATGGAACGATATTGTATTTCGAGTGGCAGAATTCAATATTCCGAGTGGTTTTCAGCTGATCATGCTTTCAAGACGACCTCGGATGAAGTAGGACTATAAAGGAATTGTCTTCGTCTCGTCGAGGCAATTGATTTTCATATATGAATCATGTTAATCCGAGTTCATATGCAAAACTTACAGTCAATACGGTTTGGATAGGCCAGAGACCAAAAAATTACGCTTGACACCAGACATATGTTGATGAGTGTCTGATGCAACGCGTGAGCAATTCTTCCCTCAAGATGGCCTTGAATCGAAAACCTTTAACAAAGAAAAGTTTCTTCTCGTCGAGCCGATCGATTTTCATATATAATTCGTCTCAATCCGAGGTCGTATGAATCCTGGAGAGACAAATCAAGATCAGACTATGTTTTCAGTCGGAAAATCCGAGTGAAAAGCTTACCATCCGAGTGAAAACTTACCGATCGAGTGAAAGCTTATCATCCGAGTAAAAACTTACCGGTCGAGTGAATGTTTTCCGTCCGAGTGAAATTATTATCATCCGAGTGAAAAGATTACCGTCGGAATGAAAATTTGCCGATCGAGTAAGAGATTGCCTTCCGAGTGAAAATATAGTCATCCGAGTGGAATATTATCTTCCGAGTGAAAGATTCTAACATCCGAGTGAAAAGAACTTGCCGATCGAGTAAGAGATTGTCTTCTGAGTGAAAGTATAATCATCCGAGTGAAAAGATTACCGTCGGAATAACTTGCCGATCGAGTAAAGAGATTGCCTTCCGAGTGAAAATATGGTCATCAGAGTGAAAATTGCATTCCGAGTGAAAGATTCTAACATCCGAGTGAAAAAGTCCAGTCGAACGATCCAAGTGAATGACTCTAATCCGAATGGATGAGCTCGAATCCGAGTGAAACTGAACATATGCCCGAAAGTTTATTAAGATGACCTCGGATGAAGAAGTGTTCAATACAGAAATTGTGCGTATCATCAAGACGGTAAACTTTGGTTTTGGAGTCATCATCATCAAAGATAGTATATGGCCTACAAATTCACTATGAGACTCGGATAATCCAGTCTACTGCAAGAACGAGTCCGACTGGAAGGTAAAGATGACCTCGAAAAGTATTCAACATGGCCTTGTTTGAAAAAGTGATCAACATAAGTGTTGTTCGTATCATCGAGGCACACAAGTTTGATATTTGGGCTGTCTTGATCGGAGATCATATGCAAGCTCGACGGCCCGCCCAAGAAGGAAGACAGAGTTTGGGCCAGATTCAGACTGAATCCGAGTTGGAATAGAACTAGGACTCTAGGACGTGAATTGATGTAATTTTTCATGTAAAGAAAGCCTAGATGAATCCTTTACCTGTACGGGAAGTCCAGCCGCCTCTTATATATGTTGGGGGTGACGGCCGATTGAACAACACCAATCAAACCAATCAATCTATTACACTTTTGTGTTTATCTGTCTTTATCCCCTACCCTTGTATCTTTCTTTCTCGTTCTTCGTTCGTTCTTCGCGTTGGAGGGCAGCGATCCACGAGGCTCTAGGGGCGAGCGAATCGACCTAGGGCAGCCCATAGTCGCCGCACTTCCTGACGGGGTCCCTCCCGGGCGTGTGGGGTTTCGGGTCTTCAAAAGCGCCCGTTGACTGTCTTGCGTATCGCGCTGTCGGTCGGGTCTCCTTCGACATGAGCTGAGGTGCATCACCCCCGGCGTCGAGGGTACATGGTGACGTGTTCGTGTGTCAACAAGTTCAAAAGAACAGAGTAACGCTTTAAGTAAGATGACATGATGTAGAGGGATAAATTCATGCAATATGATATAAACCCCATCTTGTTATCCTCGATGGCAACAATACAATACGTGCCTTGCTGCCCCTACTGTCACTGGGAAAGGACACCGCAAGATTGAACCCAAAGCTAGGCACTTCTCCCATTGCAAGAAAGATCAATCTAGTAGGCCAAACCAAACTGATAATTCGAAGAGACTTGCAAAGGTAACAAATCATACATAAAAGAATCCAGAGAAGATTCAAATATTGTTCATAGATAAACTTGATTATAAACCGACAATTCATCGGTCTCAACAAACACACGCAAAAGAATATTACATCGAATAGATCTCCACAAGAGAGGGGGAGAACATTGTATTGAGATATAAAAATAGAGAAGAAGCCATCTAGCTAATAACTATGGACCCGAAGGTCTGAGGTAAACTACTCACACATCATCGGAGAAGCTATGGTGTTCATGTAGAAGCCCTCTGTGATCGATGCCCTTCCCGTGAGCTCGGAAAAGGACCCAAGATGGGATCTCACGATGCAGAAGGTTGCGGCGGTGGAATTAGGTTTTTGGCTCCGTCTCTGGTAGTTTGGGGGTACGTAGGTATATATAGGAGGAAGAAGTACGTCGGTGGAGCAACGGGGGCCCCATGAGGGTGGAGGGCGCGCCCAGGGGGGTAGGCGCGCCCCCTACCTTGTGCCTTCCTGGTTGATGTCTTGACGTAGGGTCCAAGTCCTCTGGATCACGTTCGTTACAAAAATCACGTTCCTGAATGTTTCATTCCGTTTGGACTCCGTTTGATATTCTTTTTCTGCGAAACTCTGAAATAGGCAAAAAAAAAAAGAGCAATTCTGGGCTGGGCCTCCGGTTAATAGGTTAGTCCCAAAAATAATATAAAAGTGTATAATAAAGCCCAATAATGTCCAAAACAGAATATAATATAGCATGGAACAATCAGAAATTATAGATACATTGGAGACATATCAAGCATCCCCAAGCTTAATTCCTGCTTGTCCTTGAGTAGGTAAATGATAAAATTAGAATTTTTGAATTGGAATGCTACTTGGCATAATTTCAATGTAATTCTCTTAATTGTGGTATGAATATTCAGATCCGGAAGATTCAAGACAAAAGTTTAATATTGACATAAAAATAATAATACTTCAAGCATACTAACTAAGCAATTATGTCTTCTTAAAATAACATGGCCAAAGAAAGTTATCCCTACAAAATCATATAGTCTGGCTATGCTCTATCTTCACCACACAAAGTATTTAAATCATGCACAACCCCGATGACAAGCCAAACAATTGTTTCATACTTTTGATGTTCTCAAACTTTTTCAATCTTCAGGCAACACATGAGCGTGAGCCATGGACATAGCACTATATGTGGAATAGAATGGTGGTTGTGGAGAATACAAAAAAGGAGAAGATAGTCTCACATCAACTAGGCGTATCAACGGGCTATGGAGATGCCCATTAATAGATATAAATGTGAGTGAGTAGGGATTGCCATGCAACAGATGCACTAGAGCTATAAGTGTATGAAAGCTCAAGAAAAGAAACTAAGTGGGTGTGCATCCAACTCGCTTGCTCACGAAGACCTAGGGCATTTTGAAGAAGCCCATCATTGGAATATACAAGCCAAGTTCTATAATGAAAATTTCCCACTAGTATATAAAAGTGATATCATAGGAGACTCTCTATCATGAAGATCATGGTGCTACTTTGAAGCCCAAGTGTGGTAAAAGGATAGTAACATTGTCCCTTCTCTCTTTTTCTCTCATATTTTTTTATTTGGGCCTTTCCCTTTTTTTATGGCCTCTTCTCTTTTTTTCTTTTTTTATTTAGTCCGGAGTCTCATCCCTATTTATGGGGGAATCATAGTCTCCATCATCCTTTCCTCACTTGGGAAAATCCTTCTTGCTACCTCTTGAGCACTGCGTTGGTTTTCCCTTGAAGAGGAAAGGGTGATGCAGTAAAGTAGCGTAAGTATTTCCCTCAGTTTTTGAGAACCAAGGTATCAATCCAGTAGGAGGCCACGCACGAGTCCCTCACACCTACACAAACAAATAAATCCTCGCAACCAACGCACTAAGGGGTTGTCAATCCCTTCGCGGTCACTTACGGGAGTGAGATCTGATAGATATGATAAGATAATATTTTTGGTATTTTTATGATAAAGATGCAAAGTAAAGAAAGCAAAATAAAAACGGCGCCAGAAATAGCTTGTTGTCAGGAGATTAAATATGATGGAAAATAGACCCGGGGCCATAGGTTTCACTAGTGGCTTCTCTCGAGAGCATAAGTATTACGGTGGGTAAACAAATTACTGTTGAGCAATTGACAGAACTGAGCATAGTTATGAGAATATCTAGGTATGATCATGTATATAGGCATCACGTCTGCGACAAGTAGACCGACTCCTGCCTGCAGCTACTACTATTACTCCGCACATCGACCGCAATCCAACATGCATCTAGAGTATTAAGTTCAAAAGAACAGAGTAACGCTTTAAGTAAGATGACATGATGTAGAGGGATAAATTCATGCAATATGATATAAACCCCATATTCTTATCCTCGATGGAAACAATACAATATGTGCCTTGTTGCCCCTACTGTCACTGGGAAAGGACACTGCAAGATTGAACCCAAAGCTAAGCACTTCTCCTATTGCAAGAAAGATCAATATAGTAGGCCAAACCAAACTGATAATTCGAAGAAACTTGCAAAGATAACCAATCATACATAAAAGAATTCAGAGAAGATTCAAATATTATTCATAGATAAACTTGATCATAAACCGACAATTCATCGGTCTCAACAAACACACCGCAAAAGAAGATTACATCGAATAGATCTCCACAAGAGAGGGGGAGAACATTGTATTGAGATCCAAAAAGAGAGAATAAGCCATCTAGCTAATAACTATGGACCCGAAGGTCTGAGGTAAGCTACTCACACATCATCAGAGAGGCTATGGTGTTGATGTAGAAGCCCTCCGTGATCGATGCCCCCTCTGGCGGAGCTCTGGAAAAGGCCCCAAGATGGGATCTCACGGGTACAGAAGGTTGCGGCGGTGGAATTAGGTTTTTGGCTCCGTCTGTGGTATTTTGGGGGTATGTAGGTATATATAGGAGGAAGAAGTACGTCGGTGGAGCAACATGGGCCCCATGAGGGTGGAGGGTGCGCCCAGGAGGGGTGGGTGCGCCCCCCTACCTCATGCCTTCCTGGTTGTTGACGTAGGGTCCAAGTCCTCTGGATCACGTTCGTTCCAAAAATCACGTTCCCGAAGGTTTCATTCCGTTTGGACTCCGTTTGATATTCTTTTTCTGCGAAACTCTGAAATAGGCAAAAAACAACAATTCTGGGCTGGGCCTCCAGTTAATAGGTTAGTCCCAAAAATAATATAAAAGTGTATAATAAAGCCCAATAACGTCCAAAACAGATTATAATATAGCATGGAACAATAAAAAATTATAGATTCGTTGGAGACGTATCACGTACTCATAAGGATACGGTGTTCTTCCACAATGGAAGCGCCTCGCAGCGCTTCCAGAAGATTGTCCGGTGCCCCTGGTTGAACAGATGTTACCGATGGGATAGGCACACCTCCGTCTTTCAAAGGAGGCTGCACGCCGGACTCTGGAGCCGTGTAGGACTCCGGAACAGTATCCGGACGGGGGCCGAGCTGAATACGGCCCCCATCGCTAGTCTCCATGGGGGACTGCTCCCCCATGTGCCCGGCGGCCGAGGTTTCGCCCTATGGCGCCACCCTGATGGCCTCCTGGGACTCTCCCTGGCCTGGGAAAGTCCTTCGCGACAGCACCTCGGCGTCGCCTTTGGCCGTGGGAGAGTTGGCGGCCGGCGGTGACGCGCTGGCCATCGCCCTTGAATCTAACGAACCTCTTGATGAGGATCGCTGGGAGCTGTCATGGGCCGAACTGCAATGGCACAATTAACCATATTAATACTATAAGGAGGAAAGGCCAGATACATGGGCGAGTACGAGTCTGTCAGTACTTACGACGCGGCCAGGGGCTTGCTCCGGCGGGGTCGCTCCGGACTGCTGTCGACGTCCCACGCAGTTTTATCCGCGAGGGAGCCTTTCCCCTTCTTGGGCGCCTCCGCCTCCAAATTTGTGGAGGCTGCCCTCTTCATCATCCTCCCATCAGGGGGAGGTTTGCTTTCCTCCTCCTCCTCTTCGTTATCTTCGGCGGCAGAGGAGTGAGTCTTATCTTCGGAGATCACGTCCGAAGTGCCCTTGCAGCGGGGGCCACCCCGGCCCCCCTTGGCCTTCTTCTCCGGTGGCTGATAGGGCGCCGGGACCAGCATCTTCGCTAGGAGCGGGATGACTGGCTCTTCGGGCAGCGGAGCCGAACTGTGAATTGGCTCCGCTCTCTCCGTCCATTCCTAAAAGGATAAATTAGCAAAGTTCAGTTACCCTCCTTGGACAAGCAGGTAGAGGGTAGGCCTTGAGAGGACTTACCGCGCTGGCGGGATGGGAAAGATCGTGCCCATGATCCGAGTCTATGGCTGGCGGCTTCTCATCGCCCTTGAAGAGCAGCTTCCAGGCGTCTTCGTGGGTGGTGCCGAAGAGCCTCACCAAGGTCTGGTGCTTCTCTGGATCAAATTCCCATAGAGGGGAAGTTCGTCTTTAGCAGGGGAGGATGGGGAGAACTAGCATAACCTGTACCACGTCGATGAGCTTGATGTTTTTGTCCACCATGCTTTGGATGCGCGTTTGCAGTGCCATCAGCTCGTTCGACGAAGACCAATTTGGGCCCTTCTCCATCCAGGAGGTTAGCCGCATTGGAGCCCCGGACTTGAATTTGGGAGCCGCGGCCCAGGAGGCGTCGCGGGGCTCTGTGATATAGAACCACAGCTTCTGCCACTCCTTGACAGTCTCCACAAACATGCCTTTGGGCCATATGACATTGGGCATCTTGCTCACCATGGCTGCCCCGCACTCCGCGTGTTGGCCACACTACAAAAAGTTACACTTCCGTGATGATACGTGTTTGTCACAGTAGGTCGCGTTTTTTTGTCATGCATGTACATCCATGACAAATTTATGACAGAATCAAGATAGTCATACCTGTGCTATCGTAGAAGTGTTCCATGACACTACCAAAATTATCATCACGGAAGTGTCCACTTCCATGACAATAAATCCCGCGTCACAGAAGTGCTTTCGTCAAGAGTGACCGACACGTGACATCCACCGTAACGGAACGCCGTTAAGCTATCGGGTCGGATTTTGGATCCGATAACCCGTTAACAGCCGCGACCAATGCCGATTTTCCACATGTAAAATTCTCATTGGCTGATGGATCCGCGCGTCAGCTCCACGTTGGCACAGGTGTCACTCATCCAATGGTCGAGATGGGCCTATGATATGTTGACATGTGGAACGGCCCAACAGTGGCCCACAAAGTTTAAATGGGCCGGCCCAACCGAAGGCCCATAAGATTTAGCAGACCATAATGGGCCGGCCCAGCTAAAGGCCCACAAAATTTAGCGGACCACAATGGGCCGGCCCAGCTAAAGGCCCACAAGATTTTGTAGATCATAATGGGCTGGCCCAGCTAAAGGCCCACAAGATTTTGCGGACCACAATGGGCCGGCCTAGCTAAAGGCCCACAAGATTCTGCAGACCATAATGGGCCGGCCCAGCTAAAGGCCCAACATTCTCTGTCAAATCGGCCCGTCAACGGCCTGTCCTAAACTTGCCATCAACGCGGCCCATGGTCACTTCTGGCCCGTTAACAGTCCGCTAAGTAATTGGGCCGAATCATGGCTCGGTGTATTTCCGGCCTGTTAAAGGTCCGGCTTCATTTGGGCCCATTTACAGGCCATCAAAACTTTCGGCCCATAAACGACCGTGAAGGATTTGGGTCATATTCGGCCATGTCTGACATTCGGCCTGTTAGAGGCCCACTATAGATTTGGGCTACTTTCTTCCTGTTGTCATTTTCGGCCTGTTAACGCCGGACGTAAACCATGGGCCATATGTGGCCCAACATCATATCGGGCCCATTAACGGCCCATATAAAAATGACGATAATCTAGCCCGACCGAAGTTCCGGCCTGTTAAAGGCCCCTGTATTAGGTTGGCGCATTTACGGCCCGTCCGAATTTCGGCCTGTCAAAGATCCGCGTCGTAAATGGGCCACCATTTCGGCCTGCTAAGTCCAGTGGGTTATTTGGCACAATCAGGGCCCAATCTCACTTTCGGTCTATTAAAGGCCCATGTTTTTTATGGGCTCGAGATATTTACACCTGTAAACGGCCTATTTTTACTGAGGGCCCAAATTATGTTTAGGCCTGTTAAAGGCCCACTATGGGCACAGGCCTACCAGAAAAATATGAAAGCTTTTGCTGATTTAGGTCCAGATATTTTTTGTGGGCTACATGTCAATTTCGGCCCGTAATCATTTTTAGCCCAATTGGAATGGGCCCGACGAATGTTGGCATGTTGGGCTCCTACGAAGCTTTCGGCCGAATACATTACTAAGATAAACCTACACTATACAAAAATAGCGTCAGTAATTCTGCAGCACAGGGCAGCATCATAAATGTTGTATCACAACAAAATAAATTCCAACCATACAACAAAAGGCATGTTGGCATAAAGTTTACAGTCCTTCCAGATAAAAGCACCATCAGATGTATAGAAGCACATATCATTTGACCTGAGTGCTAATGTTTCAGGCTATAGAATCTGATGGAGCAGCACGATCTCCACCTTTTTTCCGCCATGCTCTTGAACAACGAAGTGAATGTCTGATAGTCTGGTTTCAAAACCATTCATATCTTGACGACATTTCTCAACCACTATTCTTGTTTCGAAACAACGCCCATTAGGGATTGGACTTGTGTCGGAGCACGATATATCACATCTAGCAGGAAGATTTTGTTCAAGAGGGTGATTTGGACGAGGTTACCTTGACAACCAACCCGAATTACGCAGAAGGTGCTTTTTGCATTGTTAGTGGAGAGATACCGACGACCGCAGCAAGAGGTGACATTGTGCCTGTAGTAGCCTGGTCACCTTCAGGTGGTTGTGGCTGTTCAATCATTTGTTCCATAGCTTCCTGAAAGTTTGAACTTGTAGATTAGTTTACCGGATAAGTTACTAATGAGACAAAAACAAACAAAGTAGGTTAAACGTTTATACATAACTTATTTTGGTGAACTACTGTAATACATTAGCATGTATTGTAGTGCCAACTACTCCCTCCGTCCCATAATGTAAGACGTTTTTTGACTCAAGTATAGTGTCAAAAAACGTCTTACATTATGGGACGGAGGGAGTACATAATAAAATCACTTTCGGAACATATGTCCATGTAGCATGCCTACTGTATTGTCTATTTCCTCACATTCGTTGACATCTAAGGATAAAGAGATATGGTTTAAAGTAGGATGAACATAGTATGGCATCATTCATATCATGGGCAAACAGATATATAAGAAACAGCCTATTTTATCATTGTGTGCGCACGTGAACATAACAACTAGATTACAGATCAAGACCAAAAGAATATCCTTTATCTCTTTTAAACCATGTAAGGTGAAATGATACGTTAAGACAATTGTGTATAAAAGTGAATAGAGTAACTGACATTGGCTGCAAACCAAGTAGTTAAATGAACACATCACAGTACCAATCAGTTTAAGGCAGGAGGAGTAAGGACTTACAACAGCGGCTTGAACTGGTGTGCTCATGCCCTTCATCTTGCTGGTGTGGCAATCCTTGAAGATTTGCACTGCATTCGGTTCAGGTTCTTTTTGGTCCACACGGGCTTTCCTCTATATTTGGAACAAGTCAATATAGATACGATAATATGGCACAAAAAAAGAAGGAAGTAGCAGCTATTTACAAAAGCCTCGCAGTGTGCAATATAGCTATGAGATCCTGTTTTCTGTTGGAATTTCACTTTAGAACGGTTGGTTTTGTTCTTCAAACAGTTAGCCTAGAGGAAGATACACTTGTAAGGCACATACATAAATACAAGTTCAATATGTTGTCTGATCAAATACATATAGCCTACCTGATACTTTGGATCAGACCAGTGTTTAACGAGGGTTGTCCAGTCTTCATCTGTAATATATTCCACTGGAGATGTTTGGGCGATTTCATTGTTAGCCTTGCCTTCAAAGTGAGATTTTCTAAGGTGGTACCGACATCGTTGCAGAAAGCGATGAAAAACATGAGTGCATGCTTGTTTAGTTGCATCATCTTTCGGATCCAACTTGAACCTCATCTGTTGAAAAAAGAATGTGAGTCTTATTAGGAGGAAGCTAGAAAGTATGGGACAGAGCAAGACAATATTACTAATTGCGATGAATAACATTACTTACGGATAAATGGTCAAGGAAGGTGTTAAACTGGGTATTGTCTTTCTCATTCCTGTACTGGATCACGTTGGGAGGATACGTGCATGACACCTAACGGCAACGGCTGCCTCTGATACTAACTTGGCTGATTCTGTAGCATCACGTGGCCTTTTTAAACCTGCCTCAAAATGGCTCTCCATTCTTCCTCCTTTAGATTTTGTCAATCTGTCAAGCATTATCCCTGATGTCTGTTTCCGCTTGCACCGTGGTGCTAGTTCAACAACGAATATGGAAAGTGTTAGTGTACATCAAACTGTGAGAGTACATATAAAGGAGCATGCAACTGCAACTTGACTCGGTCAGGTACCGTCTTGGTGTTGATGCTCATGAGGTTCATCTGATGTTGCCAAGTCATGTTGTGTCGCGGTGCTTGAAGTAGTGTTAGGTGTGAAGGCAGCTTGGGAACCGCCGTTTTGAGCAAACGAACGAGTAACTGGTTGAGATGCTGGTACAGTTGAAGCGGATGCTGCAGCTGGTGGAGCAGGTGATACTGTGTTTGTAGATTTAGCCGGTGGACTTGGACCTTCTACTACACTATAAGTACCAGCAGAATCTCAACGGCAGAACCTTTTCCGTTTCACCCGACGAGTAACAACACTCCCTACTATATTATTTTCCTTGCTCTTTTTTGACTTTGCCATGTCAAGTTGTACCCACAACACAAAAGAATAAAATTACTCTTCAGAACTCATTGATGCATGATACAGACAAGCAATACTTTGATGTAAGACAACCATATGAGGATGGAATATGTAAGAAAAAGAGGACGGCATGACATATTCACAACTATGATGTGCAAACAAAGCAGAAGGATTTTCAAGAAAATAGAAGTAATGCAAGCTAGACACCATATGAAAGATGCAACCAATATTACTCTGCCAAGTTAAAAGTGTCTTGTCATAAGTGGCAATTCGAAAAATTAGAAGCAGTACAACGTAGAAATCAATGCAAGATGCAACCACTATCAAACTGCCATGTTAAAAGCGTCCAATCATGAGTGACTGATGTGGGATACACAACAGCAGTACTTGATGTAAGAACATGGTATGATAGATAGATGCAGTGTATTCTAGACACAGAAAGCCATGTCATATGCACATGTATAGACTCAGCAGGTGCAATTTAATCAAAATAGAAGAAATACAGGCTAGACAACATATGCAACATGAAACCAATTATCACACTGTAAACTTAGAGCAAGCACATGCGATGGTGGAGTACGGGAGATGAACTCATCATGTAGACTTGGGACTTCAACTTCATTAGCAGTAGCAGGGGCAAATCTAGAGAGTCTCTGTTTGCGTCGGTGCGGAGGACCACCAACATCCCCTAACTTACTCTTTTCCTTCCTATTTTTTGATATTGCCTTATGAAGTCAAAACCACAAGAAGATGAATAAAATTAGCTCTGCATAACTGGTTGATGCATGATCTGATTTAACACTACTTTGATGTAAGGCAAGCGCAGGATAGGAGGATGGAATATATACAAAAAAGATAGCGTTTCATATTCACACGTACGATAGGAGGATGGAATATGTATGAAAAAACAGTAAGCGGAAGGCATTTCAACAAAATTAGAAGAAATGAAAGCTAGGAACCATATGAACATGCAACCAATATCACTCTATCAGGTAAAAAGTGTCTCGTCGTAAGTGCCATTTCAAGAAATTAGAAGCAGTACAAGCTAGAAGACAATGCAAGATGCAACCTACATCACAGTCCCAAGTTAAATGTGTCTTACGGGTAAGTGATCGTTGCAGGTATAAGTTGTAAGCTACGCAGATGCAATTCAACATAATCAGAAGCGGTACAAACTAGACATCATACAGAAAATGCAACCACGTATAACAGTTCCAAGTAAGAGCAAGCACCTGTGATGGTGGAGTAGGGGAGATGTGCTCATCATGTACATGTATGTTCTAGAAGCGGGAACACGTGTCATATTCACATGCATTATGTGTAAAGTAAGCAGATGCAATTCAAGTTAGAAGATATACAAGCTAGACATCATACGCAACATGCAACCACATATAATAGTGTCAAGTTAGAGCAAGCACCTGTGATGGTGGAGTAGGGGAGATGTGCTCATCATCTACAAAGCTACGTTGATTGTCCAGCCTTGCGTTGTCTTGCGAATCTTGTTGGGAGGATGGTGGAGTAGAATCTGTAGAGACCCCCTGTTTGAGTTGCTCCGAAGGACCACCATCATCCACTGCCGGACTAATTTCCTTCAGCTGTAATGATTTTGCATTGTGAAGTCAAACCGATAAGAAAAAGGAATAAAATTCGCTCTTCAGAACTCATTCATGCATGATACTTACAAACACTACTCGGATGAAAGGCAAACACATGATGTGAGGATGGAATATGTATGAAAAACAGGATGGTGTGACATATTCACACCTATGACGTGGCAACTAAGCAGAAGGCATTTCAACAAATTAGAAGCACTGCAAGCTAGACACCATATGAAAGATGCAACCAATATCACTCTACCAAGTTCAAAGTGTATGGCGTTTCAATGTAGCGACCTGACCCAAAATCGGTCAAATCTACGTATGCATACCATCCCAAGATCATCTTTGGTACTCACAAGACATCGATAAAGTAATCAAAGTTCAATCACACCTGAATATCATTAATCGATTCTCATATAGAGTCTTTATTACAAGGAATAAATTCGCTCAAGGCCAACTCATGAGAAATAAACTAAAATGCTGCGGAGCGCCGAGGTAAAGCGAGTCCATCCGACTCCAAAGGGCAATCGCTAAGCGGAGCGTAGCCTCACTCCCGATCGAATATATCTCGCAACATAATACGTTGCAGCCATGTAGGTCAGCTTTTGGAATAAGCTGGCAAGTTATGAAGAACAACAATAATAAAATTACTAACTCTATATGCATATTTGGTGTGGAGCTCTAAGTTTCATCATTTTGCGTAAAGCCAATTTTATCCTCCTACAGTGGACTTATTTGCAAATTACTACAAATTGTTGGTAGTTATTGAGATGGTTCCGCCAACCAATATCTCGCTCCCAAATTATTATTAAGTCATAAACCCATCAAATTAATTCATTAGAGTTAAGTGTTGAGATATCCGAATACTTCCAAGGTCCAGATGCTCAAATGTCCGTGAATCGGGACACGGCTAATCGATTAGGTTATAACACTCTGCAGAGGTTTATGACTTTCCCGCAAGAATCATTCCCTCCTTTAAAGTCTTCGCACTTCATGGTGTTTGAAGACGGACGAATGAAACAGGGTCTTCCAAAGAGTTCTTCCGCCACCGCCGGTACCCATCCAATCCTACCGCTCGTCTACTTCTCGTAGTACCGCCCAGCCAGCTTCACTACAAGGGTCAACCCAGCCAGAGCCCATAATGGCTTGCGGCTGCATGTAAGCTTCGGTCATGGGGCATCCATCCTTCTCTTCGTGGCTGGGTGAAGCTTTCCGCAGGATGTCATGGCGCTTCTCCATGCATCCCGGCCACCACTGGGTGCTCCAGGGTGCCCGTCAACCGTCCTCCACCCAGTAGTGATTTTCCGAAGTCCATCTTGATCATTGTAGTCCATGGGGTCATCATCATCATCATTGACTCTCACATCTTACTTATGAATTTCACTCATCCCAAATCCCGTCTACGAGCATAGCAAAATAACTACTACGTCCCGGGGGGCCATGGTAACAAGGGGATTGGTTCATCCTACCACATGATACTACTCAAGTTTAATGACTTCAAGATTATCACTACTGCATGCAATGGTGGGTGGTGACAACTACTAATGCACAAAAACATAGGAATAGAAATACATGATCAAAACTTGCCTTGCTGATGATCCTCGTAAGCTAAAGAGTCGTAGTAGCAAGCTTCGCACTCCGGGAACTCTACCGAGACAAACAATAACATAATAAGCACAAATCAAGAGGACCACACAAGATAACAAAGATAACATAACACAACCAAACAATCAAAACCAAATCAAAAAGGAGAACTCAAAGAAATCAAATTCAAAGTTTTTCCCTATTCCAAACAATAGCAAAAAGAGTTTTTATTTAACAAAAATTCCTCAATATGACCTAATCATGGTTTTAGGTTAACTTAACAGAAAAGGATTAACTAAGCAATTAGGAGCAAAAGAATTAATTAATTAGCTATTATAAAACTCAATTTAGGCCTAATCCAATTTCTATTAGGAAAATTAATTTAAAACTTTTATTAATTTTAAATAAAAGTTCATCTAATGGAATGACAGAAACTAACCTAGAATAACTAATCTCAAGTTAAAATAAATTAATTTGCTAATTTATTTATTAAGAAAACAGGAACAAATCAATTAATTAGGGTTAATAGGATTCTGCCTAGAATTAATTTTTTTATTAGTCCTAAAATACCAAAGTTAATTTCTAGGGTTTGGCACTATCAAAATGAAGTGATTGCAAAAGAATCATGCAAAAATAATTTTTCTAACTAAAACTATAGCAGATTTGCTATTCTGACTAAAATAATATTAAAGCATTTTTAATTATTTTTAACATAGCTAAATATATGTTTTCAGAAACTACATAAAATTTGCAATCCAACAAAAAAGAATCACTAAAAATATTAAACAGAACAAAAGATACACATTTTTGAAATTTGGAACAAATCGCTAAAACAGAAAATCTAAATAAAAGAAAATGCCCAATGGGCCTAAATCATGCACTAGGCGCCGATAGACTAAATGGGCCTAGGGTTTAACTAAAAACGAACCGGCCTAAATAAATAAACCTAACTAAAAATAAACCGCGCGGGCCGGCCGGTTTTCTAATAAAAACGTACCCCTTCGGGGGTTCTAATCGTGGCCGCACGATTGGGATCGAACGGGGGAGGGGAAAGCCGGGGACTCACCGGACTCCGGCGACGTCGGCGGCGGCGGCGAGAGTGCTCCGGGGGCTTCGGGCGTCGGCGAGCTTCGGGGAGACGTCGGGGAGACGCGGGGAAGCTCGGGGAAGGGTTCGGTGGGCTTGGTGAGGGTCGGGGGGCACTAGGGCGGCGACGGCGAGGGTTTTGGCGGCGGGGTTGAGCTCGGGCTCCGGCGTGCCGGGGAGAGAGGAGAGAGGCTCGGCGTGGCTAAGGGGGGAATGGGGGTGGGGCCTCGGCTTATATAGCCAGGGGTCGGGCGAGGGGCGGAAGGGCATCGGGGTGATTGGGATCCGGATCCTTGGGATCCGCGATCTCAGCGAGGTTCAAACGTGGGCGAGGGGAAGAAGAGAGGGTGGGGCCACGGGTCGATGAGAGAGGGAGGGGTTTTGGTCGGGTGACCGGACCACAGGGGTTTCAAGCGAGGGGGGGGTGTGTGTTGCTGGCTGGCTGTGGCCTAGTGGGCGGTTATTTGGGCGATTCTTGAGGAGGGGTGAGGTGAGGTGGCGCTGGCTGGGCTGGGTGGCTGGTGGCGCTTGAAAGTTTTTTTCCTTTATTTTTTAATAAAACAAAACCAAAAATAAAACCTAATCTATAAATATTTTATATAGGGTATATATATACCAAAATGATCAGGGGAATATTCCCTTTCATTTGAACATTTTTCCAAAGGCAAAATCCAAACTTTATGAAAATCCATTTTTTTCAAATTCAAATAAAATTCAGATTTGAATCCAATTCTTTTGGCATTGTTTCCTCTGATATTTTTGGAGTGTCATGTTTGCTCCTCTCATACTTTTGATCAAGTATTTATCAGGCTTGGTTTTGGAATTGTTTCCCACATGCCAAGGTTTGGAATTCAAATTTCAAATTCAAAACTCTCTGAAACTTCAAATGGAATTCAAATTCAAACAGGATGCATAGGATGCTTAGCTATTATTGTAAAACATTCCAAATAGGAAAATTTGGGATGTTACAAACCTACCCACCTTAAGATGAATCTCGCCCTCGAGATTCGGGTTGGCTAGCAAATAGGTGTGGATGGTCTCGACGAAGATCTTCTTCGCGTTCCCTGTGTGGCTTCTTCCTCGGTGTGGTGACTCCACAAAGACCTTACAAAACTTGATAACTTTGCTGCGGGTAACTCTGCTTGCAGTCTCGAGAATTTTGACGGGTGTCTCCTTGTAAGTTAAATCACTGTCAAGCTGTATGGCCTCTAGGGGCACTGTGTCTCTCAACGGAACATCGGCCATGTCTGCATGGCACTTCTTCAACTGAGAAACGTGAAAGACATCATGAACTCCGGACAATCCTTCCGGCAATTCCAACTTATATGCAACTTCTCCACGACGTTCGAGGATTTTGTAGGGGCCAATGAATCGGGGTGCTAACTTTCCCTTGACTCCAAACCTCTTGATTCCACGAAGTGGAGATACACGAAGATAGGCTCGGTCTCCCACTTCGTAAGTCACCTCCTTGCGCTTACTGTCGGCATAACTCTTCTGTCGTGACTGTGCAATCTTGAGCCGGTCTCGAATCAGCTTGACTTTCTCTTCGGAATCCTTGATAAGATCGGAACCGAAAAGTGATCGATCTCCAACGCTATCCCACAGCAATGGTGTTCTACACCTCCTTCCGTATAGAGCTTCGAAGGGTGCCATCTTCAAACTGGTTTGATAACTGTTGTTGTACGAGAACTCTGCGTAAGGCAAGTTATCATCCCAGCTAGACCCATAGTCTAGCACACAAGCTCTCAACATGTCCTCCAGAATCTGATTGACTCTCTCGGTCTGTCCATCTGTCTGCGGATGAAAAGCTGTGCTGAATTCCAGCCTCGTACCCAAAGTTTCATGCAATTGCTTCCAAAACTTTGAGGTAAACTGCGTTCCTCTATCTGACACGATTTTCCTCGGAACTCCATGCAGACATACGATCCTGGTCATGTATATCTTGGCCAACTTGGCACTGGTATAGGTAGTCTTCACGGGAATGAAATGAGCTACCTTAGTCAAACGATCAACCACTACCCAGATAGAATCATAACCTGAACGGGTCCTGGGTAGTCCTGTGATGAAATCCATACCAAGTTTCTCCCATTTCCAATCGGGAATCGGCAAAGGTTGAAGTAACCTGCTGGCTTCGATGTTCTGCCTTTACACGTTGGCAAACATCGACACGGCCACGTACTCGGCAATGTCCTTCTTCATTCCTGTCCACGAAACTTTGCTTCAAATCCAGGTACATCTTGGTGTTGCCGGGTGAATCGAGTACGGTGAATCATGTGCCTCCTGTAGGATTAGCTTCCGAGCTCGGGATCATTGGGCACATAAATACGATCCTCAAACCATATAGTTCCATGTTCATCCTTTCGAATCCTTTAGCTTTTCCTTCCTCCATCTTTTGCTTAATCTCATCGATTTCCTTGTCCGACTTACGGCTTCACGAATCCTTTCGGTCAAGGTGGACTGAACTTCCGAGTTGCGACAAATCCTTTCGAACTATCTCGATCGGAGATCTCGAGGTCATCGACCAACTCTGGGTAATCCTCCTGCTGTAAGAGTGTTCACATAACTCTTACGGCTCAAAGCATCTGCTACAACATTGGCTTTACCGGGGTGGTAATGTAGCCTCATGTCATAGTCTTTATCAACTCTAGCCATCTCCTCCGCTCGAGGTTCAATTCCTTCTGCGTGAAGATATATTTCAGACTCTTGTGATCCGTATAGACATCACAACGATTTCCAATGAGGAAATGTCTCCAGGTCTTGAGAGCATGCACTACACCTGCTAACTCCAAATCATGTGTGGCATAATTCATCTCATGAGGCCAGAGCTGTCCGGGCGCATAAGCTACAACCTTGCCTTCCTGCATCAATACTCCTCCAAGTCCTTGACGAGAAGCGTCACAATAGACCTGGTATTCCTTATGTATGTCCGCAATATCAACTTTGGAGCTGTGACCAACCGTTTCTTCAATTCTCAAAACTGGCCTCACATTCCTCGGTCCAAACATACTTGGCTTCCTTCTTCAACAGCTCAGTCATGGGCTTGGCAATCTTCGAGAAGTTCTCAATGAACCTCCGATAGTATCCTGCAAGTCCGAGAAAACTGCGGATCTCCTTGACTGAGGTGGGTGACTGCCATTCGGTGACTGATTCAACCTTGGCGGGATCAACTGCTATTCCTTCTCCTGAAATAACATGTCCGAGGAATCCAACTTCCTTCAACCAAAATTCACATTTGCTGAATTTGGCATACAGCTGATGTTCTCGAAGCTTCTCGTAACTAGACGCAGATGTTCCTTATGCTCTTCCTCGCTCTTGGAGAATATCAATATGTCATCGATGAACACCACGACAAACTTGTCCAAGTACTCCATGAACACCTTGTTCATCAAATTCATGAAGTATGCAGGAGCATTAGTCAATCCAAATGACATGACGGTATACTCGTATAAACCATACCTGGTGGTGAATGCTGTTTTGGGTATATCCTTTTCACGAATTTTCAATTGATGATACCCTGATCGAAGATCGATCTTAGAGAATACCTTGGCTCCAACAAGCTGATCAAACAAGTCATTGATCATGGGCAGAGGGTACTTGTTCTTGATGGTTACTTCGTTCAATGCACGGTAATCCACAACCATCCTCAAGCTTCCATCCTTCTTCTCTACCAAAAGAACTGGGGCTCCCCAAGGTGATGAGCTTGGACGAATATATCCTTTCTCCAATAACTCATTTATTTGTTCCTTGATCTCTTTCAACTCATTCGTGGCATCCGATAAGGTCTCTTGGATATTGGGGCTGTGCGGCAATAACTCGATCGAAACTCAATGTCTCTGTCGGTGGCATTCTGGTAATTCCTCAAGGGAACACATCGGAAATTCTTGCACTCTGTGCACTTCCTCTGAACAACTCCCGTGAGGGAATGCACCTGATTCTTCATCTGGCTGTGCCTGGCTACATACTTGATCCTCTTCTGCTCCGGGGTGGTGAGCAGAATAGACTTGCTGGCACAGTCAATGTTTCCTTCATACTTTGACAACCAATCCATGCCTAGGATTACATCCAAGGTCTGAGTTTCCAACACTATGAGTTCTACGGGAAATTTGTGGTTCCCGATGTTGAGGTTTGCAGGACAGCTTAAACCTGCCATCATTTCTCCTCCTGCGGAACTGACGCGGAGGGGGCTTCTAAGTGTTCTAGTGCGTAATCCGTACTTATCCACAACTACCCTTGATATGAATGAATGCGTTGCACCAGAATCAAACAGAACCAAAACTGAACGTGAATTCAATAAAAACTTACCAACCACGATGTGTCCGGCTGATCATAGACGCTCTCCACGCCGATGTGATTCACTTGAGCACGAGGGAAGGATTGGGCTTCTTATTTGAGCCTCCATTGCCATTCCTGTTCTCTGCTTGGCCTCCGGGCAGTCGGTGGCGTAGTGCCCTGCCTTCCGGCACTTGAAGCGGTGATGTGGCTCAGATCCTTGGAGCCGGGCAGAACGGTGCTGATTGCCATTACCATGCCATTGCCATTGCCATGGCCTGACTTGTTGTCTGGCTGCGGTTGTTTCCATTTCCACCATGGTTATGACCTCCATGGTTATGATGGATGTGCCCTCCCGAGTACGGTGCATAGCGGGCTTCGCCGAGCTCTGAATTGTGCTTCCCCGGCTGTACTTCCTCTTGCGGCTCTCTATCTGCTGCTGCTTGCCTTCCAGGATGGTGGCCTTGTCTACCAGCTCCTGGTAGTTGTTGAAAGTAGCCACAATAAGCTGCATGCTCAATTCATCATTGAGTCCCTCCAGGAACTTCTCCTGCTTGGCGGCATCGGTGGCCACATCATCAGGGGCATAGCGAGCGAGCTTGCTGAATTCATCCACGTACTGTGCCACAGTACGGTTCCCCTGGCGTAAGTTGCGGAACTCACGCTTCTTCAGACTCATGGCTCCAGCTGAGACATGAGCAGTGCGGAAGGCCTGCTGAAATTGGTCCCAAGTGATGGCTCCAATGGGAAAAGTGGCGGTGTAATTCTCCCACCAAGAAGCTGCAGGTCCATCCAGTTGATGCGCGGCAAAGCGCACCTTCTCAGCATCAGTGCATCCAACGGTGACTAGCTCTCTTCCGATCTTGCGGAGCCAATCATCAGCCACAATCGGCTCAGTGCTACTAGAGAACACTGGCGGATTCAACCTCAGAAATCGAGTCAAGTTGTCCACAGTGGGTGGTGGTGGTGGCGGTGGATTGTTGGCGGGGTTGTTCTGATTCTGAATCAGGAGCTGCATCAGTGCGTTCTGCTGCTGGAGCAGCTGGGTGAGCTCCGGCGGGAAACCAGTGTCACGTCTCGGAGGCATCTGGTGTTTTGGAGTGGATGAGAAAATTTAGAATAGAACAAGGGTCTATGAGAAATAACACTACCCATATGAATGCACAATCATAACACACCAATCATTTATTCATTCCACTCAAACATGGTCCAAACTCGATTACAAAAGCTCATGACTAATCGAAGGAAAAACATCGGCCTAACTGATCGACGAAAAAGTAAAAAATAACATGGTGGTCGACTAAAAGTCCTCATCAGTGGCGCCTCCTCTTGGGGTTTCCTTCGGTGGTACTCCCCTCAAAATCCTGATCATTGCTCACGAGGGGTGCTTCATCTCCACTCGGGTAAAGGTCTTCACCCAAGTCCATCTTTTCCTCAATCGCGGCAAGCTTCATCTTCAGGTCGTCGACAATCTCCATGAAGTCAGTGATTTCTTCCTCATGGCCAAGGAAGTCTGCGCGAGCCTTCTCCTCCAGTTCCAGTTCGCGGAACAAAAGCTTCCGGTGTGTCTTCGAGTTACGGCGAGCCTGAATCTCCCGTGTCCTGAGAAGACACTCCAAGTCCTGGATGTAAGAGAGAGTGGAATCGTCCTCGATGGTGCGGATGATATCTCCATTCCTTGCCCTGCGAGAAACCATGGCGAGGTCCGAGTGATCGAGCTCAGTCCTGTACTCCTCTCGGAGATGTCCAAGTGCTCGGTAGATCGCCACGCCTCTTCCGATGATCCAGCTTGAACTCGTGAACTCAAAGTTGATAGGCTCCGTCGTCCTCCAAAGGTCCTCCACAGGATATGCACCTCAATCCTGTAGCGGTGTCCGTCGGAAGTGCATTAGTGGGTTTCCAGTGATCGAGGGCGAGCAATCTTCAGCAGCTTCACCATCTGGACCAGCTTCCTTCGAAGGGCATCGCCTCATCGGGCTGGCGTAACTCCGGAGCAAAACTGGGGTGAACTCGACGGCCATCTAGAATGTTGCAAAGGGAGAAGAGTCGAATAGATCGAGAAGAAGTATAGAATGAAAAGGGGTTCAAAGTAAATGGTCTCGCTATGGCTTTCCGATCCTAGGGGTTACGATCCTACGGTCAGCGTGTGCTCGATACCATCTCTCAGAGCGACCTGACCCAAAATCGGTCAAATCTACGTGGTTCTGTACCATCCCAAGATCATCTTTGGTACTCACATTACATCGATAAAGTAATCAAAGTTCAATCACACCTGAATATCATTAATCGATTCTCATATAGAGTCTTTATTACAAGGGAATAAATTCGCTCAAGGCCAACTCATGAGAAATAAACTAAAATGCTGCGAAGCGCCGAGGTAAAGCGAGTCCATCCGACTCAAAGGGCAATCGCCAAGCGCGAGCGTAGCCTCACTCCTGATCGGAATATATCTCTGCAACATAATACGTTGCAGCCATGTAGGTCAGCTTTTGGAATAAGCTGGCAAGTTATGAAGAACAACAATAATAAAATTACTAACTCTATATGCATATTTGGCTGTGGAGCTCTAAGTTTCATCATTTTGCGTAAAGCCAATTTTATCCTCCTACAGTGGACTTATTTGCAAATTACTACAAATTGTTGGTAGTTATTGAGATGGTTCCGCCAACCAATATCTCGTTCCCAAATTATTATTAAGTCATAAACCCATCAAATTAATTCATTAGAGTTAAGTGTTGAGATATCCGAATACTTCCAAGGTCCAGATGCTCAAATGTCCGTAATCGGGACACGGCTAATCGATTAGGTTATAACACTCTGCAGAGGTTTATGACTTTCCCGCAAGAATCATTCCTCCTTTAAAGTCTTCGCACTTCATGGTGTTTGAAGACGGACGAATGAAACAGGGTCTTCCAAAGAGTTCTTCCGCCACCGCCGTACCCATCCAATCCTACCGCTCGTCTACTTCTCGTAGTACCGCCCAGCCAGCTTCACTACAAGGGTCAACCCAGCCAGAGCCCATAATGGCTTGCGGCTGCAGTAAGCTTCGGTCATGGGGCATCCATCCTTCTCTTCGTGGCTGGGTGAAGCTTTCCGCAGGATGTCATGGCGCTTCTCCATGCATCCCGCCACCACTGGTGCTCCAGGTGCCCGTCAACCGTCCTCCACCAAAGAGTGATTTTCCGAAGTCCATCTTGATCATTGTAGTCCATGGGGTCATCATCATCATCATTGACTCTCACATCTTACTTATGAATTTCACTCATCCCAAATCCCGTCTACGAGCATAGCAAAATAACTACTACGTCCCGGGGCCATGGTAACAAGGGGATTGGTTCATCCTACCACATGATACTACTCAAGTTTAATGACTTCAAGATTATCACTACTGCATGCAATGGTGGGTGGTGACAACTACTAATGCACAAAAACATAGGAATAGAAATACATGATCAAAACTTGCCTTGCTGATGATCCTCGAAGCTAAAGAGTCGAGTAGCAAGCTCAGACTCGGAACTCTACCGAGACAAACAATAACATAATAAGCACAAATCAAGAGGACCACACAAGATAACAAAGATAACATAACACAACCAAACAATCAAAACCAAATCAAAAAGGAGAACTCAAAGAAATCAAATTCAAAGTTTTTCCCTATTCCAAACAATAGCAAAAAGAGTTTTTATTTAACAAAAATTCCTCAATATGACCTAATCATGGTTTTAGGTTAACTTAACAGAAAAGGATTAACTAAGCAATTAGGAGCAAAAAGAATTAATTAATTAGCTATTATAAAACTCAATTTAGGCCTAATCCAATTTCTATTAGGAAAATTAATTTAAAACTTTTATTAATTTTAAATAAAAGTTCATCTAATGGAATGACAGAAACTAACCTAGAATAACTAATCTCAAGTTAAAATAAATTAATTTGCTAATTTATTTATTAAGAAAACAGGAACAAATCAATTAATTAGGGTTAATAGGATTCTGCCTAGAATTAATTTTTTTATTAGTCCTAAAATACCAAAGTTAATTTCTAGGGTTTGGCACTATCAAAATGAAGTGATTGCAAAAAGAATCATGCAAAAATAATTTTTCTAACTAAAACTATAGCAGATTTGCTATTCTGACTAAAATAATATTAAAGCATTTTTAATTATTTTAACATAGCTAAATATATGTTTTTCAGAAACTACATAAAATTTGCAATCCAACAAAAAAGAATCACTAAAAATATTAAACAGAACAAAAGATACACATTTTGAAATTTGGAACAAATCGCAAAACAGAAAATCTAAATAAAAGAAAAATGCCCAATGGGCCTAAAGCTGTGCACTAGGCGCCGATAGACTAAATGGGCCTAGGGTTTAACTAAAACGAACCGCCTAAATAAATAAACCTAACTAAAATAAACCGCATGGGCCGGCCGGTTTTCTAATAAAAACGTACCCCTTCGGGGGTTCTAATCGTGGCCGCACGATTGGGATCGGACGGGGGAAGGGAAAGCCGGGGACTCACCGGACTCCGGCGACGTCGGCGGCGGCGGCGAGAGTGCTCGGGGCTTGAGCGTCGGCGAGCCGGGAGACGTCGGGAGACGCGGGAAGCTCGGGAAGGGTTCGTGGGCTTGGTGAGGGTCGGGGGCACTAGGCGGCGACGGCGAGGGTTTTGGCGGCGGGTTGAGCTCGGGCTCCGGCGTGCCGGGAGAGAGAGGAGAGAGGCTCGGCGTGGCTAAGGGGGAATGGGGTGCGGGGCCTCGGCTTATATAGCCAGGGGTCGGGCGAGGCGGAAGGGCATCGGGGTGATTGGGATCCGGATCTTCGGGATCCGCGAATCTCGCGAGGTTCAAACGTGGGCGAGGGGAAGAAGAGAGGGTGGGGCCACGGGTCGGTGAGAGAGGAGGGGGTTTTGGTCGGGTGACCGGACCTCGGGGTTTCAAGGAGGGGGGGTGTGTGCGCTGGGCTGGCCTGTGGCCTAGTGGGCCGGTTGGCTGGGCCAGTTGCGGGGAGGGGGTGAGGTGAGGTGGCGCTGGCTGGGCCTGGGTGGCCTGGCTGGCGCCCGAAAGTTTTTTCCTTTATTTTTTTAATAAAAACAAAACCAAAAATAAAACCTAATCTATAAATATTTTATATAGGGTATATATATACCAAAATGATCAGGGGAATATTCCCTTTCATTTGAACATTTTTCCAAAGGCAAAATCCAAACTTTATGAAAATCCATTTTTTTCAAATTCAAATAAAATTCAGATTTGAATCCAATTCTTTTGGCATTGTTTCCTCTGATATTTTTGGAGTGTCATGTTTGCTCCTCTCATACTTTTGATCAAGTATTTATCAGGCTTGGTTTTGGAATTGTTTCCCACATGCCAAGGTTTGGAATTCAAATTTCAAATTCAAAACTCTCTGAAACTTCAAATGGAATTCAAATTCAAACAGGATGCATAGGATGCTTAGCTATTATTGTAAAACATTCCAAATAGGAAAATTTGGGATGTTACATTCAACAAATTAGAAGCAGTACATGCTAGAAATCATATGCAAGACACAACCAATATCACAGTGGCGACTTAAAGGTGCCTTATCATAAGTGACTGATGCGGGATATGCAAGAATAGTAGTCTGATGTAGAAACAGGAACACATGTCATATTCACAGGCATTATGTGTAAAGTAAGCAGATGCAATTCAACAAAGTTAGAAGCAATACAAGCTAGACATCATACGCAACATGCAACCACATATAATAGTGCCAAGTTAGAGCAAGCACCTGTGATGGTGGAGTAGGTGAGATGTGCTCATCATCTACACAGCTACGTTGACTGTCTAGCCTTGCGTTGTCTTGCGAATCTTGTTGGGAGGATGGCGGAGTAGAATCTGTAGAGAACCTCTATTTCAGTTGCTCGGAAGGACCACCATCATCCAATGCCTAGCCAATTTCCTTTAGCTTTTATTTATTTTGCATTGTGATGTGATACCGACAAGAAAAATGAGTATCATTCGCTCTTCAGAACTCATTCATGCAGGGTACTGATGAATACTACTCTGATGAAAGGCAAAGTCATGATACGAGGATGGAATATGTACGAAAAAATGGACGGCTTGACATATTCACACCTATGATGTGGTAAATAAGCAGAAGGCACTTCAACAAATTAGAAACACTGCAAGACACCATATGGAAGGTGCAATCAATATCACTCTGCCAAGTTAAAACTGTCTCCTCATAGGTGGCGTTCATCAAACTAGAAGCAATACATGCTAGAAATCATATTCAAGACGCAAACCAATATCACACAGCCAACTTAAAGGTGTCCCATCATAAGTGACTGATGCAAGATACACAAGAAGAGTAGTTTCATGTAAGAACATGGTGTGATAGAAAGATATAGTATGTACCAAAAACAGGAAAGCGTGTCATATTCACATGTATCATGTGTAAGCTAAGCAGATGCAGTTTACACTAATTAGGAGCAATACGAGCTAGAAACCATATGCAACATGCAACCAGATATTACACTGCCAAGTTAGAGCAAGCACCTTGGATGGTGGAGTAGGGAGCGGAGACTTGGACCTTGTAATGCACTATCAAGACAAGGAGAATCGCAGATGTCCGTTTACCTTCTTCTGAGAGGACCACCATCATCGCCTTCCTTACTCTTTTCCTTCCTCTTTCTTGCTTTTGCCTTTTCAAGTCAAACCCACAAGAAAAAGGAATAAAATTTGCTCTTCAGAACTCATGGATGCATGATACTGACGAACACTACTTTCATGTAAGGCAGCCGCATGATAGGAGGATGGAATATGTATGAAAAACAGGACGGCGTGACATATTGACATGTATGATGTATAAAATGTAAACTAAGCACAAGGTGCTTGAACTTGGTAGAATCGATGCAAGCTAGAAACCATATGAAAGATGAAAACAATATCACTCTACCAAATTAAAAGGGTGCCCTAACAAATGTATTTGACCAAATTAGAAGCAATACATGGCAACAGGCTAGAAATAATATGCAATATGCAACGAATAAAGGTGACTCATCGTAAGTGATTGATGCAGGATACAGAAGAGAGGCAGTTTCATGTAAGAACAAGGTTAACACATAGATGTAGTGTGTACCCAAAATAGGAAGGCATGTCATATTCACAGGTATAGTGCGTAAACTAAGAAGATGAAATTTACCCTAATTAGAAGCATTACAAGCTAGACACCGTATGCAACATGCAACCACATATCACACTGCGAAGTTAGAGCAAGCACCTGTGATGGTGGTGTAGGGGAAGTGCGGTCTTCAGGTACAGAGCAACATTCAATACCTTCATTTAGGCTTGTTGTTTCTTGAGAATCATGTGGAGAGGATGAAATTGCATTTTTATAAGAGTATTGCGTCTCATATTAACCCACAGCGTGTTGTCTCATCATAAGCGATAGACGCAGGATACACAAGAACAGTAGTTTGATGTAAGAACATGGTGTGATAGGCAGATGTAGTATGTACCAAAAACAGGAAGGCGTGTCATATTCCCATGTATAATGTGTAAGCTAAGGAGATGCAATTTAACAAATTAGGAGCATTGATGAGGGATACACAAGAAAAGTAGTTTGATGTAAGAACATGGTGAATATAAAGACGTAGTATGTACCAAAAACAGGAAGGCATGTCATATTCACAGGTATAATGTGTTAACTAAGCAGATGCAATTTAACCTAATTAGAAGCATTACAAGGTAGACAACATATGCAACATGCAACCACATATCACACTGCCAAGTAAGAGAAAGCACCTGCGATGGTGGTGTGGGGGAATTGCAGTGATCAACTAGAGAGCTACGTTGACTATCTTCATTTAGCCTTGCTGTTTCTTGAGAATCAAGTGCGGAGGATGACACTGCACTCTTTAAACGAGTAGGGCGTCTCAAAGTAACCCACCCGGGTGACTGTCTCATCATAACTGATTGACGAGGGATACAAAAGAGCATTAGTTTGATGTACGAACATGGTTAACAAACATATGTAGTATGTATCAAAAACAGGAAGGCATGCCATTATCAAAGGTATAATGTATAAAGTAAGCAGATGCAATTTAACCAAATTGGAAGCAATACAAGCTAGACACAATATGCAACATGCAACCACATTTGACAGCGCGAAGTTAAAGCAAGCACCTGGGATGGTTGTGTGTGGCAATTGAGATCATCAACTGCAGAGCTACGTTTACTGTCTCCAACTACTGACAATGCACCCATTAGAGCGCAAAAACGCTTAGTGCTTGTCTTCGAATTACACTGGAGTGACTTCTGTCTTTTCTTTTCTGCATTCATCAACACTGCGTCAGAGTCTGAAATACCCATGCATAAACAACAATAGTGTGGGTATGGGTGAAGTGTGTGCATAATTAGTACAGTTTAAAGGTAGCAGATAGCAGGTCGGTGAGAAATAAATGACAGGAGACATATGATAGCTCTACAACATGCATGGCACACTAAATTACTATAGGATTCTATGAAAATAATAGTCGATTGAAAGCAAATAGGTCAGTCCATTTTTTCTGCACCGTCCGATGTACAAAGAATGGGCAGATCGCCTTCATCTACCTCCAGCCAGTCAGTGTTGACGATCTTCCTCGAAACGCCAGCGACCATCGCCCAAGATTCCTCCCTCGCCACTCCCTCGACCTCACCGCACCGCCGTGCTTGGCACCCCCCGCCATCCATTCAAGCCCTGCCGACCTCCAGATCGGGCGCAAGCAGCTCCTGCGCCCCACACCCCTATGATAGACACTGATGTGCCGCTTCCCCGGGGAACAGGCGGACTAGGTGCTCCGCGTGCCTAAGCGGGTGCTGCTTCTTTTAATTGCGGTTCGACTGACCCTGAATTGAAATCCAGGCGGGCTACTGACCTCTAGCAAATGTGAAATAGTAAAAGGGAGGAAACCTTATGCATTTAGTATCACGAAGAAGAAGCAGTAAGAAGCGCTCAACTAGTTTCTTTCGTGGGATGAATACAGTGTGAGCGGAGATGTAAGATTTGCACGAATAAGGGAAGATGAGTACCTCTTTATGCTAGCAGTGTTGTGTCCTCCTTCAGTTTTTCCGACGATCTTCTTGTTGTTCGCCGGAAACCAGAAGTTGTGGAGGACGGTACAGCCTTGGACGAACCCATGGCCAAGTTGTTGAGTGTGGTGCGGTGGCCGTCTGTCGGCGGCGGGGAGGCAGATCCGAGGCGGCGAACGACGGCATAGCGGGAACAGCTCCGGTGCGGTGGACGGTTGCGACAGTGGAGCCGCAGTAGTGAGGCGCAGGACGGCATGGTCGGAGTGGTTCTGGTACGGCGCACGTCCGCGTCGGCGTCGTGGAGGCAACTCTGCCTCGGCTTCAGCTGCTAAGTCCTTGAGGGCGTGGCAGTTGCGGTTGCGTTGGATGATGACGTCGGGGTACCGGCTCCGGCTTGATGGAGGAGGGCGGCGGTGGATTGGCCGCTATGGGGTGGAGGACGGACTGACGGAGGAGGCTGGGGTTTCGCGGCTGGTGGAGAGGGCGTTTTCGCGCCCACGGAGTATGAATGGGGAAAAAGAGGGAGGCAGGGAACTAAGGGGGAACAATGTTTGGTTTGAGGCGCGCTTGTTTGAAATTTGGGGAAAGTTACAAACTTTGCCCCCATCTAAAATTTCGGACATATTGCGGGTTGGGGGTAGGACAGTCATGTCAGGTGTCCCAAATGTGGGCGGGATAGATTTTGGCCGAGCGCATAGGTGTTTAGGCTCCCACGGCGTATGAATGCTTCTCGGAGGCGGTTGAGACTGACGTCTTGGTGAAGTTACAAACCTACCCCGGTTTAGACCTTTGGACATCGGGCCGATAGGCTACAAGGGCCAGAGTCAGGACAGTAATTTCCTACCACCAAAACATTAGTCGCGCGCGGTTTCGGGTGACCAGAGGCCTATTTGGCGCTTCGTTCAATATTTTGGAGCAGAAGCATTAACGTTTTCGGTTCTCTTGAATTGAACTTTCAGGATTTGTCAAACTTCACAAATCTTTACTCTTGAAAATCCTAAAGCTACGATTATTTTGGAATGGAGGGGGTACATTTGAATATACATTGTACACGAGTATATATTAAAAATATGCAACTTACCTCAGTTCATGCATGGTTCCAGATATAATCTCCTTGGTGGCAAAAAAAAGTTAGATATGCGTATGAATATATATAGCATGTTCAAACTCACAACAAAGATTGATGCCCCCTTTTATATCTTATTTACAAATGCCATTATGTCGGGTTCAAATAGATGAATGCACTTCCTATGAATTTGAATCTTCGAAACCCCCTTTATGTTGAATTTGACATGTATTCTATTTCGTAGCTAGCAATTTGGAATGTATCCATGCAAGTGACAAATGTATAAAGTGCTTCACACTAACAACATGGAGTGCACTAATTAATGTTTATATATGAATTGCAAAAGCATCCATTGCCTGTATTTCAAACCGCTCTCACTCTGTGGATCTATAATATGAAATAAACACATGTACATGCTAGAATTCAATAGAGTATGGGTGTCTGATAGACTGATTTTCATCCATACGCAATTTGCAAAATTCATGATCTCATCCAAAAATAATAATGCCATTTATATTTTAATTTAATGCGTAGAACCGCCTTTTACACGTAGATGCACTATGCCTCGCCCCGTTCTCACAGACGCGTTATATATCTCTCTATCTAACGCATAAGTGCACACACTTTATATGCATCGGCATTTCTCTTTCACACATGCTCACAATCTCTCTCAGGGTGTCGGGGTGTCTCACGCACATGCTCTCTCTGTTTCTCTCTCTCTCTTTCTGACTACTATGTACCACTCTTTTCACTAATCTCAGTTGGAAAACACTATTTCTCTCACATGCATACATGGTCTCTACTAGCCCTCTATACACACATATATGTGCCTACGTTTCTCCCGCACGCACATTATCTTTAGGCCTCTCTCGCACACATTGCCCCCCCGACACACCTCTCTCTTAGTAGTTGGCAGATATGATTTCATCATATCGTCATTGATAGGATATCCCTGGTTGTTAGGCTGGATGGTAATCTGAGGCAAAGTTTTACCCTAGTTCGGATCGGACCCTTGCAGTTCAAGAAAGAGCCTACTCCTGGTATCTGTATATTAGTGATAGGGGTGTGTATAAAGTACACGTGAATACCGGGCATTGTGCGTGTGTGTATACTATCGATTTAACTAGCCCCCAAGCTTGTATAACATACTAAGGGCCTAGGGTTACAAATCATATATAGTCGGCTTATCACCGGTGGGGATAGAGTCCTCCGCGACTCTGGTAGCTTCGTGTTGTACCGAGTCCTCCACATGGGTCTTCGATAACACGCCTCGGTCCAACCTATATGTGGCGCAGGATGGAACCGACCCATGAGTCTTGATGTTGACCCACCACAACTAGAAATGATGTGCCCACCACACCACACACGCAGTGGACACTAAGAAAATAAGCATATACAATAGTACAACGGTATCTAGGTCACGATACGTGTCCATATTTTGTTGATGACACTGACGGACTTTGCATTTGATGCGTGCTCCGTATTTTGTTGACGACACTTACGGTCATTGTATTTGAAGCGAAAGCACGATATGGTCACTGGACTTCAGAATAAGCTCATCACGGTCACCACATACATTTTGTCGTGCTAACCAACATGTGGTTGGATGGTTAGAGGACAGTGGTTTCTCGAGCCCACCAAGGTTAAAGTCCCGGTGCTCGCATTTATCTTGTGTTAATTTCAATATTTTCTGGTGATGTACGTTCAGTGGGAGGAGACGTTCCACTCGACTACGAGGCACCTATGGTGACTTCGTAAAATCTCAAGATCATATATGCTGGCCCACTCTCTCGAAAATGCTCATAGGGGTAGGGTTCGCGTGTGTGCGCTTATAGCGGTGAGTGCTTGCGCGTATATATGAGCCCTTGCGTCTGTACCGTGTTAAACAAATACATGTCATGATTATACAGTCACTGGCTCACCCGTACAACTCCGTGTTATGTTGATGAAACAATCAATTGACCAGTCAAATGTTCCACGTGGCGCAACTAGTGTTGCACCACCGGGGCGCGTAACCGTGGGGCCCACCTGTCAGCCCATATATGAAAGAAAGAAATGGTAGTTTGAGTCTGTACTGTGTTAATAAAATAGGAGTACATTTTAGGGTGATCATACGGTCACTGGCTCACCATACAGCTCCGTAATTTGTTGATAATACGATCAATTTACCAGTCAAACGGTCCACATTCAGCAGCACACATTACCATAGGGCCCACCCGTCAGCGCGTATATGAAGGACATAAATGGTAATAAATTAGTGGTCGGTGGGTATTCGAAGTCGTGAGACCTCGGTTGGCAGATCACCGCGGTTGGGAGGCGTTCATTGGGCGTGGGGTGGGGATCCCGGAAAAAAGCTCGCACGGGGGCTAGAGGATGGCGGTCGGGCGGCGGACTGGCGGTGAGGAGTGGTTTTGGGAGGGCGGGCCGCCGCTGGGCGGCGGGGCTGGCGGTTCGCCGGTGGTATTTGGCGGCTCGGGGTGGAGTTTGATGATAAACGGAGGCCCTTGATTTCGTATCCAATGGCTGGAAAATCTAATGACCAGAGATGAAAAAGTCAGTCGACCGGCGTGTAGCCTCACCCCGCACGCGACGCGAAGACACGCGACGCATGTAGGCGTGCAACAACGACACGCATACACAACGCGTACACGCACGCATGCTGGCGCAACACCGACTGCGTACACATGCACTCACGAACACACGCACGCACGCACCCATGCATGCAACACTGAAACGTACCCTTGCACGCATGCAACACTCGCACGCCTGCATGCACATAGCACATGACGTAAGACACACGCTCAACCTATACGTGCATGCACACTTTGTTAGGACATGGATTGTTACGGTATTCATCAATCTTATCTGTGATAAGCGAACATTGATGTTTGCAGCGGTCTTTATGAATCACTGGCGTGTCGAGCGGGCTATCTACATAGTAGGCTTATCTACATGAAAAAGATGACGTCACGCTGAATGAACAATCATCGGTTTATGAAATGCCCGCTTCTGACCGCCCTGGCCCACCAAAGGTTTCTTTGTTGTGCGCTGCCTGCGTTGGGTCACTGACATGCAGGCCATGCACCCAAAGAGCCCACGCGTCAGTGGAAGAATGGCGCGGTGTCCTAGATCAAAGTCGAGGGCGCCACTCGCGGCACGCCCGGCTAAACACGCCTCCGTGCCGCATTCAAACGCCTCCATGAAACCCGCCCGTGTGGAAGCCGAGAAACCCACTCTGGACACACGTCCGTTCATGACCGGGCGGCGTTAACGCACGCCGCCGCGAGCTCCTCCGTCTGCCGTCTATTTAATCTCCTATTTAAATGAGGCCAAACGCCGGCCGAGAATCGCACACATCCGCCGCTCCCCTATCTCCTCCACCATTTTGTCCACTCTTACAATGGCTTACGAAGAGTAGTTATTCCCCATCCAAGCCGGCTGAGTAGCCCACCGGATACGAGCTATGCAGCTCGCTGATCCACCTCCCTCCCCTCGCCCGACGGAGCCAGTTGCCGCCCCAAGCCGGTGCGCGGTTCAGCCACTCGCCGCTCCAGGACAGCTCGACGAGGAGCGGCGCACGGGCGTCATTGCTGCCGTCCACGCCGCCGCCTCGTACCGCGTCTCCCATTTCTGTGGCCGAGACTCCCATGCCGGCGGCCTCGCCATGCAAGCAGCGATAGAAGCCGGGTGCGCGGAGAGCGCCGAGTCGGTGGCCAGCGCCTCCGCATCCGCCGCCATCATCGAGAAGAAGTAGAACACGGGAGGCTACCGCTGCTTGGGTCCCATGAAGGCCACCGCGGAGGCGACGCCGGCGTACACAGCAGGTGTCTTGCCGGATCCTTTTGTTGCGAGGACCTTCATCGACCCCGCATGGGCTCCACGGAAGAGGGGAATGCTAGGATGAACTCGAGCCGGTGCCGGCCATGGCGAAGTAGTGGCCGGTGATGAACTCGAACCGGTGCCGGCCACCATCATCTTACGGCACCAGCCAATGATATCAGTTGGGCAGTGGGGAAGCGAGTCGTCCTTTGCGCTGAAGCATATACCTCCGGGGCTCGCGGCTGTCCGGTGATCGTGCTGCCGGACATGAGGAACACAAATCGATCAGCGGGCGACCATTTAGGCCAGGTATTATATACTTGTGCTGTCCAGAACTAGCACCGCGTAGTTCATTTGAATGTAATGAAATCCGTCATGTTTGTATGAAAATCCGGTATTTTATATGATTTCCGTTGTTGTTTATATGAAATATCAATTTGTCTATGTGTTTGCGTGAATTTCGTCCGGTTGGTTGAGTTGCTATCAGAATGTGTGTGGCTACGGTTGGATGGCGTAATTTGCGGGTCACCGATCGATCTGCGGGCGGCTCGGGCGGCGTTGTGGGACAAAAAACACAGCTCGTGCGAGCTCGTCTCCAACATGCGCGCTGGAGGATGCATGACAGCATGAGCACCCGAGCCATTCCTCGTTCATCGATGGCAAAGGCACTGGTGGACAAAAGGGTCACCAATATTTTGGCTACCCCGAGCAAGATCCAAACAGCCCCTCCCAATAGATTCAAATCCCTCGTTCGCCGTGGAATTTTGCCATGTGTTGTTTTCATGGACTAGCAAAATGCCCGTGCATTGCATGGAACATCAAGATGCATTTTTTTACAAACTCCCGCATGCACGCAAGGGATAATTAATGTCCTCCCTTGCTAGTACCACGAGGCAAACACCATTAATATTGCATCGATTAGCGTTAGTGGTCTTGTATATTTGCAAATTGTAATTTTGATAGTGGCCCCTTGTATATAAAAATGGAGGGAGAAAGTTGAGAGATAAGGTGAGGAGGAGTGGGGCGTGGTGGTGACTGGTGGTCGAACTGGGCGGAGGCATGGGGATGGACGGTGCAGTACGTCTAGGTTCGTATCTCTCTCACACACACCCACGTAGGTGGGGGACGTGCACGAAGAGAAGAGGTGCACGCACGGCGCACGTACTCCCGTCTCTTTCCCAACCACACCAGCGGGTACACGGTGGAGCTCTTTTCTGCACGAAAAAGGCAGCCCACTTGGTAATTTGGCACGTGTCTGGTTGTTCACTTGGTGGAGGGAGGATCGTCTACCACGGGTGAACAAACAAATTGCGACTTGACGCGTTATGTTAAATTAAAAAAAGAGGCAAACCATGTGGGGCCTACCTTAGAGGCAAGGCTCTATACACTGGAGTACTTTTGATGTGTCCCGTTAACTCGCAGAATGAGGAGAAGCTTGCTTAGTACGCCGTCTCCCCTGCCCACGGGCGCGGTGGCTCGCAGGATGAGGTGAAGCTTGCTTATGAGTAGTAGTAGTACTACTACTACTACTGTACGCCTTTACGCCCGCTCCCTTGCCCACGCGCGCGTTGGCTCGCAGCACGAGGAGAAAATTTTACTACTCCCTCCGTTTACTCATCGTCCCTACTAGTATACTTTGGTTAGTACTCCCTCCATTTACTTATACAAGGCCACTATAAAAAAATACATTTTGCATCTATACAAGGCCACAAATAGTAATCGAGACAAAAGTTACTACTCCCTCCTTTCCAGTTTATGGCTCAATTTCAAAATCTCTCCAACCAAGGTAGACGGTGAGTGGTCGAATTAATTTCGTAGTTTTCACAAGTAATTAGTACTCTCGTTTTTCTCAAGAAGTTATGTTTACCGAGGCATTAATTAGAACGAATGCATGAATGACCACTAAATTTCCATGAACTTGTACATGCATCGGTAAGTACAATAGTGCGCTTTAGAGCATGGTTAATAGTATAGCCAGCTGTTGGCTATAAGCCATTGCCATGTCATCTATAGCCTATCTTATAGCCAACATGTACAATAGTTGATTAGAAGAGTGTACTACTTATTTATTATATGGCCCACATTTCACTCTCACAAAGTGCCTAGGAGCACGTGCTAGAGCTGGCTCTTCACCAAGAGCCCGCTTACCTTCTCTCTCTTCTTCTCTTTCCTCCAACTAAGCAAAAATATACTAGTTTATATCTTATAGCCTGCTGAGTCAGCACTATTGTACTTGCTCTTACATGGCATTTTTGCATATGTGGAGGAAAGAGAAGCAAGGAAAAAGTGGAGAAGTGGGCTCTCATGCAAGAGCCAGTCTCTACTACATGGTGGAGCACTGGGAGAGGTACCTGTATGGAGGTGGTCAGGAATCGGGAGACTCGTGCCGGTCGTAGCGCCACAGTTAAAATGATAATGGCAAGTCAAATCACGGGGCCTCACCTGTCCAGCAGTAACTCGCTGTCAAATCACACAGCCCTACGTTTGCAGCAGCCTACTCCCTCGTCTTCTCGCGTCTCCGTCGAACCGACTAGGCGGAACTGCACCGCCGCCTACCGCGCAGGAAAAGCCCCACCCTCGACTTTTAAATACAACTACATCCTCTTAAGAATCCAATGGTATACTTTTTGTGACATAGTAACTCATATTTAGTTAGTCAAATGGATGACCTAGAACTACGTGCAAGCCCTATAAACCGAGACGCCTAAAAATAAAAAAAACCGAGACGGAGAGGGTAGTTCAGCAGGTATCTTTTTAGATCAATATAGTCGGGATTCACCAAGGAGCAAAACCAAGTGGTAGGCTGCTCTGTCGTGTTGGCGTAACAACTCAAGCAGGTCGATCCGCACGGAATGGCGACACACTTAACAGACCCCTTTGGCCGACATGTGGCTCATCCACCGTTTTGTTCCACGTCGATCGCCAAATTACAGTTCGAGCAGCGGTTGGAATTGAGGCACCCGGCCGTGGCGCGCAGATAGTAGAAAATGAGCGATGAGGGTCAAATCACAAAGCCCCACCTTTCCGCATTAAGTGGAGTGCTGGATGGACGAAGCAACCATCATTTCACTCTAGGGCGCAAGAGCATAAAGAAAATAGAAAACAATGATGCGTGCGGCAGCTACCTAGGGCACCCTAGGTAGGGGTCTCCACTACTGATCCTTTTTTAAAGCGCCCCACTACAAATCGGCTTCTCCTCGTCCTCTTGAAGAAAACCGATGATGAGTGCGGCGGCAGGGTTTGTAGGAGTACTACGGCATGCAGGGCCACGTCGTAGTAAACGGGTTCGAGTCGATGCCTTAAATATGTGTGGGCCGCTTGGTTTTACGGGAACAAGGCAGCATTTTGGGTTCGGGGACCAGTGGAGATATAGTACGTACAAAAAATTGTGGACGTAGGTTCCACCGAAAGGCAATGATGCATGGACCCTACATTTTGATATACCCGGAGCCGAGTGAAATTTGCTACTCTACTCAAAACTAGTAAGGTACACATGTATTGAACGCATGAGATTTCGAAACCAAATTATGAATAAATACACACTATGGCATGTAAAGCTTTCAGTCATATATGCATGATGTAGATGTTCTTTTAGTTCTCATAGTTCATCTCATTCAAAATCAATTAGTTTTATAAAAAATGTTAAGATTCATGGGGTTGTGCATTGTAAATCATAAAGTAAAAAAATAATGGCAATTCAATTAGAAAAAAATAAACAATTATGATACAGAAGATTCTAGAACAAAGGAGAAGTGCTTGTGTTTTGAGGTTTGTGCATTATGCTTAAGTTCAACCATGGACTCTTCTAAATTGTACATGTGGCAGATCTGGTGGAATGTTGATGATATCCAATGGCCAGTAGTGCTCGGATTTTCATATCTCTGCACTATCAGGTTAGCTTCATCCAGCGACCATCTTTCAAAGTTATTGGCACACTATATAGTTCTTGTGCCATAGTTGCATGTTTTGGAAAAAAACTACTAGTGGGTTGTACTATCTATTTAGGAATAGAAGATGTATACATGGAAGTTGTAGGAAAAGAGATGACATGGAGCATCTCAATTCCTATGAGTAGGGATTGGAAAAGAGATGTCATTTGGTTCACATCATAGGAACTTTTCTATTGAATCTAGAGATGACATGTATCTCAATTCCTATGAGGATGGATTAGAAAAGAGATGTAATTTGGTTCATATCATAGGAACTTTTCTATTGAATATACACTAATGTTTATTTTCCTTTGAAATTAAGGGAGTATAGGAATCCATTCATATGAACCAAGTGGCTCTAAAGCTATAGAAATGTGGAGTATATGAATCTATTCCTATGAACCAATTGGCTCTAAAGGGAAAAATCCTATAAAAATCATATCATATAGAGTTCCTATGATATTCCTCGACACTAAAGGATGCTTGAAATTGCTGCGGGTGATACGATGGTCTTTCTTTGTAGACTCCTCACCCATCTTTATAGTTATCTCTCGAAGATGAATGAAATGATATATACAGGGTATTCTACATGTGCAATTTGGTACACGAAAACTCGGTAAAAGTTTGCGAGGTTCGAATTTTCAATAAAGTTATATGCACTGCATTTTGAACGGAGGAGCATCGGCAGTTGCTAACACTCACGTGGAAGATTTGTGTGTAGGAGGTGGTTGTTCTGTTAAATGACATGGCAAAACTGACACTGTCGGATGCCGATCTAACGGTTCTTACGGCGTTCATCAGGAAAAGGCTTGTGGCGAACGTTTGTCGGATAATGATTTACGGACACATGCATTGCATTGATACGTGCCCCCCTCTCTCTCACGCACACGCACCCTCACGAGTCACGACTCTCCCGAGTCCTCTCGCAGACTCGCACGTCGCACCCACCGTCTATCTGTAGGTAGACGTCACGCACATATGTGCTCTTCACACCCTACCCTCAGAACTTCTAAAAAACAAAAGACGGCACACACATTTTATTTTAGCTCACACGTCACACACTTATACTATTACTCTTGCGGTGAATGTTCTTTGGGCATAGTATATTGTACTCTCACAAGAGAAGCGGTGCACGCACGCACTAGTTCTCTCACACCCACTCGCGGGTACACGTAGGAGCACTTTTTTAACTTGGTTCAACAAAATCACTCCACTATATATAAAAGCAGGAGCCTTAGCACTTGCTTTACTAGGGTTCCTCTCGTTCACTCTCTCATGCTCTCCAGATCTAAGCAAGACATAGGTGGCCACACTCTCTCTCAGCTCACTGCTGGTCACAAATCCGGCCGGACAACCTCGACCGGGGCAGGGGTGTAGGTGCATCGTTCACGCTGTCGTCGGCGGCGAGGGAGGAGACCAACGGCTGCCAGCGCGTCTTGATCGGCGGCCGTGCCGTTCTCTCCGAGAGAGCACCGACTCGGGAGGGCCTCCGACCCCTTCTTCCTCCCTGCGGTATTGTGGCCAAGATGCGGCCTCCCGACGCCGTATTTGCCACATGCCAACCACCCTCAGGTATATATTCCTTCGAAACCTGCCTTGCTCTACTGCCCCAGCTCCCTTCGTGTGGATCCTTTTCTACTTCCGTCCGCTGTTCCAAAGCCACCTAGACTTCTACTATTATTAGAAGTAAAGCTAGTTCATACAGTCGACTCAAAGCGTTGGTTCAAATAGGGAAGAAAGTGGGAAAGCTGTAGCATGAATCTAGGACTTGGTTCTAAGAGGAAACGGGGGAAAGTAGTAATATCTGTCACCGTTTAAATAGCCGTATTTCGTATTTGCGCAAACAGGGATGTCTGTCTCCGTATCGTTTCTATCCGCGCAATCAAAAGCACACACCTCAGTTTTAGTACAACTGCGCAAAATGAGATGGCTATCCCTCATTGTCGTCGCCTAACCTCCCGTCTTCAAGGTATCCCTACATTGGTAGTATCTAAGGTAGAATGACCAACGCAATCTAAAAGAAGCTGATTCGTACGTTCTACTTCCTGATTGCAGTGCAGGGACGAGCGAAAACAACTGCATCCTAGTCCGGAATGCACTTTCTACCAGTTCATCCATGGACCGAGGACTAGCTGGCACGGCTCACGGTGGATTTTTGGACAGGTGCGCGGACAAGAGGCATTGTGGTCTGCTTATTTCTGCAAATAGCGGTGCTTAAATTTAGTGGAATGCACAAGCATTAGAGCTGGTCAGTACACTGCATGGTTCAGTTCAGCATTCCAGCTGAGACCACAATTATAACTGGTTATTCTGGAATGAGAGAACCTAACCCTGGATGGTGGCAACAAGAAAAAACCAGAGTGAACTCCAGGAAATTTAAGCCTACCGGGAGGCCCTTTGCTCAGAGAAGCCTTTTGCTTGTTTTTTTCTGATTTGTAAACCTTCTCACAACTTTGTCTTTTGCTGTGAACTAGTATATGTTTGTTATGTTCTATGAATCCTTGAGATGTATAAAATTGCTTAACTTATGCTTTTCATGTTTTTTATGAAGACGGGTTTAATGTGAGTGTTCCACATGAGCGCTGGACTAGCATGTGAACGTTTGGAATTTATTACATTGTGGCCTCAATTAACTGCATGAACCACTGTAACAAGATACATAGTTGCTTATATGTCAGACAGCAGATTGTTGATTGTTAGCTGGTCGATAGCCTAGTGTTGAAGCGAGCTGAGCCAATGTGCCGTGTTTTGCGCAACTGCTTACAAGTGGGGTAGCACCAACAGTGTCTACAAGTACTTATGTATATGTCGGCGCATGGTTCTCGAACGAGTGCTCTATTTCATCAAAACACACACTACTCGTATGATAAACCGTGACAACTTATGTCTTACCATGCCATATTCATGAAAAAACTAGTGAGGATGCATCTGTTTCGGCAACAATTATGATGGTTCTCACATGATTCACGGGCACACAAAAGTAGCAGCAGTTCCCATAGACGGATTCAAACAGAGTACTAGCCCCAGAGGGGTCGATAACATGCAAGGTTCGGATAATTAGACACAATCCAAACTACTATTAAACACTAGCTAGGGAAACTATTTCATGACTCGATCTAATTTGGGCTGGACACAAGACGGACCTTGCCATGAACATCATCGAGGACGTCCCGCAGCAGCTCAATCCTGTGAACCTTCATGAAGACAACCTTGTGGCCTTGCCACTGATAAACTAGTCTGTGGAGGTATGCCACGTCATGTTCCTGTGTAAGCTTGACAAGAACAGTATGCCTCACAGACGAAGGAGTAGCTTTGAACTTCTTGTGCTTCAGTACACCCTGGACAACACGCCTGACAACAGTGAGGCTGGAATACAACTCTTCATTGGCATAACCGCAAATGGCTTCCAGGATCCAACAGCCTAAGAACTCTGTTTTCCCAGTGCGTATATTCAGGTCGTCCGCCTCATAGCGAGTGACATGTACAACCACACAATCCTTGTCTGCATCAGGGCTCTAATTGAAACAGAAACAAATGCTGAATTACTTTTTAGTATAAGAAACACAAGTTATTTAAACTACTATGTATAGCATGGCATCGAAGCTAATAAAATTTTGCATTATTAATCACCACATACTTCCTTTTCTAAAAAAATCACCACATACTAAGATGAAAAACCACAATCGAGATCGGCAAAGAAGGAAATCACCTTGGGCAGCTCAGCGGGGGGGGGGGGGACACATCCTCGAAGGGGGAAAACTGCTCCTGCAGTGCCACGGGGGTTGTAACCTCAAACGAGGCATTGACCATCTCAGTAGTGGCCTTGAGTGTATCTGGGGTCGGCTCGGTGGTTGCCTCCATCTTCTTGGAGCTCTCTGTCTCGTGGGGATCAGCCTCCCGCGTCTGCTCCAATATCGGCGGATCTTTGCCTGGTTCTCCTTGGTCCATCATGAAACTGACGAATACTAGGAGACCACTGAAAGGAAAACACAATCGCAATGACAATGAAACAAAAAAGAGAGTGAGGATCGATTACTGCTTTGCAAAAATTCTTTTTTTCTCTGAATGAAAATATACCAACATCATGGATCCGCTTACCTTCCCTTCGTTCGAAGAAAAGAACAGCGGTAGATGCGAGTGTTGCCTTTCTTGAAGACGGTGAGTAAGGGAGTCCCGGACTAGGGGGTGTCCGGATAGCCGGACTATCGTCACGGCCGGACTCCAAGACTATGAAGATACAAGATTGAAGACTTCGTCCCGTGTCCGGATGGGACTTTCCTTGGCGTGGAAGGCAAGCTTGGCGATACGGATATGTCGATCTCCTACCATTGTAACCGACTCTCTGTAACCCTAACCTATCCGGTGTCTATATAAACCGGAGGGTTTTAGTCCATAGGACGAACAACAATCATACCATAGGCTAGCTTCTAGGGTTTAGCCTCTTTGATCTCGTGGTAGATCTACTCTTGTACTACCCATATCATCAATATTAATCAAGCAGGAGTAGGGTATTACCTCCATCGAGAGGGCCCGAACCTGGGTAAAAACATCGTGTCCCTTTTCTCCTGTTACCATCCGCCTAGACGCACAGTTCGGGACCCCCTACCCGAGATCCACCGGTTTTGACACCGACATTGGTGCTTTCATTGAGAGTTCCTCTGTGTCGTCACCGATAGGCCCGATGGCTCCTTCGATCATCAACAACGATGCGGTCCAGGGTGAGACTTTTCTCCCCCGACAAATCTTCGTATTCGGCGACTTTGCACTGCGGGCCAATTCGCTTGGCCATCTGGAGCAGATCGAAAGATACGCCCCTAGCCATCAAGTCAGATTTGGAAGTTTGAACTACACGGCCGATATCCGCGGAGACTTGATCATCGACGGATTCGATCCGCAGCCAAGCGTGCCGCACTGTCTGGATGGGCATGATCTAGCTCTGCAGCCGAACAGTGCCCTGGAGGCCGCACCAGTGTCCGCTCCTATCCGTAATCCGGAGCCGGATTCCCCGATCGAGGACGAGTGGTTGGACGCCGCCTCGGGGGATATAATCTCTACGGCGATTGAGCTGAACTCTATCCCTGTCCTTTGCGAAGACCTTGACTCCAGGGTGCCGGACTCCTCTCCGGAATCCGAACCCCCCACGCCCCTGCCAATCGAATCCGATTGGGCCCCCGTTATGGAGTTCACTGCCGCGGACATCTTTCAGCACTCGCCCCTGCCAATCGTTGACTGTCCGGATGCAGAGGCCCTTGCAGCCTTCAAACATAACATCCGCGACGAGTGGCTTGCCCGGCACCTAGGACAGGAAAAGCCGAAATCTAAGGCAGCCCTCACAACCCTCATGACTCGCTTTTGCGCGGGAGAGGACAGTTGGCTAGCTCGAAGCAACAACTTGGCCAAACACCCTGATAGTTCGGATACCAAGGACAGCAATGGCAGGTCGCGTCGCAACAAGAACAAGCGCCGCATCAGCGGCGATATACGGAAGATCTGGCCGTCAATGCGGATTGAGGCTCTAAACCCGGTCAGCGGAAGAAGCCATTCAAAAGAAATACCCAGGCCCGCCCAACTTGGACCGCATACTCGATCGCTTGTGCGGATACATGGCACCCCCGAAAAACTAGCCAATCACACCAACAGGGATTGTTGGGTGTTCAAGCAAGCAGGCAAGTTAGGTGCCAAACTCAATGACAAGGGGCTGCATAGCGATGACGAGGAGGAGCCCCAGCCGCCGAACAATAGAGGACAGAAGGGTTTTCCCACACAAGTGCGGACGGTGAACATGATATACGCAACCCACATACCCAAAAGGGAGCGGAAGCGTGTACTGCGGGACGTATATGCGATGGAGCCAGATGCCCCAAAGTTCAACCCATGGTCCTCCTGCCCGATCACCTTCGATCGAAGGGACCACCCCACTAGCATCCGTCACGGCGGTTTCACCGCATTGGTTCTTGACCCAATTATTGACGGATTTCACCTCACCGAGTCGATGGGCGGCGGCAGCAGCCTGAACCTGCTTTATCGAGGATACAAGTCATAAAATGGGCATAGACCCTCAAGGATTAAACCTACAAAGACGACCTTTAAAGGCGTCATACCGGGTGTAGAGGCCAATTGTACAGGCTCAGTCACACTCGAAGTGGTCTTTGGATCACTGGATAACTTCCGAAGCGAAGAGTTAATCTTCGACATAGTCCCGTTCCGCAGCGGCTATCATGCACTGCTCGGACGTACCACATTTGCAAAGTTCAATGCGGTGCCGCACTACGCATACCTCAAGCTCAAGATGCCAGGCCCTCGAGGAGTAATCACGGTCAATGGAAACACCGAGCGCTCTCTCCGAACGGAGGAGCACACGGCGGCCCTCGCGGCGGAGGTGCAAAGCAGCCTCTCACGGCAACTCTCGAGTCCGGCCACTAAGAGTCCGGACACCGCCAAGCGCACCCGGAGTAACCTACAACAAGACCACCTGGCATGATTCAAGCACGAGTAGCAATCCGGACCCAACCCCAGCACTCGCAAAATTGTGAAGCCCGTATTACGCGTACATAACTACGCTCTGGAGATACCATGGGCATATGGGGAGGGGCACAACCACGGCACGCCAAGAATGCGGCTCAACCGCACCAGGGGCTCCCGATTGTGTCATTCTTTTTCTTTTTTCTTTTCTTTCTTTTCAGGACTCCGTTTTTCAGAAGTCCTGTCCGGCACTAGAATCGCCGAACTCACGATGCAACAGCCAGGGAAGCAATAAAGCTCCGTCGAGTGTTCAGGTGGTCTCTATTACGAGCATTATACCTGTTTTACATACCATCCCGCAGCTTACCCCTGGAGGGGGACATGTTAGATAGTCCCATCCCTTGCTTATCGCACTATTTGTATCGTTCTGCTTTCATTGCAGTACCTTTTTGAATAAACAATACATAGCTGTTGTCTATTATTGCACTCCTTTCTTTTTCTATATATATGTTCATTTCATGACATGTTGCACCCGTACACTTTGGTACGGCCAATACACCAGCGGCTTAAGTACCCCAAAATTATGGTGTGATAAGTCCGAACACTTTCACAAGTGCGGCACCCCGAACTTATAGCATTATATGAATCGGCTCCGAATCATGTCTTGGGTAAATAGTTGGGTTTGCCCGGCTCCCGTGTTTTGGTACCTTACGTTCCGCTATATCGACTAAGGTAGCACCGGGAGAACCACTGCGATTGTTCCCCAGTTATGCTGGGTCGAGCACCTCAGTGGAGAAAGCTAAAACTGACCGTCATGATAAGGCGAGAGCCGGTCGCTGTTCGAGAGGTTTTTTCGGGTCCCTAAAGACTTATGCCACTTAGAGCGAGGAACCGGAATTGTCCGGCCAAGGCTTGGATAGCGCCCCGAACTCGGTCTTCCGAATACTAGGGGCTTCACCGAAATTTAAAATTACAGAATTCTATGGCTAAGTGAGAGTGCTCAAGCATTATAAGTCCGGTTGCCTTGTTCGTTGCGTTGAGCGCCTCCCTAGATGGACCCAAGAATGGGAACAAGAGTGCTCAAGTTTATCCCGAACACCCCAGCACTAGTGGCATGGGGGCTGAAGCCAACGACTTGCCGTCTCTCAAATTTGATAAACGGCCGCATAGAAGGTAATATTTTAAATTAACAAGCGTTGCTTAGCGCGTATGAACAAGTTTTCAGCGTACAGGATAACAAATGCGAGTCTATTCAAAAATTACATCTTTGGAGCACTCATCCGCTATTCGGCGGGCACCCTTTAGGAGGCCCTCATAGTACATTTCGGGCGTGCGATGCTCCTTGCCCTTCGGTGGCCCGTCCGTCACAAGCTTCTCCGCATCCAGCTTGCCCCAGTGCACTTTAGCACGGGCACGGGCCCGACGGACGCCTTCGATGCAGACGGAGCGCTTGATGACTTCAATTCGTGGACATGCGTCCACCAACCGCTGCACCAAGCCAAAGTAGCTCCCAGGCATGGCTTCTAATGGCCACAGCTGAACTATAAGGCCCTTCATGGCCTGTTCGGCGACCTTGTGGAGCTCGACCAGCTGCTTCAGCTGGTCGCTCAGGGGCACCAGATGTCCGGCCTCAGCATACTGAGACTAGAACACCTTCTCCGTCGAGCTCCCCTCCTTGGCGCGGTAGAATGCGGCAGCATCAGACGCACTGCGGGGCAAATCTGTGAACGCTCCTGGAGAGCTCCGAATCCGGGTAAGTAATAGGTAATTCACTTTCACATTCTTGCTTTGCATAAAGAATGCCTTACCCGCCGCTATCTTCTTTAACGCTTCAATTTCTTGGAGGGCTCTTTGGGCCTCGGCCTTAGCAGCTTTGGCACTTTCAAGAGCCGAGGCGAGCTCGGACTCTCGAGTCTTCGAGTCACGCTCCAAACTCTCGTGTTTTCCCACGAGAGCTTGGAGCTCTTGCCGTACCTTGGCCATGTTGGGGAACGTAGCAGAAATTCAAAATTTTCTACGCATCACCAAGATCAATCTATGGAGATTCTAGCAACGAGGGGAAGGAGAGTGCATCTACATACCCTTGTAGATCGCTAAGCGGAAGCGTTCATGAGAACGGGGTTGAAGGAGTCGTACTCGTCGTGATCCAAATCACCGGAGATCCTAGTGCCGAACGGACGGCACCTCCGCGTTCAACACACGTACAGCCCGGTGACGTCTCCCACGCCTTGATCCAGCAAGGAGAGAGGGAGAGGTTGAGGAAGACTCCATCCAGCAGCAACACAACGGCGTGGTGGTGGTGGAGGAGCATGGCAATCCCGCAGGGCTTCGCCAAGCACCATGGGAGAGGAGGAGGAGGAGAGGCAGGGCTGCACCAAGAGGAGAAGTTCTCATGTGTTGGCAGCCCCAAAACCTCAAGTATATATAGGGGGGAAGGGGGATGCGCCCCTTTAGGGTTTCCACCCCAAGGGGTGCGGCCAGCCCTAGATCCAATCCAGGGGCGGCTAAGGGGAGGAGTGCCTCCCAAGTCAAGTGGAGGCCTCCCCTTTAGGGTTTTCCTTCCCATGCGCATGGGCCTTGGGGGGGCTGGTGCCCCTGGCCCATTAAGGCTAGGGCGCCCCCTACAGCCCATGCTACTGTATTGGACGTGGTGGAACAATTTCTGGACCTCCGGACCCCTCCGGAATCCTCCGGAACCTTCTGGAAGCTTCCTGATACAATACCGAAAAACCCCGAACCTTTTCCGGAACCCGAACAACAACTTTCCATATATAAATCTTTACCTCCGGACCATTCCGGAACTCCTCGTGACGTCCGGGATCTCATCCGGGACTCCGAACAACATTCGGTAACCACATACAAACTTCCTTTATAACCCTAAGCGCCATCGAACCTTAATGTGTAGACCCTACGGGTTCGGAGACATGTAGACATGACCGAGACGTTCTCCGGTCAATAACCAACAGCGGGATCTGGATACCCATGTTGGCTCCCACATCTTCCACGATGATCTCATCGGATGAACCACGATGTCAAGGACTCAATCAATCCCGTATACAATTCCCTTTGTCTAGCGGTATTGTACTTGCCCGAGATTCGATCGTCGGTATCCCGATACCTTGTTCAATCTCGTTACTGGCAAGTCTCTTTACTCGTTCCGTAACACATCATCCCGTGATCAACCCCTTGGTCACATTGTGCACATTATGATGATGTCTTACCGAGTGGGCCCAGAGATACCTCTCCGTCACACGGAGTGACAAATCCAGTCTCGATTCGTGCCAACCCAATGACACTTTCGGAGATACCTGTAGTGCACCTTTATAGTCACCCGATTCGTTGTGACGTTTGGTACACCAAAGCATTCCTACGGTATTCCGGAGTTGCACAATCTCATGGTCTAAGGAAATGATACTTGACATTAGAAAAGCTTTAGCATACTGAACTACGATCTTTGTGCTAGGCTTAGGATTGGGTCTTGTCCATCACATCATTCTACTAATGATGTGATCCGTTATCAATGACATCCAATGTCCATGGTTAGGAAACCGTAACCATCTATTGATCAACGAGCTAGCCAATAGAGGCTTGCTAGGGACATGGTGTTGTCTATGTATCCACACATGTATTTGAGTTTCCTATCAATACAATTATAGCATGGATAATAAACGATTATCATGAACAAGGAAATATAATAATAACTAATTTACTATTGCCTCTAGGGCATATTTCCAACAGTCTCCCACTTGCACTAGAGTCAATAATCTAGTTCACATCGTCATGTGATTAACATCGATAGGTCACATCGCCATGTGACCAACACCCAAAGAGTTTACTAGTGTCGTAAACTAGTTCACATCATCATGTGATTTAGACTCAATGAGTTCTGAGGTTTGATCATGTTTTGCTTGTGAGAGAGGTTTTAGTCAACGGGTCTGAACCTTTCAGATCCGTGTGTGCTTTGGAAATTTCCAGGTCATGTTGTAAATGCTGCTTCCTCGCTCCACTTGGAGCTATTCCAAATGGTTGTTCCACTATGCGTATCCTGTTTGCTACTTAGAGTCATTCGGATAGGTGTTAAAGCTTGCATCGACGTAACCCTTTACGCCGAACTCTTTATCACCTCCATAATCGAGAAACATGTCCTTATTTACTCCAAGGACAATTTTGATCGCTGTCCAATGATCCATTCTGGATCATTCTTGTACCCCTGAGTGACTCATGGCATGGCACACTTCGGTGCGGTACACAAGATAGCATACTATAGAGCCTATGTCGAAGCATAGGGACGACCTTCGTCCTTTCTATCTCTTCTGCCGTGGTCGAGCTTTAACTCTTAACTTCATACCTTACAACTCAGGCAGGAACTCCTTCTTTGACTGATCCATCTTGAACACTTTCAAGATCATGTTAAGGTACGTGCTCATTTGAAAGTATTATTAAGCATTTTGATCTATCCTTATAGATCTTGATGCTTATTGTTCAAGTAGCCTAATCCAGGTTTCCATTGAAAAACACTTTTCAAACAACCCTATACGCTTTCCAGAGATTCTACATCATTTCTGATCAACAATATGTCAACAACATATACTCATCAGAAATTCTATAGTGCTCCCACTCACTTCTTTGGAAATACAAGTTTCTCACAAACTTTGTATAAACCCAAAATCTTTGATCATCTCATCAAAGCGTACATTCCAACTCCGAGATGCTTACTCCAGTCCTTAGAAGGATCGCTGGAGCCAGCATACCTTTTAGCATCCTTAGGATCGACAAAACTTTCTGATTGTATCTCATACAACCTTTCCTTACGAAAACTGGTAAGGAAACTCATTTTGACATCCATCTGCCAGATTTCATAAATGCAGCTTATGCTAACATGATTCCGACGGACTTAAGCATCGCTACGGATGAGAAAATCTCATCGTAGTCAACTCCTTGAACTTGTGAAAAACTCTTCGCCACAAGTCGAGCTTCATAGACGGTGATATTACCGTCCACATCCGTCTTCTTCTTAAAGATCCATTCATCTCAATGGCTTGCCGATCATCGTGCAAGTCCACCAAAGTCCATGCTTTGTTCTGATACATGGATCCTATCTCAGATTTCATGGCTTCTAACCATTTGTCGGAATTTGGGCCCACCATTGCTTCTCCATAGCTCGTAGGTTCATTGTTGTCTAGCAACATGACCTTCAAGACAGGATTACTGTACCACTCAGAAGTAGTACGCATCCTTGTCACCCTACGAGGTACGTTAGTGACTTGATCCGAAACTTCATGATCACTATCATAAGCTTCTACTTCAATTGGTCTAGGTGCCACGGGAACAACTTCCTGTGCCCTGCTACACACTAGTTGAAGTGACGGTTCAATAACCTCATCAAGTCTCCAGCATCCTCCCACTCAACTTTTCGAGACGAACTTTTCCTCGATAAAGGACCTGATTCAAGAAACAATCCCTATTGCTTTCGGATCTGAATTAGGAGGCATACCCAACTGTTTTGGGTGTCCTATGAAGATGCATTTTGTCCGCTTTGGGTTCAAGCTTATCAACCTGAAACCTTTTCACATAAGCGTCGTAGCCCCAAAATTTTAAGAAATGACAGCTTAGGTTTCTCTAAACCATAGTTCATACGGTGTCATCTCAACGGAATTACGTGGTTCCCTATTTAAAGTGAATGTGGTTGTCTCTAATGCCCAACCCATGAACGATAGTGGTAATTCGATAAGAGACATCATGGTACGCACCATATCCAATAGGGTGCAACTATGATGTTCGGACACACCATCAAACTATGGTGTTCCAGGCGGTATTAATTGTGAAACAATTTCCACAATGTCTTAATTGTGTGCCAAAGCTCGTAACTCAGATACCCATCTCTATGATCATATCATAGACATTTTATCCTCTTGTCACAATGATCTTCAACTTCACTCTGAAATTACTTGAACCGTTCAATAATTCAAACTTGAGTTTCATCTAGTAAATATACTCAACATCTACTCGAATCATCTGTGAAGTAAGAACATAACGATATTCACTGCATGCCTCAGCACTCATTGGACTGCACACATCAAAATGTGTTACTTCCAACAAGTTGCTATCTTGTTCCATCTTACTAAAACTAGGCTTTTCAGTCATCTTGCCCATGTGGTATGATTTGCATATCTCAAGTGATTCAAAATCAAGTGAGTCCAAACGATCCATCTGCATGGAGTTTCATCATGCATATACACCAATAGACATGGTTCGCATGTCTCAAACTTTTCAAAAACGAGTGAGTCCAAAGATCCATCAACATGGAGCTTCTTCATGCGTTTTACACCAATATGACTTACATGGCAGTGCCACAAGTAAGTGGTACTATCATTACTATCTTATATCTTTTGGCATGAACATGTGTATCACTACGATCAAGATTCAATAAACCATTCATTTTAGGTGCAAGACCATTGAAGGTGTTATTCAAATAGAGTAACCATTATTCTCCTTAAATGAATAACCATATTGCGATAGACATAATCCAATCATGTCTATGCTCAACGCAAACACCAAATGACAATTATTCAGGTTTAATACTAATCTTGATGGTAGAGGGAGCGTGCGATGTTTGATCACATCAAACTTGGAAACACTTCCAACACATATCGTCAGCTCACCTTTAGCTAGTCTCCGTTTATTCCATAGCTTTTATTTCGAGTTACTAACACTTAGCAACCAAACCGTATCTAATACCCTGGTGCTACTAGGAGTACTAGTAAAGTACACATTAACATAATGTATATCCAATATACTTCTATCGACCTTGCCAGCCTTCTCATCTACCAAGTATCTAGGGTGGTTCCGCTCGATGTCCGTTCCTCTCATTACGAAGCACTTAGTCTCGGTTTGGTTTCAACCTTGGGTTTCTTCACTAGAGCAGCAACCGTTTTGCCATTTCATGAAGTATCCCTTGTTGCCCTTGCCCTTCTTGAAACTAGTGGTTTTACCAACCATCAACAATTGATGCTCCTACTTGACTTCTACTTTCGCGGTGTCAAACATCGCGAACACTTCAAGGATCATCATATCTATCCCTGATATGTTATAGTTCATCACAAAGCTCTAGTAGCTTGGTGGCAATGTCTTTGGAGAAACATCACTATCTCATCTGGAAGATTAACTCCCACTCGATTCAAGTGATTGTTGTACCCAGACAATCTGAGTACAAGCTCAACGATTGAGATCTTCTCCCTTAGTTTGTAGGCTAGAAAATCGCCGGAGGTCTCATACCTCTTGGCGTGAGCACGAGCCTGAAATCCCAATTTCAGCCCTCAAACATCTCATATGTTCCGTGACGTTTCAAAACGTCTTTGGTGCCATAATTCTAAACCGTTTAACATTACCGAACTATCACGTAGTCATCAAAACGTGTATGTCCGATGTTCGCAACATCCACAAACCACGCTCGAGGTCCAAAGACACCGAAGGTGCATTAAGGATATAAGCTTTCTCTGACCGCATAATTGCTACTGTCAACTTTCAACTATATTTTCTCTAGGAACATATCTAAACAGTAGAACTAAAGCGTGAGCTATGACATAATTTGCAAAGGGTTTTTGACTATGTTCAGGATAATTAAGTTCATCTTATGAACTCCCACTCAGATAGACATCCCTCTGGTCATCTAAGTGATTACATGATCCGAGTCAACTAGGCCGTGTCCGATCATCACGTGAGACGGACTAGTCATCATCGGTGAACATGTTCATGTTGATCGTATCTACTATACACTCATGCTCGACCTTTCGGTCTCTGTGTTCCGAGGCCATGTCTGTACATGCTAGGCTCGTCAAGTTAACCCTAAGTGTTTCGCGTGTGTAAATCTGTCTTACACCCGTTGTATGTGAACGTAAGAATCCATCACACCCGATCATCACGTGGTGCTTAGAAGCGACGAACTTTAGCAACGGTGCACAGTTAGGGGAGAACACTTCTTGAAATTGTTGTAAGGGATCATCTTATTTACTACCGTCGTTCTAAGTAAACAAGATGCATAAACATAATAAACATCACATGCAATTATATAGTAGTGACATGATATGGCCAATATCATATAGCTCCATTGATCTCCATCTTCGGGGCTCCATGATCATCATCGTCACCGGCATGACACCATGATCTCCATCATCATGATCTCCATGAAGTTGTCTCGCCAACTTATTACTTCTACTACTATGGCTACCGGTTAGCAATAAAGTAAAGTAATTACATGGCGTTGTTCAATGACACGCAGGTCATACAATAAATAAAGACAACTCCTATGGCTCCTGCCGGTTGTCATACTCATCGACATGCAAGTCGTGAATCCTATTACAAGAACATGATCAATCTCATACATCACATATCATTCATCACATTCTTCTTGGCCATATCACATCACATAGCATACCCTGCAAAAACAAGTTAGACGTCCTCTAATTGTTGTTTGCATGTTTTACGTGGCTGCTATGGGTTTCTAGCAAGAACGTTTCTTACCTACATAAAACCACAACGTGATATGCCAATTGCTATTTACCCTTCATAAGGACCCTTTTCATCGAATCCGTTCCGACTAAAGTGGAGAGGCGGCACCGCTAGCCACCTTATGCACCAAGTGCATGTCATCGGTGGAACCTGTCTCACGTGGAAGAGCGTGTAAGGTCGATCCGGCCGCTTCATCCCACAATACCGTCAAAACAAGATTGGACTAGTAACGGTAAGCATATTGAACATCATCAACGCCCACAACTACTTTGTGTTCTACTCGTGCAAAGAATCTACGCAATAGACCTAGCTCATGATGCCTTTGTTGGGGAACGAGCAGAAATTCAAAATTTTCACGCATCACCAAGATCAATCTATGGAGATTCTAGCAACGAGGGAAGGAGAGTGCATCTACATACCCTTGTAGATCGCTAAGCGAAGCGTTCATGAGAACGGGCTTGAAGGAGTCGACTGTCGTGATCCAAATCACCGGAGATCCTAGTGCCGAAGCGGACGGCACCTCCGCGCTCAACACACGACAGCCGGTGACGTCTCCCACGCCTTGATCCAGCAAGGAGAGAGGGAGAAGTTGAGGAAGACTCCATCCAGCAGCAACACAACGGCGTGGTGGTGGTGGAGGCGTGGCAATCCCGCAGGCTTCGCCAAGCACCAAGGGAGAGGAGGAGGAGAGGCAGGGCTGCACCAAGAGGAGAAGTTCTCATGTGTTGGCAGCCCCAAAACCTCAAGTATATATAGGGGGGAAGGGGGATGCGCACCCTTTAGGGTTTCCCACCCCCAAGGGGTGCGGCCAGCCCTAGATCCAATCCAAGGGGGGCGGCCAAGGGGGGTGGAGTGCCTCCCAAGTCAAGTGGAGGCCTCCCCCTTTAGGGTTTTCCCCTTCCCATGCGCATGGGCCTTGGGGGCTGGTGCCCTGGCCCATTAAGGCTAGCGCCCCTACAGCCCATGCTACTGTATTGGACGTGGTGGAACAATTTCCGGACCTCCGAATCCTCCGAACCTTCCGAAGCTTCCCGCCACAATACCGAAAAACCCGAACCTTTTCGGAACCCGAACAACAACTTTCCATATATAAATCTTTACCTCCGGACCATTCCGGAACTCCTCGTGACGTCCAGGATCTCATCCGGGACTCCGAACAACATTCAGTAACCACATACAAACTTCCTTTATAACCCTAGCGTCATCGAACCTTAAGTGTGTAGACCCTACGGGTTCGGGAGACATGTAGACATGACCGAGACGTTCTCCGGTCAATAACCAACAGCGGGATCTGGATACCCATGTTGGCTCCCACATGTTCCACGATGATCTCATCCGATGAACCACGATGTCAAGGACTCAATCAATCCCGTATACAATTCCCTTTGTCTAGCGGTATTGTACTTGCCCGAGATTCGATCGTTGGTATCCCGATACCTTGTTCAATCTCGTTACCGGCAAGTCTCTTTACTCGTTCCGTAACACATCATCCCGTGATCAACCCCTTGGTCACATTGTGCACATTATGATGATGTCTTACCGAGTGGGCCCAGAGATACCTCTCCGTCACACGGAGTGACAAATCCCAGTCTCGATTCGTGCCAACCCAACAGACACTTTCGGAGATACCTGTAGTGCACCTTTATAGTCACCCAGTTACGTTGTGACGTTTGGTACACCCAAAGCATTCCTACGTTATCCGGGAGTTGCACAATCTCATGGTCTAAGGAAATGATACTTGACATTAGAAAAGCTTTAGCATACGAACTACGATCTTTGTGCTAGGCTTAGGATTGGGTCTTGTCCATCACATCATTCTACTAATGATGTGATCCCATTATCAATGACATCCAATGTCCATGGTTAGGAAACCGTATAACCATCTGTTGATCAACGAGCTAGCCAATAGAGGCTTGCTAGGGACATGGTGTTGTCTATGTATCCACACATGTATTTGAGTTTCCTATCAATACAATTATAGCATGGATAATAAACGATTATCTGGAACAAGGAAATATAATAATAATAACTAATTTACTATTGCCTCTAGGGCATATTTCCAACAGGCCAGCTGCGCCTCCCCCTTCTCTCGCTCGGTGCGCTCCGCAGCCGCTTTGTTTTCGGCCACGGACACCGCTTCTTCAGGGTCTCCACCTCGTTCGTGGCCGCTGCAGTACCCATGTTATTCCTGTTATTTTTTGCAACCAAAACCTTTTCTATAAGGTATTTCTTTTATAAGGTATTACTTACCTTCCTTGTCCACGAGTTGCTTCTTGGCTTGTCCGAGCTCGTTCTCGGACCGCTCGAGGTTCTGCTTCAATGCATTGACCTCCGCAGTCAGTGCGGCAGAGGTCAGCAGCGCAACCTGCATTCCCATATTGACATACCTATGTTAGACTCCTGCGTATATGTTTTTAGATCCTTAGTCCGGCTTTTCTTTCCGAACACCGAACTAAGCATCAGGGGCTACTGTCTATGCGGTAATATTTTTACATATTCTAAACTTACCTCAAAGCCTGTTAGAAGGCTAGTACGGGCTTCGGTCAGTCTGCTCTTGGCGGACTGAACTGTCCGGATCACCATACTCATAACAGTGCGGTGCTCCTCCTTGATGGAAGCGCTGTTAAGCGCCTCCAGTAAGCTATCAGGCGCCTCCGGTTGGACGGAGGACACCGCATCTTACCCTTCTTGCGAAGGATCCGCTGGCCGGACTTCGGAACCGCTGATGGTTCTGGCATGGAGTCCGGACAAGGGTCGGGCTTAGAGCCCCTGGGGGTCTTGCCCCCCTCACGCCTGGAGTCCGGGAGGTTGCCTTGTGGCACCTCCTGCGCTACCTCCTCTTAACCAAGCCCCCCTTGGGGCCCCACCGCGGCGTCGTCCGCAGCGTGAGGCGAGGAGGCGGTCGGAAGCGAAGTACTCTCCATTTCCGACGAGCCCAGGGACCCGCTCGATGAATCGGCCAACTCTCCCTTGGGCGGGCTGCACGGTTGTTCGACATTAGAGAACACTCTACAATAATAAAAAGCCATGGGTATCCGGACACTTACGATCTCGCCAGGGGCTTGGCCCTCGTAGGCCAATCCTCCTCGTCGTCATCGACGTTGGTGGAGAAATCCGTAGGAAGGGTTCTTCCCTTCTTGGGCCCTCCGGCCTCCCCAGTTGGGGCGACCTTCCTTTTCTTCTCCTCCCCCGCTGGGGGAGGAACTTCTTCTTTTTCCTCCTCATCCTCAGGAGAAGATTCTGCTTCAGAATCTGACAGCACCTGGCGTCGGGAAATCCTTCGATTTCCCGTGACCTCCTTCTTGGCCTTCTTCTCCGGCACCGCATGGGGTGCCAGAGCCAGCAGCCCCGCCAATCGGGCGTCCGCTAGGTCTTCCGGCAAAGGAGCCGGACAGTTAATCTGTCCGGACGTCTTCAGCCAGTCCTGTCAAAATTTAGGGAGTTTTAGATCCCACGTAGAGTCAATCTATGAAAAAAGAGTCCCATAAAGGGTAAAGTAACTTACCTCACCGGCTTGATGCTGCGAGCTGTATCCGCGATCTTTGGTAGCAGATGTTGGGGCCTCGGCGCCCTTGAACAGCACCTTCCAGGCGTCTTCGTACGTAGTATCGAAGAGCCGGCTCAAGGTTTGGTGCTGTGTCGGATCAAACTCCCACAAATTAAAGGCCTGTTGTTGGCATGGGAGAATCCGGCGGATGAGCATTACCTGGATTACGTCGACGAGCCTAAGATTTTTGGCCGCCAGGTTTAGACGCATGTTTGGAGTCCGGATGTCTCGTCCGAATTCCCCCACGTCAGGCCCGTCTCTTTCCATGACGAGAGCCATGTGGGGAAGCCAGATCTAAATTCGGGGGCTGCCTCCCATTCGGGATCGCGGGGCTCAGTGATGTAGAACCACCCCGATTGCCACCCCTTTATTGTCTCCACGAAGGCGCCTTCGAGCCATGGGACTTTGGCCATCTTGCCAACCATGGCGCCCAAGACCGCTTGACGGCTGCCCACTACCTTGGCCGGACGTTGAAGATCTTCAACCATAAGCGAAGTGGGGCTGGATGTAGAGGAAGGCCTCGCATTACGCACGATAAACGCCGAGATGTTGAGGATGAAATTGGGGCCAGGTCATGGAAGTCCAGCCGTAGTAGAATATGAGCCCCGGACAAATGGGTGAAGTGGAAAACCTAGTCCCATGGAGGAAGTGGGGAGAAACACCACCTCTCATGGGGCCTGTGGGTCGGAATAAGCTGCCCCTCATCGGGAAGCTCAGGCGCAATGTTGCCGGACAAGTATCCGCCGCCTGCAGATCTTGTGATGTGCCCTCCGTGACGGAGGAGGCCATCCACCTGCCTCCCGCCTCCCGACATGGTTGGAGAAAGGTTGAGGTGGGATGTGTGGACTTAGGCGCTGGAGCTCGAGTGCGCGGAAATGGATAAGCAAAGGAGGAAGAAGGCGTAGGTGAGAAGGTGGATCCTTATCCCCTTATATGGACGGACGAAGCTATGCGTCTCCCACCAGCCTGGTAAAACTCGCTTATTTCCCAAGCGCCGTAATCAATGGCGCAGATGGGTTACCCACGTCCGTATTGATGAGAATCCCGGAATAAGGGGGCACGATCTATGCTTTGATAAGACGTGCCAAGGAAACCGCCTCGCTAAACACGCTAAGGTTTAACGGTAAAAAATGATTCATATAAAGGCCTGGCCGTGGTGTGATGTCACGCCATGAAATACGTCAGCAGATCTGTGCAAAAGTTTTTCTCTCTATGGTGGAATGTGGAACTTGTTTCGCAGAGCCGGACACTATCCTTGCGTTCAAAACCTTCTATGAAGTATTCGGAGGAGGAACCCGCCTTGCAATGCCGAAGACAATATGCGCGCCGGACTCATCGTCATTGAAGCCTGGTTCAGGGGCTACTGAGGGAGTCCCAGACTAGGGGGTGTCCGGATAGCCAGACTATCGTCACGGCCGGACTCCAAGACTATGAAGATACAAGATTGAAGACTTCGTCCCGTGTCCGGATGGGACTTTCCTTGGCGTGGAAGGCAAGCTTGGCGATACGGATATGTAGATCTCCTACCATTGTAACCGACTCTCTGTAACCCTAACCTATCCAGTGTCTATATAAACCGGAGGGTTTTAGTCCATAGGACGAACAACAATCATACCATAGGCTAGCTTCTAGGGTTTAGCCTCTTTGATCTCGTGGTAGATCTACTCTTGTACTACCCATATCATCAATATTAATCAAGCAGGAGTAGGGTATTACCTCCATCGAGAGGGCCTGAACCTGGGTAAAAACATCGTGTCCCTTGTCTCCTGTTACCATCCGCCTAGACGCACAGTTCGGGACCCCCTACCCGAGATCCGCCGGTTTTGACACCGACAGTGAGGGAGAAGGGGATTCAGCGAAGAGTGAAATGATGGTTGCTTCGTCCGTCAAACTTAGACTGCGGGGAGGTGGGGTTTTGTGATACGACGGCTTGTTACTGTCGCGCTACGACCGGGGTGACTCTCCACCTGCATAGTGCCTTCTAATTTGGTGGATGGCACTTGGGCCCGCGCGCTGCATGGCTTGCATGTCGGTGAACAAAAGTATAACGGCATTCAGTAGAGGTAGACATTTCGATGACCTAGGAGGAGCCAGAAGCGGTAGAGTGTCTCCACTGTACTAGTAGTAATTGTTTTTCTGTCTAGCTGTAGAGTGTCTACACTGGGCCCAAGACAAAACAGCCCACTCCACACTAGTAAATAGTAAAATCAATTCAAAAGCCCATATATTTACTGAATGAGAGGCGCTACCCACACCCAAAGACACCCCCCCAAAAACATGGGTGCTCTTCTTCCTCCTCGCTCCCACCCATCCGACGTCAGCTCACTCCACTGCATTCCCCAAATTCCTCACCTCACTCCTACTGAAAACCCCAGCTCCCTTCTTCCTCACTCCTACAGAAAACCCCAGCTCCCTTCTTCTTCGTCAGACTACAACTAGGCTCGTCATTCGTTACTCTGCTCAAATCCGTGAGCGCGACGCGACGCCCTCGAGGAAAATGGAGTCGGCTGACCCCAGCGCCAAGAAGATGAGGCTCCCGCCAGTGGCGACGCCTGTTGTAGATCCCGCACCCGGCAGCGCGGGGAGAAGCGGCGACCCCGCCCCCACCGGATCCCAGGAACCCGTAGAATCTCGGGTGGACCGCATCAGCGATCTCCCGAACGCCGTCCTTGGGGAGATCATCTCGCTTCTCCCCACAAAGGATTGCTGCCGCACCCAAGTCCTCTCAATTGGTGGCGCCTCTATGGCGCGCCGTGCTCTTAATCTCGATCGTCGCCAGCTATCTCTCTTCAATGATTTTGAAATCCCCAGAGCCATCATCTCCTCCCACCAGGGCTCTGTTCAAAGCCTCTGCATCCCGTCATGCTACCTGAGCAAGCATACCATGCCCTGCATGGTGGATGCCTGGCTGAAATCCCCTGAATTCACAGAACTACAGCTGCTTGAGCTCTACTATTCCCCTGGAAATCACATACCACATACCGAACTCCATGAACTTGTGCCCTCAGCACCGATGTCCATCTCGTGGTTTTCTTCCGCTCTCCACACCGCCACCTTTGCGCTGTGCTACCTACCGCATAATCTGGTACTAAACCTTCAACTCCCATTTCTCAAGAAACTTTCACTGTAAAGCGGGTTCAGATATCGGAGGCCTCATTGCACAGCATCATCCACTCCAGATTGCCTTGCGCTGGAGTGCTTGGTGCTTGTTTTCACAGTTAGAATCGGTTATCTCCAAATAAAGTCGCCTAACCTTGTGAGAATTGGAATTTCTTTTGACGGAAGGCAGCTCATCATCCAAGATGCCCCTTCACTTCAAAGGTTGATCCTTGATTCTAGTTATTCACCGTTGCAAATAACCGTCCTCTCTGTGTTGGGGAACGTTGCAGAAACTTAAAATTTTTCCTACGGTTTCACCAAGATCCATCTATGAGTTCTACTAAGCAACGAGTTACTAGAAAGAGTTTGCATCTACATACCACTTGTAGATCGAGTACGGAAGCGATCAAGGGAGTGGTGATGATGAAGACGTTCCCAACGTGATTCCGATCACCGATGACCAAGTGCTGAACGGACAGCACCTCCGCGCTCAACACACGACGGGATTTACGGCGCCTCCTTCTGCCTTGATCCAGCAAGGAGGAAGGAGAGGTTGAGGAAGATCACTCCAATGGCAGCACGACGGCGTGATGCAGATGGAGGGACTGTACTCCGGCAGGGCTTCGCCAAGCGTATGCGGAGGAGGAGAGGTGTTGGGGAGGGGAGGGGCTGCGCCTTCAATGGTGTGTGCAGCCCTCCCCTCTACCCCTCTATTTATAGGGGAAAGGAGGAGGGCGGCCCCTCAGATGCATCTAGAGGGGGCGGCGGCCAAGGGAGGGGGCTTGCCCCCTGCAAGGGGGGCGCCCCCCTTAGGGTTTCCCCCCTCAACCCTAGGCGCATGGGCCAGGGGAGGGGTGCACCCAGCCCATGAGGGGCTGGCTGCTCCCACGCAGCCCAAGTGGCCCCCAAAGGGTGGCCCTCCCGTGGTCCTCCGAACCTTTCCGTGGACCCTCCATAAAACCGATATGACCCAAACTTTTCCGTGTCCGCTTGATGACTTCCCATATATAAATCTTTACCTCCGACCATTCCGAACTCCTCGTGACGTCCGGGATCTCATCCGGACTCAACAACATTCGTAATCACATACAAGTCTTCCTATTAACCCTAGCGCCACCGAACCTTAAGTGTGTAGACCCTACGGGTTCGGGAGACATGCGACATGACCGACGCTCTCGGTCAATAACCAACAGCGGATCTGGATACCCATGTTGGCTCCTACATGCTCCTCGATGATGTCATCGGATGAACCACGATGTCTAGGGTTCAAGCAACCCGTATGCTATTCCCTTTGTCAGCGGTATGTTACTTGCCCGAGACTCGATCGTCGGTATCCCAATACCTCGCTTAATCTCGTTATCGCAAGTCACTTTACTCGCATCCGTAATGCATGATCCCGTGACCAGACACTTGGTCACTTTGAGCTCATTATGATGATGCACTACCGAGTGGGCCCAGTGATACCTCTCCGTCATACGGAGTGACAAATCCTCGTCTCGATCCGTGTCAACCCAATGACACTTTCGGAGATACCTGTAATGCACCTTTATAGTCACCCAGATTACGCCAGGACGTTTGGTACACCCAAAGCATTCCTACGGTATCCGGAGTTACACGATCTCACGGTCTAAGGAAGAGATACTTGACATTGGAAAAGCTCTAGCAAAACGAACTACACGATCTTTGTGCTATGCTTAGGATTGTCTTGTCCATCACGCCATTCTCCTAATGACGTGATCCCGTTGTCAATGACATCGATGTCCATAGTCGGAAACCATGACTATCTGTTGACCAATGAGCTAGTCTACTAGAGGCTTACTAGGGACGATTGTAGTCTATGTATTCACACGTGTATTACGATTTCCGGATAATACAGCTTATAGCATGAATAAAGACAATTATCATGAACAAGGAAATATAATAATAATGCTTTTATTATTGCCTCTAGGGCATATTTCCAACAGTCTCCCACTTGCACTAGAGTCAATAATCTAGTTTACATTGTGATGAATCGAACACCCATAGAGTTCGGTGTTGATCATGTTTTGCCCACTGAAGAGGTTTAGTCAACGGATCTGCGACATTCAGATCCGTATGCACTTTACAAATTTCTATGTCTCCATCCTGAACATTTTCACGGATGGAGTTGAAGCGACGCTGATGTGCCTGGTCTTCTTGTGAAACCTGGGCTCCTTGGCAAGTGCAATAGCTCCAAAGTGTTGTCACTGAAGAGTTTGATCGGCCCGACGCATTGGGTATGACTCCTAGGTCGGTGATGAACTCCTTCACCCAAATTGCTTCATGCGCTGCCTCCGAGGCTGCCATGTACTCCGCTTCACATGTAGATCCCGCCACGACGCTTCGCTTGCAGCTGCACCAGCCATCGCTCCACCATTCAACATATACACGATCCGGTTTGTGACTTAGAGTCATCCAGATCTATGTCGAAGCTAGCGCCGACGTAACCCTTTACGACGAGCTCTTCGTCACCTCCATAAATGAGAAACATGTCCTTTGTCCTTTTCGTGCACTTCAGGATATTCTTGACCGCTGTCCGGTGTTCCTTGCGGGATTACTTTGGTACCTTCCTACCAAACTTACGGCAAGGTTTACATCAGGTCTGGTACACAGCATGGCATACATAATAGATCCTATGGCTGAGGCATAGGGATGACACTCATCTCTTCTTTATCTTTTGCCGTGGTCGGGCATTGAGCTGAGCTCAATCTCACACCTTGCAAAACAGGCAAGAACCCTTCTTGACTGATCCATTTTGAACTTCTTCAAAATCTTATCAAGGTATGTGCTTTGTGAAAGACCTATGAGGTGTCTCGATCTATCTCTATAGATCTTGATGCCTAATATATAAGCAGCTTCTCCAAGGTCCTTCATTGAAAACACTTATTCAAGTAGGCCTTAATGTTGTCCAAGAATTCTATATCATTTCCCATCAAAAGTATGTCATCTACATATAATATGAGAAATGCTACAGAGCTCCCACTCACTTTCTTGTAAACGCAGGCTTCTCCATAAGTCTCAAGATAAACCCAAACGCTTTGATCATCTCATCAAAGCTAATGTTCCAACTCCGAGATGCTTGCACCAGCCCATAAATGGATCGCTGGAGCTTGCATACTTTGTCAAGATTCTTAGGATCGACAAAACCTTCGGTTGTATCATATACAGCTCTTCCTTAAGATAACCGTTAAGGAACGCTGTTTTGACGTCCATCTGCCATATCTCATAATCATAGTATGCAGCAATTGCTAACATGATTCGGACGGACTTAAGCTTCGCCACGGAGAAAAAGTCTCATCGTAGTCAATCCCTTGAACTTGCCGATAACCCTTAGCGACAAGTCGAGCTTTATAAATGGTGACATTACCATCCGCGTCCGCCTTCCTCTTAAAGATCCATTTGTTTTCTATCGCTCACGATCATCGGGCAAGTCACCAAAGTCCACACTTTGTTTTCATACATGGATTCTATCTCGGACTTCATGGCTTCTAGCCATTTGTTGGAATCTGGGCCCGCCATCGCTTCTTCATAGTTCAAGGTTCATTGTTGTCTAACAACATGATTTCCGTGACAGGGTTGCTGCATTCACTGGTGCGGGCGTGTCCTAGTGGACCCACGGGTTCAAGAGCAACTTGATCCAAGTACCTTGATCATCATCATGAATTTCCTCTTCGCTTGGTGTAGGCATCACAGAACATTTTCTGAGCTGCACTACTCTCCTGCTCAAGAGGTAGTACTTCATCGAGTTCTACTTTCCTCCCACTTACTTCTTTCGAGAGAAACTCTTTTCCGAAAGGTTCCGTTCTTGGCAACAAAGATCTTGCCTCGGATCTTAAGTAGAAGGTATACCCAATGGTTTCTTTAGGGTATCCTATGAAGACGCATTTTCCGACTTGGGTTCGAGCTTTTCAGGTTGAAGTTTCTTGACATAAGCATCGATCCCCAAACTTTTAGAAACGACAGCTTAGGTTTCTTCCCAAACCATAATTCATACGGTGTCGCCTCAACGGACTTAGACGGTGCCCTATTTAAAGTGAATGTAGCTGTCTCTAGAGCGTATCCCCAAAATGATAGCGTAAATCAGTAAGAGACATCATAGACCGCACCATATCCAATAGAGTGCGACACGACGCTCGACACACCATTACGTTGAGGTGTTCCAGCGGCGTTAGTTGTGAAACGATTCCACACTTTCTTAAGTGTGTACCAAATTCGTGACTTAAATATTCTCCTCCACGATCTGATCGTAAGAATTTTATCTTTCGGTCACGTTGATTCTCTACTTCATTCTGAAATTCCTTGAACTTTTCAAAGGTCTCAGACTTGTGTTTCATCAAGTAGACATACCCATATCTACTCAAGTCATCTGTGAGAGTGAGAACATAACGATATCCTCCATGAGCCTCAACGCCATTGGACCGCACACATCGGTATGTATGATTTCCAACAAGTTGGTTGCTCGCCCATTGTTCCGAGAACGGAGTCTTGGTCATCTTGCCCATGAGGCATGGTTCGCATGTGTCAAATGATTCATAATCTAAAGACTCCAAAAGTCCATCAGCATGGAGCTTTTTCATGCGCTTGACACCAATGTGACCAAGGCGGCAAGTGCCACAAGTATGTGGGACTATCGTTATCAACTTTACATCTTTTGGTATTCACACTATAAACATGTGTAATACTACGCCGAGATTCATTAAGAATAAACCATTGACCATCGGAGCATGACCATAATACATATCTCTCATATAAATAGAACAACCATTATTCTCGGATTTAAATGAGTAGCCATCTTGCATTAAACAAGATCCAGATACAATATTCATGCTCAAACTTGGCACCAAATAACAATTATTAAGGTTCATAACTAATCCCAGAGGTAAATGAAGAGGTAGCGTGTCGACGGCGATCACATCGACTGGAACCATTCCCGACGCGCATCGTCACCTCGTCCTTTGCCGCTTCCGCTTATTCCGCAGCTCCTGCTGTGAGTTACAAATATGAGCAACGGCACCGTATCAAATACCCAGGAGTTACTACGAGTAATCGGTAAAGTACACATCAATTACATGTATATCAAATATACCTTTGGTGTTGCCGGCCTTCTTGTCCGCTAAGTATTTGGGGCAGTTCCGCTTCCAAAGGACCCCTCCTTGCAATAAAAGCACTCAGCCTCGGCTTGGGTCCATTCTTTGACTTCTTCCCGCAACTTGCTTACGGGCGCGGCAACCTCCTTGCCGTCCTTCTTGAAGTTCTTCTTGCCCTTGCCCTTCTTGAACTTAGTGGTCTTATTGACCATCAACACTTGATGTTCTTTCTTGATCTCAACCTCGGCTGACTTCAAGATAGAGAACACTTCAGAATGGTCTTTACCATCCCCCGCATGTTGTAGTTCATCACAAAGCTCTTGTAGCTTGGTGGGAGCGATCGAGGATTCTGTCAATGACCGCCTCATCGTGGAGGTTAATATTCATTTGGGTCATACGGTTGTGCAACCTGCACATCTTCGTAATGTGCTCACCGACAGTAACTGTTTTCTCCATCTTACAACTATAGAACTTGTCGGAGATGTCATATCTCTCGACCGGCGTGAGCTTGGAAAACAAGTTTCAACTCCTCGAACATCTCATATGCTCCGTGATGCTCAAAACGCTTTTGGAGCCCCGGTTCTAAGCTGTAAAGCATGCCGCACCGAACGAGGGAGTAATCATCAAGACGAGACTGCCAAGCATTCATAATGTCTTGGTTCTGCAGGGACGGAGCGCCACCTAGCGGTCCTTCTAGGACATATTGTTTCCTAGCAGCTATGAGGATGATCTCAAGTTCCGGACCCAGTCCGTATAGTTGCTGCCGCCATCTTTCAGCTTGGTTTTCTAGGAACGCGTTGAAGTTCAAGTTGACATGAGCGCTGGCCATTTGATCTACAAGACATATCATTCAAAAGTTTTAGACTAAGTTCATGATAATTAAGTTCATCTAATCAAATTATTTAAATGAACTCCCACTCAGATTTGACATCCTCTAGTCATCTAAGTGTTACACGATCCGAGTCGACTAGCCGTGTCCGATCATCACGTGAGACGGACTAGTCTCGTCGGTGAACATTCTCATGTTGATCGTATCTTCCATACGACTCGTGTTCGACCTTTCGGTCTCCGTGTTCCGAGGCCATGTCTGTACATGCTAGGCTCGTCAAGTAAACCCTAAGTGTTTTCGTGTGTAAATCTGTCTTACAACCGCTGTATGTGAACGTAAGAATCCATCACACCCGATCATCACGTGGTGTTTAGAAACGATTTAACTTTGGCAACGGTGCACGTTAGGGAAACACTTCTTGAAATTGTTGTAAGGATCATCTTATTTACTACCGTCGTTCTAAGTAAACAAGATGTATAAACATAATAAACATCACATGCAATTATATAGTAGTGACATGATATGGCCAATATCATAAAGCTCCATTGATCTCCATCTTCGGGCTCCATGATCATCTTGTCACCGCATGACACCATGATCTCCATCATCATGATCTCCATCATTGTGCCTCCATGAAGTTGTCACGCCAACGACTACTTCTACTTCTATGGCTAACGCGCTTAGCAATAAAGTAAAGTAAGTTACATGGCGCTCTTCAATGACACGCAGGTCATACAAAATTAAAGACAACTCCTATGGCTCCTGCCGTTGTCATACTCATCGACATGCAAGTCGTGATTCCTATTACAAGAACATGATCTCATACATCACAATATGTCATTCATCATTCATCACAACTTGGCCATATCACATCACATGACAATTGCTGCAAAAACAAGTTAGACGCCCTCTAATTGTTGTTGCATCTTTTACGTGGCTGCAATTGGGTTCTAGCAAGAACGTTTTCTTACCTACGAATAACCACAACGTGATCTTGTCAACTTCTATTTACCCTTCATAAGGACCCTTTTCATCGAATCCGCTCCAACTAAAGTAGGAGAGACAGACACCCGCCAGCCACCTTATGCAACTAGTGCATGTTAGTCGGTGGAACCGGTCTCACGAAGCGCACGTAAGGTTGGTCCGGCCGCTTCATCCCACAATACCGCGGAAGCAAGATAAGACTAGTGGCGGCAAGTAAATTGACAAGATCCACGCCCACAACTAAATTGTGTTCTACTCGTGCAAAGAGAACTACGATAGACCTAGCTCATGATGCCACTGTTGGGGAACGCTGCAGAAAATTAAAAATTTTCCTACGGTTTCACCAAGATCCATCTATGAGTTCTACTAAGCAACGAGTTACTAGAAAGAGTTTGCATCTACATACCACTTGTAGATCGAGTACGGAAGCGATCGAGGGAGTGGTGATGATGAAGACGCTCCCAACGTGATTCCGATCACCGATGACCAAGTGCTGAACGGACAGCACCTCCGCTGCTCAACACACGATGGGATTTACGGCGCCTCCTTCTGCCTTGATCCAGCAAGGAGGAAGGAGAGGTTGAGGAAGATCACTCCAATGGCAGCACGACGGCGTGATGCAGATGGAGGGACTGATTCGGCAGGGCTTCGCCAAGCGTGATGCGGAGGAGGAGAGGTGTTGGGAGGGAGGGCTGCGCCTTCAATGGTGTGTGCAGCCCTCCCTCTACCCCTCTATTTATAGGGGAAAGGAGGAGGGGCCGCCCCTCTAGATGCATCTAGAGGGGCGGCGGCCAAGGGGAGGGGGGCTTCAAGCCAAGGGGGCGCCTTAGGGTTCCCCCCTCAACCCTAGGTGCATGGGCCAAGGGGAAGGGGTGCGCCCAGCCCATGAGGGGCTGGCTGCTCCCACGCAGCCCAAGTGGCCCCCCAAAAGGGGTGGCCCTCCCGTGGTCCTCCGAACCTTCCGTGGACCTCCATAAAACCGATATGACCCAAACTTTTCCGTGTCCGCTTGATGACTTCCCATATATAAATCTTTACCTCCGGACCATTCCGAACTCCTCGTGACGTCCGGATCTCATCCGGACTCAACAACATTCGTAATCACATACAAGTCTTCCTATTAACCCTAGCGCCACCGAACCTTATGTGTAGACCCTACGGGTTCGGGAGACATGCGACATGACCGACGCTCTCGGGTCAATAACCAACAGCGGATCTGGATACCCATGTTGGCTCCTACATGCTCCTCGATGATGTCATCGGATGAACCACGATGTCTAGGGTTCAAGCAACCCCGTATGCTATTCCCTTTGTCAGCGGTATGTTACTTGCCCGAGACTCGATCGTCGGTATCCCAATACCTCGCTTAATCTTGTTACCGCAAGTCACTTTACTCGCATCAGTAATGCATGATCCCGTGACTGGACACTTGGTCACTTTGAGCTCATTATGATGATGCACTACCGAGTGGGCCCAGTGATACCTCTCCGTCACACGGAGTGACAAATCCTCGTCTCGATCCGTGTCAACCCAACAGACACTTTCGGAGATACCTGTAATGCACCTTTATAGTCACCCGATTACGCCAGACGCTTGGTACACCCAAAGCATTCCTACGGTATCCGGAGTTACACGATCTCACGGTCTAAGGAAGAGATACTTGACATTGGAAAAGCTCTAGCAAAACGAACTACACGATCTTTGTGCTATGCTTAGGATTGTCTTGTCCATCACGCCATTCTCCTAATGACGTGATCCCGTTGTCAATGACATCCGATGCCCATAGTCAGAAACCATGACTATCTCGTTGACCAACGAGCTAGTCTACTAGAGGCTTACTAGGACGATTGTAGTCTATGTATTCACACGTGTATTACGATTTCCGGATAATACAGTTATAGCATGAATAAAGACAATTGTCATGAACAAGGAAATATAATAATAATGCTTTTATTATTGCCTCTAGGGCATATTTCCAACACTCTGCGCCTAAACTAGAGACCTTGGGTGTAATACATGATCCCTGTGCTCATTTCAATATGGTGTTTGGCTCCACAGTTCTTCAGGTACTTTATATTATCATCTACACTTGTAACCATAAGCTGCATTTTAAATTTCTGCGCATAATTTATATATCATCTTGGAGTACACATTTTGTACTAATATTATGTTCTATGCTCAATGAAGAGTTTCTCCATGGATGGCCTATCAATGGTGCTGGATTCTGTCAAGATCTTATATATCCAAATGAATAGTTTTGAGCTGAACAAGATATTGGCTTGCTGCAATGCTTTCCATGTCTGGAGAAGTTGTATATAAAGGTGATAATTTCATGCACATTGGAAGACCGCATATAGTGTACTAGAATTAACCGTTCAGCTGTTGCACTTTCGACACTCTTATTTTAGACCTTAACTGTTTTCAATCTTCATGTATATTTAGGCAACAGGACGGGGTAAGAAAGTTATAACCAATCGGTGTATTCGTAAGCATCGGGATTTCCTCACTTCTCATGAGATTCGAGTGAAGACAATAACGCTAGAACGATATGTAGCCAACCGTGCAAACACAAGATTTCTCACATTCTTCCTGCTGAATGCGAGGTTACTATTGTCCATCAGGCTTAAGTTTATCAGCTGCATGGTTTTGACGGATGGGTATGTCGAAGAGCAAAAAAAGGAGTTTCAGGTGAGCAAAAGAGCTTCTGAACGTGCCGGGCTTCTATTTACAACATATTGTGGTCATAATCCAGTAAATTTTACGACCCAGATGTTCATTCTATGGACCTGACCGATCCGTTTGACTGCGTGATCGCCAAAACAAAGTGCTGGAGTTAGATGTTGTTGCCCTTTTCAATCTAGGTTTTTTGTAAACCTGATGAACAATTAACCTCGTGCTTTTGTACAGTTTGTCGATGGAGTTAGATGTTCCTGCCCTTTTCAACTCGGCTGTGACTGTCATATTTTCTTTGAAACAAGGCAAATGGCTTGCCATTCGCTTAATTTATAGTGAAATGTTGTAACAAATCCCAACCAAGGAAATAACATCACTCGCCGCTGCTTGAGCTCACTGTGCATTACGTGAAGCCAAGTGATTAGCCCCACCAGCACCCACAAACTTATTTCAAACTAGCACATCAAATGGGCTGTAAATTTTCATAGGAAAGGCTGCATGACCGTGACAGATTTGGATTCTGACAGTTGGGACCCGCGAGGAAATAGCCTATCCAAGGTGGTGTTGACTTACTAGCCAGTCAACAAACAATTCTGTTTACCAGCCGTTGGATTGACATCCAACATCTATCGTGTATCTTCTATCTCTTGTCTTCTTCTTCCTCCGGCCGCCCAAACCAAACCACCCGTCGCCGGGTTCGCTTTGCTCCCTCCTCCCATGGGTGGCTGCGCCTCGCCGCCCTACCATACGCATTCTCTCACGCTGGCCAGTCCCTCCTCTATTCCCCACACATCCTGTTATTCTCCGCGACGCCAGCCCCAACACGCACTCAGCGCTCAACCATCAACCTCGATTCTCCGCGTGCGATCGACAGGCGATGTTCAACGGCTCTGTTCGCTCCGCCCGAGGCCTCGCCGTCGCCCTCCATCTTGCGGCCTTGGTTCACTCGCTGTGCGGTGCGCCGCCTCTTGCATTGTCAACATCACAACAACCGAGAGGAACAAGGAGATGATCTGATGTGGAGAGGATGACATGAGGGACCCACCAGCGTCATGGCAAGACGCAAGCAAGTGCCTCTATAGTACAAGCCCAAAATATGGTTCCTCCTAATGGTTGGACATCCGGGGCTCACGCCATTGTCAACGTAGTCAATAAACGAAAGAATTACACTACGAGCGGTGACACCGGGGACCCAAAGAAGTCGCGTAGTTTTTTTAGGAACAAGCAGTTGTTATTTATACTAGTTTTAGCGATGGATCAGGGTAACAACGGGCTGTAAAGGGGGCTGTGGCCTGCCTAGCCTGTGGTTTTATTTATGTTTACCACATCATGAGCCCACTTGTGTTTTTTTTCTTGCTGAAAATGGCTAGCCCGGTTCTTTTTTTTTAAGAAATACCCAAACAAGGCCTACTTGTTTTATCGGGTTCTGCTGGCTGCAAATCTTTCAAGACGAGGAGAGTTTCATTCGGCTTGCCTGAAATGGGTTGTACATTTTAAACACATCAAACCGGGAATTAGTTTCATTTTTTTTTCATTACAAGATCTTAAATTCCTTTGATTTTATGCGTGGACAATTATTTGGATTTTATATTTATATAAATTATTTTTCAAAATAGTTTGAATGTGAATCGATATTTCTGGATTAAAACCAGTTGACCGCACCGAAATATGCAAAATTTCGTATACTTTTTAACCGTGGCCACAATATGGGGTGTAATGCTAGCAAAAAGAAGACGGGCTCCAAAAAAATTCTTAAGAATTAGCAAATGGGTTGTACATTATTAGAAATAATGGCAGATGGGTTGTATGTTGTTTTCCATAGATTTGAGGCTGACTTGTGCGCCTACTACAGGTTGACACGTATGCTTTCATTAAAAAAAGGTTGACGCACACGCAACGCCCTGTCAACTTAGTGAACACACAAGAGCAGTGACTGTGGAATGTCCATCCAACGGCTGTCGTGCTTCTTCAATATCTGCTCTTCATGCTCTAGCCGCTCAAACAAGCGCCGGCGGGACTGCCTGCTCCCTCCTCCCGCGGCTGGCTATGCTGCCGCGTAGGCCTCACGGCCACATCGTACTCCCATCGCTGGCCTAGCCATCCCTCTACTCACCCACACATGCTGTTATTCTCCGGCGACGGCAGATTTAACCAAGAAACCTCGTACTCCTCCGCAGGGAAACAACTGCCGAGTATTCCTTGGCTCCGTGTCGTTCCCTTCCTAGGCCTCATCGTCGTCCACCGCCCAGGTGCTCTCGACGCGGCCTGGTCAACGTGGTCAATGAACGACATCCATCGGAAGTGGACTGTACATGGAGAGGCTGACATCTGGGTCCACGACCGCACGCAAGGAAATGCCTCCTTATTAGGCGCAAAATAATGATTCCTCCGCCTGACAGCTAGGACCCACAGGAAGGGCCTCTGTATTTCGCAAAAAAACGTTCCCTAATCGATGTGTCGGACCCACCAGCTATATCTTCGCACGCAAGGAAGTGCCTCCTTATTACGCCCAAAAAAATGAATACCCCCCTGCTAGCTGGCACCCACCATATTGTTGCGTTGACTTGTGGGCCTACTAAGTTGACGGGGCCGGAGGGCTTTGACAACTTAGTCAATACTCCAGTGACCGTATGATGTCCATCCAACGGCCATAGTGCTTCTTCAACCTCTGGTCTTCTTGCTCCAGCCGCCCAAAGCAGCGTCGGTCGTACCACCTGCTCCTTCCTCCCGTGGCCGGCTGTGCTATCGCGGAGGCCTCACCGCGCCCATACTACTCCGACCACTGGCCAGGCCATCCCTCCACTCACCCACACCCCCTATTATTCTGCGGCGACGGCAGCCTCACACCGCGTCCAACCAGTGAACGCCGATTCTCTCCGCGTGGGCATCCATCGCCGCTGTCTTCCCCGGCTCCGCTTCGTCCCCTTCCTAGGCCTCGCCATCGTCCACCGCCGTGGTGCTCTCGGCGCGGCATGGTCAATGTGGTCAACGACCGACTTCCATCGGAAGAGTACTGTACGTGGAGAGGCTGACAGCTGGGTCCACGGCAGCCGCAAGGAAGTGCCTCCTTATTACGTGGAAAATAATTATTCCTCCACCTGAAAGCGGAGACCCACCGGACGGGCCACCAGTATTTTGCGAAAAAAAAAACATTTCCCCCTGACTGCTGGGACCCATCGGACGGTCCATCGTATTTTGCAAAGAAAACGTTCCCCCCGCTGTTAGCTCGGACCCACCAGAAGTGCCTCCTTATTATGCACAAAAAAAATGAATACTCCCCCGGCTAGCTGGGACCCACCTTGGTGGGAGGATGACTTGTGGGCCTACTAAGTTGACGGGGATGAAGGGCTTTGTCAACTTAGTCAATATGAACGATTCTAGCTCTAGTGACCGTACAATGTCCGTCCAACGATAGTAGTGCTTCTTCAACCTCTGGTCTTCTTGCTCCAGCCACCCAAAGCAGCGCCGGTCGTGCCGCATGCTCCTGCCTCCTGTCGCCGGCTCTGCTGCCGCAGAGGCCTCACCGCCCCCTACTATTCCCACCGCTGGCCAGGCCCCGCGGCGACGGCAGCCTCACACCGTAGCCGAACCAGTGAACCTCAGACTCCTCTCCGCTGGCTTCCACCGCCCGTCTTTCCCAGCTCTTCGTCGTCCCCTTCCTAGGCCTCGCCGTCATCCACCGCCGTGGTGCTCTCCGCGCGGTGTGGTCAACGTGGTCAAGGAACGACTTCCATCGGAAGAGTACTGTATGTGGAGAGGCTGACAGCTGGGTCCACGGCCACAACCCAGTTTTTTTGTGATTTGCCAAGTAAGTCGCTTTGTCAGGTCTGTTGGGCTGCAAATCTTTCAGGACAAGGAGAGCTTTCATTCGGCTAGCCGCGAAAATGGCCCATCAGTAATGAGAAATTGGCTGTACATTTTTAAAACACATCAAACCGGCAATTAGTTTCAAATATCTTTTTTTTATTTCCAAGATTTTAAATTACATTAATTTTTATGCGTGGAGAATTTGTTGGATTTTATATTGATATACATTTATTTTTAAAATCAGTTTGAATGTGAGTCGAAATTTTGGGATTAAAAACAGTTCGGACCGCACCAAAATATGCAAAATTTCGTATAATTTTTTAACCGTGGCCACAATATGGGCTGTAATGCTAACAAAAAGAATGTGGGCTCCAAAAGAACCTTAAGAATTAGCAAATGGGTTGTAAATTATTAGAAATAATGGCAGATGGGTTGTATGCTGTTTTCCACAGATTTGAGGCTTTCCTAAAAAAAGGTTGATGCGCAAGCAGTGACTGTTGGATGTCCATCCAACGGCCGTCGTACTTCTTCAATCTTTGCTCTTCCTGCTCCAGCCGCTCAAACAAGTGCCGGCGGGGACTGCTCCCTCCTCCCCGCGGCCGGCTGTGCTGCCGCACAGGCCTCACCACCCCACCGTACTCCCATCGCTGGCCTAGCCATCCCTCTACTCACCCACACTTGTTGTTATTCTCCGGCGACGGCAGATTTAACCAGTAAACCTCAGAAAGTCGCATTCTCCGTGTGGGAAACAACTGCCGAGTCTTCCCTGCCTCCGTGTCGTCCCCTTCCTAGACCTCGCCGTCGTCCACCGCCGTGGTGCTCTCGGCGCGGCGTGGTCAATGTGGTCAACGACCGACTTCCATCGGAAGAGTACTGTGTGTGGAGACGCTGACAGCTGGGTCCATGGCCGCAGCAAGGAAGTGCCTCCTTATTACGCGCAAAATAATTATTCCTCCACCTGACAGCGGGGACCCACCGGACGGGCCACAATATTTTGCGAAAAAAATGTTTCCCCCTGACTGGTGGGACCCACCAGCTACACCTTCGCTCGCAAGGAAGTGCGTCCGGGCAAAAAAACAAAATGATTCGCCCCCCTGACTGCTGGGACCCACCAGCTACATCTTCGCACGCTAGGAAGTGCGTCCGGGCACAAAAACGATTCGGCCCCCTGACTGCTAGGACCCGCCAGCTACATCTTCGCACGCAAGGAAGTGCGTGACAGTCGAGACCCACCTGGTCGAAGCGTACGTAGCATTGTCATTCTGGTCGCGAACGTGTACGTACATACTGGTCGTTGTAGAGGCGCGCACGTGTCGTAGTAGAGGCGCGCACGTAGCATGTACACGTACGTACAGCGGCCAGGGTGAAATAAAGAAAATACGGCCATGTATGTGTACATACGGGCGGGGTCTCAAACGCCTACTCGCGCATACGTATGGCCAGGGCTCGTGTACATGGCTGGGTCGAAACGGAGAAACAGCATCGTCGTCGTGTTCATGGGGAGGCAACGGAGTGCGTCGTGTTCATGGGGAGGCAACGGAATGCGTCGTGTTCATCGGGAGGCAACGGAACGCGTGGGAGCCAACCGGCTGGGTCGGAACGGAATGCGTGGTCGTGTTCATCGGGAGGGCTTGGACGGAATAGGCGATGGAAACAAGGCCTGGCGTACCTCACAACGGAGGAAACGGACCTCCTACGTTCGGAACGGGGTCCTGTTGATCGGGAGGGGTGTGGCGTACCGCAAAACGGAGGAAACGGACCTCCTACGGTTGAAACGGGGGTCCTGTTGATCGGGAGGGGTGCGGCGTACCATAAAACGGAGGAAACGAACCTCCTACGGTCGAAACGGACTTGTGTTGGAGCGCTACGGTCGAAACGGGGGTCCTGTTCATCGGGAGGGGGTGTGGCGTACCGCAAAACGGGACTCCACGGGATACTGTTCATCTCCACCGTCGACCTCCTCCAGCCTCCACGGGCTCATCGTTCATCCAGCCTCCACCGCACGCTACTCCACCGCCATCGCTCAACCACCCTCCACCATCTATCGCTCATCCAGCCCTCCACACAACGGGTCCTGTTCATCCAGAGGCAAACGCCACCGCCATCGCTCATCCAACCCCCCTCGCAACGCCACTCGCTCATCCCAGAGGCAGCATCGATCGGCTTCAGTTAGCAGCGGTAGCAAAGGAATCGCTCGATCGGGTTCGATTAACAGCCATCAATACATTGCTCGGGTTCGAAGAACGCCAGCTCGCGCAGCAATCGCCGGGTTCGTTAGAGCCCAACGCTCGCTCAGTTGATTAGAGCTAACGCCGCACACACGCAGCGACGTGTACGAGAAAGCGTGCATCGCCGCCCCGACCTCCCACCGTAACCGGAACTCCCGAAATTTTCCTCCCCTTGCTTCTACCACGGTTTTTTCCGTCATGGACGGCCCAAAGAATGTCATGGAGCTGCGTCTCCGGCCCACCCGGGATGAAAAGCCCATTTTCTGTCATGATATTTTGTCATAGAAGTAGGAGCCCACCACATCTATGATGATACCGGGTTTTGTCACAATTATCGTCATAGAAGTGTCATATGTATGACAGAAAAAAATTCGTTCGGCCCAAAATGTCACGGATGTGTCTTTTTTTTGTAGTGCCATCCACCACCTTCGGCTTCACGTTGAAGATTTTAAGCCACAGACCGAAGTGGGAGTGGACGCGGAGGAAATCCTCGCACACGACAATGAATGTCGAAATGTCGAGGAAAGAGTTCGGGGCTAGATCATGGAAATCTAGCCCGTAATAGAACATAAGTCCGCGGACGAAAGGGTGGAGTGGAAACCTTAGTCCGCGGACGAAATGAGGAAGGAACACCACCCTCTCATTGGGTTTTGGTGTAGCGACGACTTGTCCCTTGGCCGGGAGCCAGTGGGTGATCTCCTTCGCTAGATACCCAGCCTCCCGCAGCTCGGCGGTGTCCTTCGCCGTGACGGAAGAGGCCATCCACTTGCCTTGCCCTCTAGAGCCGGACATGGTTGAGAGCTTGCTCGGGGTGGAAGAAACGAGAACTTGGGCACTGGAGCTCGAGAATGGAAGGGCAGAGGACGAAAGAAGGCGTGGGTGAAGAAGGGGAATCCTTATCCCCTTATAAAGGCAGTGAATATCGAACGCCTCCCCACTCGCCTTAAAACTCGCCTATTCCCAAGGGCTGTGTAAATGGCACAGTTGGATTACCCACGCCCGCATTGATGAGAATCCTGCAATACGGGGACGCGATCTTTGCTTTGACAAGACGTGCCAATAAAAACCTCGCCTCGAAACGTGGAACAGCAGGACAGGAAACGGTTCAAAATAATGACCGGGCAAGCGTGATGTCACGTTACAAAAAGTTGTCTGCAGACTGGACTCATGAAATATTGTATTCTCTACGGTTGTGGTACTTGTGTGGCAGATCCGGACACGTTCATCCGAAGACTATCTTGGAGTATTCGGAAAGGGGAACCCGCCTTGCAATGCCGAAGACAATCTGCGCGCCGGACACCTCGTCATTGAAGTCTGGTTCAGGGGCTACTGAGGGAGTCATGGACTAAGGGGTCCTCGGGCGCCCGGCCTGTTGGACATGGGTCGGACTAATGGTTTGTGAAGATACAAGATCGAAGACTTTCTCCCGTGTCCGGATAGGACTCTCCTTGGCGTGGAAGGCAAGCTTGGTGACCAAATATGAAGATTCCTTTCTCTGTAACCGACTTTGTACAACCCTAGTTCCCAGCGGTGTCTATATAAAACGGAGGGCTTAGTCCGGAAACAGATACAGTCATACAGGCTAGACTTCTAGGGTTTTATCCATTACGATCTCGTGGTAGATCAACTCTTGTAATACTCATATTCATCAAGATCAATTAAGCAGGAAGTAGGGTATTACCTTGATACGTCTCCAACGTATCTATAATTTATGAAGTATTCATGTTATTATATTATCTGTTTTGGATGTTTATGGGCTTTATTAAACACTTTTATATTATTTTTGGGACTAAACTATTAACCCAGAGCCCAGTGCCAGTTTCTGTTTTTTCCCTTGTTTCAGTGTTTCACAGAAAAGGAATATCAAACGGAGTCCAAATGGAATGAAACCTTGGGGAGCATGATTTTTGGAACGAATGTGATCCAGGAGACTTGGAGTAGAAGTCAAGGAAGCTTCAAGGTGGCCACGAGGCAGGGAGGCGCGCCTGCCCCCCTGGGCGCGCCCCCCACCCTCATGGGCCCCTCGTGGCTCCCCTAACCGACTTCTTTCGCCTATATACATCCATATACCCTAAAAACTTCGGGGAACAGAATAGATCGGGATTTCCACCGCCGCAAGCCTCTGTAGCCACCAAAAACCAATCGGGACCCTGTTCCGGCACCCTACCAGAGGGGGAAGCCCTCTACGGTGGCATTCTTCATCATCCCGCACTCTCCATGACGAGGAGGGAGTAGTTCACCCTCGGGGCTGAGGGTATGTACCAGTAGCTATGTGTTTGATCTCTCTCTCTCTCGTGTTCTTGAGGTGATACGATCTTGATGTATCGCGAGTGAGGGAGTCCTGGACTAGGGGGTGTCTGGATAGCCGAACTATCATCTTTGGCTGGACTCCTGGACTATGAAGATACAAGATTGAAGACTTCGTCCCGTGTCCGGATGGGACTTTCCTTGGCATGGAACGCAAGCTTGGCGATACGGATATGTAGATTTCCTACCATTGTAACACACTCTGTGTAACCCTAACCCTATTCGGTGTCCATATAAACCGAAGGGTTTTAGTCCGTAGGACGGGCAACAATCATACCATAGGCTAGCTTCTAGGGTTTAACCTCTCTGATCTCGTGGTAGATCTACTCTTGTACTACCCATATCATCAATATTAATCAAGCATGAGTAGGGTATTACCTCCATCGAGAGGGCCCGAACCTGGGTAAAAACATCCTGTCCCTTGTCTCCTGTTACCATCCGCCTAGACGCACAGTTCGGGACCCCCTACCCGAGATCCGCCGGTTTTGACACCGACATTGGTGCTTTCATTGAGAGTTCCTCTGTGTCGTCACCGATAGGCCCGATGGCTCCTTCAATCATCAGCAACAACGCAGTCCAGGGTGAGACTTTTCTCCCCGGACAGATCTTCATATTCGGCGGCTTTGCACTGCGGGGCAATTCGCTTGGCCATCTGGAGCAGATCGAAAGCTACGCCCCTGGCCATCAGGTCAAGTTTGGAAGTTTAAACTACACGGCCGACATCCGTGGAGACTTGATCTTCGACGTATTCGAGCCGCAGCCAAGCGCGCCGCACTGTCTCGATGGGCATGACTTAACTCTGCCGCCGAACAGTGTCCTGGAGGCCGCACTAGTGTCTGCTCCGACCATTGATTCGGAGCCGATCTCGCCGATCGAGGATGGTTGGTTGGACACCACCTCGGGGGCTGAAATCTCTATGGCGATTGAGCCGAATACCATCCCTGTCCTTTGCGAAGACCGTGACTCCAAGGTGCCGGACTCCTCTCCGGACTCCGAACCCTCCGAGCCCCTGCCAATCGAATCTGATTGGGCACCGGTCATGGAGTTCACTGCCGCGGACATCTTTCAGCACTCGCCCTTTGGCGACATCATGAATTCACTAAAGTCTCTCTCTTTATCCGGAGAGCCCTGGCCGGACTACGGTCAGGAAGGTTGGGATGCAGACGACGAAGAAATTCAACGCCCACCCACCACCCACTTTGTAGCCACTGTCGATGATTTAACCGACATGCTCGACGACGACTCCGAAGACATCGACGGTATGGACGACGATGCTGGAGACAACCAAGAACCAGCGCCCACAGGGCACTGGAAGGCCACCTCGTCATACAACATATACATGGTGGACATCCCAAAAGATGGGAACGGCGATGGAACAGCGGAGGATGACCCCTCCAAGAAACAGCCCAAGCGCCCGACGCCGTGGCGCGCTCCAAATCCCGCCACAAAAAGCGGTGATTCCGCACGGAGACAATAACACCCGGACAAGTGCGAAGACAACCCCCTCCAGCAGGATTCAGCGCAGGAGGAGGGAGAAGCAAGTCCGCACGACAGTGCGGCAGAAAGAGATGTAGAGGACGATAATTATGCGCCTCCCTCCGAAGATGAGGCAATCCTCGACGACGACAAATTTGTCGTGCTTGAGGACCCCGCCGAACAGGAGTGTTTCAAACGCAGGCTTATGTCCACGGCAAGCAGCCTCAAGAAAAAGCAGCAACAGCTTAGAGCTGACCAAGACCTGCTAGCTGACAAATGGACTGAAGTCCTTGCAGCTGAAGAGTATGAACTCGAACGCCCCTCCAAAAGCTACCCCAAACGCAGGCCGTTGCCTCGATCAGAGGAGGAAGCACCCAAGTCACCAGCGCACGACATGGCAGACCGGCCACCCCATGGCCGCGACAGAGAAGCCTCTCGGCCCTCTGCTCAAGCCGCACCCCGACGCCGCTCAAAAAGTACCAAGGCACGGGATAACGTGCCGGACTTGCGAGATATAATGGAGGATAAGGCGAAACATACAAGATCGATCTACGGATCGCGTGGGCGCCCAACGACTCGGGATGATTACCGTCATGCCGGGTACTGCAACTCCGGCCGGGCCGAACACAGTAGACAAAGCTCATATGAGCTACGTCGTGATATAGCCCAATACAGAGGCGCCGCACACCCACTATGCTTCACAGATGAAGTAATGGATCATCAAATCCCTGAGGGCTTCAAACCCATAAACATCGAATCATACGATGGTACCACAGATCCTGTGGTCTGGATCGAGAACTATCTCCTCCATATCCACATGGCCCGCGGTGATGATCTACATGCCATCAAATACCTCCCACTCAAGCTTAAAGGAACAGCTCGGCATTGGCTTAACAGCTTGCCAGCAGAATCAATTGGTTGTTGGGAGGACCTGGAAGCCGCATTCCTTGATAACTTCTAGGGCACATATGTGCGACCACCAGACGCCGATGACCTTAGCCATATAATTTAGCAGCCAGAAGAATCGGCCAGACAATTCTGTACACGGTTCCTAACCAAGAAAAATCAAATCGTTGACTGTCCGGATGCAGAGGCCCTTGCAGCCTTCAAACATAACATCCGCGACGAGTGGCTTGCCCGGCACCTAGGACAGGAAAAGCCGAAATCCATGGCAGCCCTCACAACACTCATGACCCGCTTTTGCGCGGGAGAGGATAGCTGGCTAGCTCGAAGCAACAACTTGGCCAAACACCGTGGTAGTTCGGATACCAAGGAAAGCAATGGCAGGTCACGTCGCAACAAGAACAAGCGCCGCATTAACGGCGATAATGCTGAAGATACGGCAGTCAATGCTGGATTCAGAAGCTCTAAACCCGGTCAACAGAAAAAGCCATTCAAAAGAAATACCCAGGGCCCGTCCAACTTGGACCGAATACTTGATCGCTTGTTCTAGATACATGGCACCCCCGAAAAACCAGCCAATCACACCAACAGGGACTGTTGGGTGTTCAAGCAAGCAGGCAAGTTAAGCGCCGAAAACAACGACAAGGGGCTGCATAGCGATGACGAGGAAGAGCCCCGTCCGCCGAACAATAGAGCACAGAAGGGTTTTCCCACACAAGTGCGGACGGTGAACATGATATACGCAACCCACATACCCAAAAGGGAGCGAAAGCATGCGCTAAGGGATGTATATGCGATAGAGCCAGTCGCCCCGAAGTTCAACCCATGGCCTTCCTGCCTGATCACCTTCGATCGAAGGGACCACCCCACTAGCATCCGTCACGGCGGTTTTGCCGCATTGGTTCTTGACCCAATCATCGACGGATTTCACCTCACTAGAGTCCTGATGGACGGCGGTAGCAGCCTGAACCTGCTTTATCAGGAAACAATGCGCAAAATGGGCATAGACCCCTCAAGGATTAAACCCACAAAAACAACCTTTAAAGGCGTCATACCAGGTGTAGAGGCCAATTGTACAGGCTCAGTTACACTCGAAGTGGTCTTCGGATTCTCGGATAACTTCCGAAACGAAGAGTTAATCTTCGACATAGTCCCGTTCCGTAGCGGCTATCACGCACTGCTCGGACTAACCGCATTTGCAAAGTTCAATGCGGTGCCGCACTACGCATACCTCAAGCTCAAGATGCCAGACCCTCGAGGAGTAATCACGGTCAATGGAAACACCGAACGCTCTCTTCGAACGGAGGAGCACACGGCGGCCCTTGCGGCGGAGGTGCAAGGGAGCCTCTCACAGCAATTCTTGAGTCCGGCCACTAAACGTCCGGACACTGTCAAGCGCGCTCGGAGTAACCTACAACAAGACCGACCGCACGATCCAAGCAGCGCCAGAGCAATCCAGCCCCAACCCCAGCCCTCGCGAATTGCGGCCAAGATTACGCAGACATAACTACATACTGGAGATACCATGGGCATAAGGGAGGGCACGACCACGGCACGCCTAGAATGCGGCTCAACCGCACTGTGGGCCCCGATTGTGTCATTCTTTTCTTTTTATTTTTCTTACTTTCAGGACTCTGTTCTCCAGAAGCCCTGTCCGGCATTCACGCCGAACTCACGATGCAACAGCCAGGGAAACAGAAAGCTACGTCGAGTGTCCAGGTGGTCTCTACTTCGAGCGTTATACCTGTTTTACATACCATCCCGCAGCTTACCCCAGGAGGGGGACATGTTAAATAGTCCCACCCCTTGCTTATCGCACAATTTGTATCGGTCTACTTTTATTTGCAGTTTCTTTTTAATTATCAATATATAGCTCTTGCCTATTATTGTATTCTTTATCTATATATATGTTCATTTCATGACATGTTGCACCCATACACTTTGGTACGGCCAATGCACCAAGGGCTTAAGTACCCCAAAATTATGGTGTGATAAGCCCGAACACTTTCACAAGTGCGGCACCCCGAACTTATAGCATTATATGCATCGGCTCCGAATCATGTCTTGGGTCAATAGTTGGGTTTGCCCGGCTCCTGTGTTTTGCTACCTTACATTCCATTCTATCAGCTAACGCGGCACCAGGAGAACCACTGGGATTGTGCCCCGGTTGAGCTGGGTTGAGCACCTTAGTGGAGAAAGCTAAAACTGACCGTCATGATAGGGCGAGAGCCGGTCGCTGTTTGAGAGGTTTTTTCGGGTCCCTAAAGACTTATGCCGCTTAGAGCGAGGAACCGGCATTGTCCGGCCAAGGCGTGGATAGCGCCCCGAACTCGGTCTTCCGAATACTAGGGGCTTCGACGAAATTTAAAATTATAGAATTCTATGGCTAAGTGAGAGTGTTCAAGCATTATAAGTCTGGTTGCCTTGTTCGCTATCGTTGAGCGCCTCCTCGATGGACCCAAGAATGGGAACAAGAGTGCTCAAGTTTATCCCGAACACCCCAAAGACTCGTGGCATGGGGCTGAAGCCAACGACTTGCCATCTCTCAAATTTGATAAACGGCCACACAGAAGGTAATATTTTAAATTAACAAGCGTTGCTTAGCGCATATGAACAAGTTTTCAGCATACAGGATAACACATGCGAGTCTATTCAAAAAATTACATCTTTGGAGCACTCATCCGCTATACGGCAGGCACCCTTCAGGACGCCCTCATAGTACATTTCGGGCGTGCGATGCTCCTTGCCCTTCGGTGGCCCGTCCGTCACAAGCTTCTCCGCATCCAGCTTTCCCTATTGCACTTTAGCACGGGCAAGGGCCCGACGGGCACCTTCAATGCATACGGAACGCTTGATGACTCCAATCCATGGACAGGTGTCCACCAGCCGCCGCACCATCCCAAAGTAGCTCCCAGGCATGGCTTCCAATGGCCATAGCCGAACTATGAGGCCCTTCATGGCCTGTTCGGCGACCTTGTGGAGCTCGACCAGCTGCATCAGCTGGTCGCTTAGGGGCACCGGATGTCCGGCCTCAGCATACTGAGACCAGAACACCTTTTCCGTCGAGCTCCCCTCCTTGGCGCGGTAGAACGCGGCAGCATCAAACACACTACGGGGCAGATCTGCGAATGCTCCTGGAGAGCTCCGAATCCGGGTAAGTAATAGGTAATTCACTTCCACATGCTTGCTTTGCATAAAGAATGCCTTACCCGCCGCTATCTTCTTTAATGATTCAATCTCTTGTAGGGCTTTTTGGGCTTCGGCCTTAGCGGCTTTGGCACTCTCAAGAGCCGAGGCGAGCTCGGACTCTTGAGTCTTCGAGTCACGCTCCAAACTCTCGTGTTTTTCCACGAGAGCCTGGAGCTCTCGCCGCACCTCGCCACCCGCTCCTCCTGCTTCTCTCGCTCGGTGCGTTCCGCGGCCGCCTTGCTTTCGGCCACAGACACCGCTTCCTTCAGGGTCGCCACCTCGTTCGTGGCCCCTACAATACCCACGTTATTCCTGTCATTTTTTGCAACTGAATCCTTTCTATAAGGTATTTCTTTAATAAGGTATTACTTACCTTCCTTGTCCTCGAGCTGCTTCTTGGCTTGGCCGAGATCGTTCTCGGACCGCTTGAGGCTCTCCTTCAATGCATTGACCTCCGCAGTTAGTGCGGCAGAGGTCAGTAGGGCAGCCTGCATTCCCATATTGACATAATTATGTTAGACTCCTGCGTATATCTTTTTAGATCCTCAGTCTGGCTTTTCTTTCCGAACACCAAACTAAGCATCAGGGGCTACTGTCTATGCGGTAATCTTCTTACATATATTAAAACTTACCTCAAAGCCCTGTTAGAAGGCTGGTACAGAGCTTGATCAGCCCGCTCTTGGCGGATCTGAACTTTTCTGGATCACCGCACTCATGATAGTGCGGTGCTCCTTGAGGCGCCGTTAAGCGCCTCCAACAAGCTATCCGGTGCCTCGGTTGGGACGGAGGTCGCCGGTGTCGTGATCTTGCCCTTCTTACGAAGGGGCCGCGTGCCGGTCTTCGGAACCATTGCTGGTTCCGGCACCGAGTCCGGCACAGTGCCGGACTTAGAGCCCTCTGGGGTTTTGCCCCCTTTGCGCCCGGCGTCCGGGAGGTCGCCTTGCGGCGCCTCCAGGACCACCTCCTCCTGGTTGGGCCCCTTTTGGGACTCTACCGCGGTGTCATCTGCGTCACAAGGAGAGGAGGCGGTCGGAAGTGAAGTTCTATTCACATCCGACGTATCCAGGGAGCCGCTCGACGAAGTGGCAAGATCGTCCCTGGGCGGGCTACATGGTTATATTCATGTTAGAAGACACTATCGACAAATGAAAATCCATGAGTTATTCTCGAATCCGGACACTTACGATCTCGCCAGGCTTGGCCCTTGTTGGCCCTCCTCCTCGTCGCTGTCGGCGTTGGTGGAGAAGTCCGGAGGAAGGTCCTTCCTTCTGGACCCTCCCCAGTTGGGGCGGCCTTCCTTTTCTTCCCTCCCTCTTTGGGGAGAGGCTTCTTTTTCCTCCTCCTCTTCCTCAGAGTAGGATTCTGCCTCTGGGTTGTCGGGCGATGAGTCCGACAGCCTCTGGCGCCGGGAGCTCCTTCAAGTTCCCGTGGCCTCCTTCTTGGCCTTCTTCTCCGACACCACGTGAGGTGCCGGAACCAGCAGCCCCGCCAATCGGGCGTCCGCTGGGTCTTCTGGCAAAGGGGCCTGACAGTTAATCTGTCCGGACGTCTTCAGCCAGTCCTGTCAAAGGTTAGGGAGTTTTAGATCCCGCATAGAGTCAAACTATGGAAAAAGAGTCCCATAAAGGGTAAAATAACTTACCTCACTGGCTTGACGCTGCGAGCTGAATCCACGATCTTCGGTAGCGGAAGCGGGAGCCTCGGCGCCCTTGAACAGCACCTTCGAGGCATCTTCGTACGTAGTGTCGAAGAGCCTTTTCAGAGTTGGGTGCTGTGCCCGATCGAACTCCCACAATTTGAAGGCCCGTTGTTGGCATGGGAGAATCTGGCGGATGAGCATCACCTGGATTACGTTGACAAGCCTGAGATTCTTGTCCACCAGGTTTCGGACGCAAGTTTGGAGTCCGGACAGCTCATCTGCATTCGCCCACGTCTGGCCCGTCTCTTTCCATGATGTGAGCCGGGTGGGGAAGCCAGATCGGAATTCGGGGGCCGCCGCCCATTGAGAGTCACGCGGCTCGGTGATGTAGAACCACCCCGATTGCCACCCCTTTATGGTCTCCACAAACGAGCCCTCGAGCCATAGGACTTTGGCCATCTTGCCAACCATGGCACCTCCGCACTCCGCTTGGCGGCGGCCCACTACCTTCGGCCTGACATTGAAGATCTTCAGCCATAAGCCGAAGTGGGGCTGGATGCAGAGGAAGGCCTCGCACACGACGATAAATGCCGAGATGTTGAGGATGAAGTTCGGGGCCAGATCGAGGAAATCCATGCCGTAGTAGAACATGAGCCCCCGGAAAAATGGGTGAAGTGGAAAACCTAGTCCGCGGAGGAAGTGGGGGAGAAACACCACCCTCTCATGGGGCCTGGGGGTGGGGATGAGCTGCCCTTTGTCAGGCAGCCGATATGCGATGTCGTCGGACAAGTATCCGGCCTTCCGCAGCTTTTTTACTTGGCCCTCCGTGACGGAGGAGACCATCCACCTGCCTCCCGCTCCAGAAATGGCTGGAGATGGTTGAGGAAGGATGTGCGGACTTGGGCGCTGGAGCTCAGAGTGCGCGGAAATGGATGAGCAAGGGAGGAGGAAGGCGTAGGTGAAAAGGGTGGATCCTTATCCCCTTATATGGACGGACGAAGCTATGCGTCCCCCACCAGCCTGATAAAACTTGCTTATCTCCCAAGCGCCGCAATCAATGGCGCGGATGGGTTACCCACGTCCGTATTGATGAGAATCCCGGAATAAGGGGGCACGATCTATGCTTTGATAAGACGTGCCAAGGAAACCGCCTCGCTAAACGCGCTAAGGTGGAACAGTAAAAACGATTCAGTATAAAGGCCTGGCCGTGGTGTGATGCCACGCGCGAGAATCACGCCGCAGATCTGTGCAAAGATTATTCTCTCTACGGTGGTATGTGGAACTTGTTTTGCGAGCGGACACTATCCTTGTGTTCAAAACCTTCTATGAAGTATTCGGAGGAGGAACCCGCCTTGCAATGCGAAGACAATATGCACGCGGACTCGTCGTCATTGAAGCCTGGTTCAGGGCTACTCTTGAGGAGTCTGGACTAGGGGTGTCCGGATAGCCAAACTATCATCTTTGGCGGACTCGGACTATGAAGATACAAGATTGAAGACTTCGTCCCGTGTCCGGATGGGACTTTCCTTGGCGTGGAAGGCAAGCTTGGCGATACGGATATGTAGATTTCCTAGCATTGTAACCGACTCGGTGTAACCCTAACCCTATTCGGTGTCTATATAATACGAAGGGTTTTAGTCCGTAGGACGGACAACAATCATACCATAGGCTAGCTTCTAGGGTTTAGCCTCTCTGATCTCGTGGTAGATCTACTCTTGTACTACCCATATCATCAATATTAATCAAGCAGGAGTAGGGTATTACCTCCATCGAGAGGGCCCGAACCTGGGTAAAAACATCGTGTCCCTTGTCTCGTGTTACCATCTGCCTAGACGCACAGTTCGGGACCCCCTACCCGAGATCCGCCGGTTTTGACACCGACAGCGAGCCTTGCTATTATAGTTGGATCTTATGATGTTTCTCCCCCTCTACTCTCTTGTAATGGATTGAGTTTTCCCTTTGAAGTTATCTTATCGAACTGAGTCTTTAAGGATTTGAGAACACTTGATGTATGTCTTGCATGTGCTTATCTGTGGTGACAATGGGATATTCACGTGACCTACTTGATGTATGTTTTGGTGATCAACTTGCGGTTTCAGTGACCTTGTGAACTTATGCATAGGGGTTGGCACATTTTTTCGTCTTGACTCTCCGTTAGAAACTTTGGGGCACTCTTTGAAGTTCTTTGTGTTGGTTGAAAATATGAATCTGAGAATGTGTGATGCATATCGTATAATCATACCCACAGATACTTGAGGTGACATTGGAGTATCTAGGTGACATTAGGGTTTTGGTTGATTTGTGTCTTAAGGTGTTATTCTAGTACGAACTCTATGATAGATTCAACGAAAAGAATAGCTTCATGTTATTTTACTACGGACTGTTGAATAGATCGATTAGAAAGAATAACTTTGAGGTGGTTTCATACCCTACAATAATATATTCGTTTGTTCTCCGCTATTAGTGACTTTGGAGTGACTCTTTGTTGCATGTTGAGGGATAGTTACATGATCCAATTATGTTATTATTGTTGAGAGAACTTGCACTAGTGAAAGTATGAACCCTAGGCCTTGTTTCCTAGAATTGCAATACCGTTTACGCTCACTTTTATCATTAGTTACCTTGCTGTTTTTATATTTTCAGATTACAAAAACCTATATCTACCATCCATATTGCACTTGTATCACCATCTCTTCGCCGAACTAGTGCACCTATACAATTTAACATTGTATTGGGTGTGTTGGGGACACAAGAGACTCTTTGTTATTCGGTTGCAGGGTTGTTTGAGAGAGACCATCTTCATTCTACGCCTCCCACGGATTGATAAACCTTAGGTCATCCACTTGAGGGAAATTTGCTACTGTCCTACAAACCTCTGCACTTGGAGGCCCAACAACGTCTACAAGAAGAAGGTTGCATAGTATACATCATACCTCCATAGAGAGGGCCCGAACCTGGGTAAACATTGTGTCCCCCATCTCCTGTTACCATCGACCTTAGACGCACAGTTCGGGACCCCCTACCCGAGATCCGCCGGTTTTGACACCGGCAGTTGTCTCCGTCCATGAAACCTCCTCCTCGACCCCTTGTGTTGCCCTCTCGCACGGCTTCTTCTCACAGCCTTCTTCTGTGCCATAAAGGCCCTCGGTCGAATCTGCGACTCAATTGCAAATCGAAATTGCCGACCCAGCCAATCCCACCGAAACGATGCCTAGCTCGCCATGTTGCACTGACTGTAAGTACCTTGACCTCTACTTCCTATATACACTTGCAGTATTTGAGGGTTCATGAATGGAATGGCTAGATGCCTTTTGGATACTTAGATTCTTGATGTGTGTTCTATAGTTTCCTTGACGCATGATCTGGGAGCAGGAAGGCAAGGAGCCAATTTGTGCTTTATTACTTTATAAGAGACAGTCTGGTGCAAAAAGACGCCAGTGCGGAGCGAATGTTCTATTTTCATGGGCTTGCTTGGCTACTGAGGAGATGGGCATTTATTTAGTGGCGTTGTCGATTGGCTGAATGTGCTTCGAGTTGGACACTTTCAGTATGTACAGGATACAGTTAGGTAAGAGAGCAACCTCAGTTTTTGGCTTAGGTGTAACTAGCCATTATGTCATATCTTATTCGGGTTCGGGTTATGGAAATGATGTAACAAAAAAAGTAAATAGTTATATATTGACTTAACTGGCAGAGTACAATGTGGTAGATTCATGCTTTAGGGATTTGGCTAGGAGATAATTACGAATTTGATTAGGAATGGTCTAAGATTTGGATAGGAAGCGGTGACGTTTCTGTGTGTTTGAAAGAAGAGAGCGGGTTCTCAACTACAACAAGATTTCTGGGATATGTTGGTTGGTTTAGGTAACGCGCAGTCCGCGTGTAGTATGAGAACTAAATAGATGAGATGGGCTCTTGTCTGATTATAAACATCAATGTTACACATTCGTTTCTCCGAGTGCTATTAAAGTAACACATGTACATTTCGATTTACCTTGAGCTACCTCTGCGCATTGTATATGTTCACTAGTGCGAATTTTTGCATCGACCAAATCATCAAAAAATTGGTATTGCCTTTCCAGAAGCCTACTGCACCCTATACAAAAGGTTTAGTTACCTTAACATCCTGGAATGCAATCGTAGCAGGTAGCTAAGTATAATCTGGCAAAAGATGAGTGTCTGGAAACAAATTTGGTACACGTTTTAAATCTGAATCCGCAAAAACAGAGAGGAGTCAGGTGCGTGCCTGCTACATATTTAGACATTTGCGTAGCCAAGATATCGGATGCACTATGCACACTTTAGTGATGGGTTAGTTATTCTACTTCTTTTGGCTAAATGTCCATTAGTAATACTTTCATTGCTCATGTGCTTTCCCCAATAATAATAGTATTACTATTTGTCGGGGATATACCCCGCGGTATGACCCGCCCGGAGTTGTAAACCGGCTGGGACTTGGTAAAGGTTAAGACAGACAGTTAAGACAGATGGCTAAGACGGACGGCGAACCGGCTCATGGTAAACCGGCAAGTGTTAAGGCAGGTGGTAAACTGGCAATAGTTAAGTCAGATCATAAACCGGCAGACCATCTTAAACCGGCAAACAGTGATAACTGGGTTGCCAGGGGTTATGAAGCCCGGGACGTTATGAAGCCCAAGATGTTAAGAAGCCCATAAAGAGAAGTCAGAATAGTTAAGTATTTAGTCTGAGTTGGACTCTACATGTAACCAGCCCCTTCAACTTATATAAGGAGGGGCAGGGCTCCCCAAAAAGGGACAAGCGAGAAGCAAGAATAAACAATCGCTAGGGCTAGACACAAAGAGCCGATTTACCGGCGACTCCCTTGTGAGCATAATGAGACCTAGCCTCAAACAGCATGTAGGGTTATTATCGGATGATGTTTCCCAGGGCCCGAAGAAGTCTAAATCCTTGTCTTGTGTTGCGTCTCTCGATTCCGCTCAACCCCTCTCAAGCTACCACATAGATGTGTTGGCCTCACGACTAAGTCGTCTCTCTAGGACATCTGTCGTGACAAATCCACGGCAGTTGGCGCCCACCGTGGAGCCTGCGCACGGTGGTGGTGAGTTCTTGAAGGGATCTCTCCCAGGGTTTCGAGAAGATCGCAACCCGTCGGATCAGCAAGGGCCGGTATGGAAGAATTCGCGTCAACTACGAAGTTCCAGTCAAGATTGAAGTAATTTTCAGCGGCGGCGTATATAAGATTGAGCATGAAAATTTAGGGTAGCGGCTGTGTTGCACCGCGCCCCCAAACCGCCGAAACAGACAACAACTCGAGACTTAGGTAAAGCGTATTCGCTCCCTGGTCATCGAAACCCCATCAATTCCATCACAACTAGACGTAGGCTTTTACCTTCATCGTAAGGGGCCGAACTAGTATAAAACTCTCTTGCGTCCCTTGTCCGCTTTAACCCCTTTAAGCTAACCCGTAGCGATGGCTCCACGACAAAGTCCTTTCATGAGGACATCTGTCGTGACAAAACCACGACAGTTGGCGTCCACCGTGGGGCTATCGCACGGTGGTTTCAAGTTCTTGGAGGGTAGCTTTGAAGGACTCAAAGGCTACGCTGTGGGCCGGATGACAAAAAGTCGTCGCGGCAAGCTCTACATCGATGATGCAGGGTGGGGCCCCGAGGCCGGCTCAATCGAGTACGGGTATTGGGTCCCCTTTGGTGGCATACACATTTTCATTGGCAAGATCGGTGAGCCGGGCCCTGAGCCGGACATCTGCACCGACCTCGTCGAAATGGCTCAGCATACGCGATCTGCCCGGGTCAAGCCTGCCATGACGCGTGCCTTTGTGGGAGTCATCCATGGAGGGGAATACGAGGACATATCGGAATCTGGTGGTGAGACCGTCGTTTATTCCGGCGACGAGTCATCCATCGGAGAGACCGAGTCGCTATATCAGCTACAAGATGGCCGGATTGGAGGCTGTTCCGACGGCGACAGTATTCCGGACCTCTCTGATCTGCCAAACCGGGTTGGAATCTTCATGGCCGATACACAGCCGCGCTCCACTCTTCGACCGCACCAGCAATGATCTCCGGATCGATGGCGGCCACGGCAGCCGGGGCAGAAGGCCCTGTGCGGCCGCCGGCTCAGGTTTTATCTGATTTATTTGATGCATTGGCAACGCTGATGGCGGAAGCTAACCCGGCGGATCAGGGTGCGCACAATGCGGAAATCGCGAAAGTAAGGGATCAGATTACTCAGGCCAAGGCCGATTTGGCAGCTGAGGATGCCAAGATGGCCGTGGAGCGGGCCGCTTTGGATGTGCAGGCTTACCGGCTTATGCTGGATCAGAATGCATCGCACGAAGTCCTAAAGAGAAGGCACCGGTCTCGCCTGCCTCCGGTTTATGATGCTATGAACCTCTTTAACACCCCAGGTGCGGGGACCAGTAACCCGCCGGTAGCAAACCGGGCAGAGGCACCTGGAGCGGGGGCGCCGGTTCAGCCCCGTTTGATGGATCCGCCTCGTCAGAACGACATTGTAACGCAGCCTGTCCCAACACCATCGGGTCATTATTCTACTCTGATGGACAATTTAGTTGCTGTCGCTTCACGGCTGGAGGCTATCCCAATTGAAGGCGATTCTCTGGTGGCGATCGAGACGCGTCGGGTTAAAGAGCTTCTTCGCACAGCCTTGGTGCAACAGGAGGCTTATTCATACAGTCGTGATCGGATTCATTCCACCCCCCGTCCAAGCCGGAGTTTCAGCAAGCGTATGGATGAACCGGCCGTGTCAAGCAATGCACGGAACCGCGAACCGCCCCATGGCCACAACCCGGCAGGGGCGCTGGTGATGCTCAGGACGTGGTGGACCGGGCTCATGCACGTAGGGAGGCCGAGTTAGCAGTGCAGTATGAAGCTCGTCAGCTTACTCCGGTTCGTCCGACCACGTCGGTAGAGCCGGAAGTTACCTCTAGCTCTTTGGGGGTGCCGTGTCTCGTCCCGGCGTTACGCAATGTACGCCTGCCTAAGGATTTCAAGGGCCCGCGCAAGGTGCCAAATTACACTGCCGAATTACCTCCAGAGACATGGGTTGAAAGCTATGAGATGGCCATGGAAATGCTGGATGTGGATGATGCAGCTTGTGCAAAGTACTTCACCATGATGCTAGAAGGGACGGCTCATACTTGGTTAAAGAGTCTACCTGCTAAATCTATCAGATCATGGGCCGAGTTGAGAACCCGGTTTATCCAGAATTTTAAGGATACATGCAAGCAGCCCATGTCGATTGTGGACTTAGCTGCCTGTGTACAGGAGGAAGGAGAATCAACAACCCAGTGGGTGCGCCGGGTCTCTGAAATTTTGCATTCATCGGACCGCATCAACGCTGACACCGCAGTTCTAACTTTGGAAGGCAATTGCTGGTTTAAGACTCTGAAGTTGATGTTGGGACGGATGAAATGCCATTGCAATGACATGGGAACCCTCATGGCCGCTTTAGTAAAGTATGCTGACTCTGATAGTACCAAGGATCCCGAGTCGGATGATGATAAGACAGGGAAGGGAAGGAAGAGCAGCAACGCCAAGGGGCAGCACCATAGCTCGGCGGGTCATGGAAATGGCGGCAAACGTAAAGCGGATCACAGCATGGACTTTGTGGCCAATGCCAGTGCACAGTATAAGGGCCAACAGCACAAGGGTAAACCGTCCAAGCGCAGTGGAGCACCTAACCGTAACCCGGACCGCCTGTCTTACCTATTGAACCAGCCCTGCCGAAACATGGGACGAAGGAGATGCCGGCCACACACCTCTAGAAGGACTGCTACATCATGCAAGAGTTCAAAAATTCTAATGCCTTCCGGTATGATCACGGACCAGGTGACGGTTCAGGCCCCGGGGCTCATGGGCCGGGTTATGGCGGAGGAAATTCCGGTTCAGGCTTCTGTTGTAATCAGGGCGGACATACCAATCAAGGTAATCAGGGCAACCAAGGTGGCTACAATAATCAGCAGCAGCAGAAGTCAGGTTACCAGAGCAATCCAAATCAGTTAAATAGTGGGCAATATCATGTCTTCACCACTAGCTTGGACAAGCGTGACCAAAAGCTTCATAGGAGGGCAGTAAGCTCCGTTGAACCGGCGGTGCCCCGTTACTTACGCTGGTCTGAGCAGCCGATTGTGTGGAGCAGGGAGGATCATCCACCCCGGGTTGACAATCCGGGTCATCTGGCGTTGGTGGTGGCACCTCAGGTAGGAGGTTATAAGTTCACAAAGGTACTCATGGACGGAGGGAGCAGTATCAATATCCTGTATTATGAACCTTTCCATCGCATGGGGTTAACAGATAAAAATCTTAGACCGTCCAGTATGGTGTTCCATGGTGTGGTGCCTGGTAAATCGGCGTATCCTGTTGGCAAGATAGCTCTGGTGGTGGCTTTTGGGGACAAGCGAGAAGCAAGAAGAAACAATCGCTAGGGCTAGACACAAAGAGTCGGTTTACCGGCGACTCCCTCGTGCGCATAATGAGACCTAGCCTCAAACAGCATGTAGGGTCATTACCATATGATGTTTCCCGGGGCCCGAAGCTGTCTAAATCCTTGTCTTGTGTTGCGTCTCCCGATTCCGCTCAACCCCTCTCAAGCTACCACATAGATGCGTTGGCCTCACGACTAAGTCCTCTCTCTAGGACATCTGCCGTGACAAATCCACGACAGTTGGCGCCCACCATGGGGCCTGCGCATGGTGGTGATGAGTTCTTGAAGGGATCTCTCCTAGGGTTTCGAGAAGATCGCAACCCGTCGGATCAGCAAGAGCCAGTATGGAAGAATTCGTGTCAACTACGAAGTTCATCAGTCAAGATTGAAGTAATTTTCAGCGACGGCGTATATAAGATTGAGCATGAAAATTTAGGGTAGCGGCTGTGTTGCACCGCGCCCCCAAACCGCCGAAACAGACAAGAATAGTTTCTTGGTTGAATATCCCATATCTTTCTTGATGGTAGTTAATTCATTATACTACTGTTATATATGTCCATAATCATATGTGTGATTGCATCAGGCGGGAAGAAACTCAAATTTGGAAGTCAATGTTGTGTTTGTATGCAGGATTCACTTAGCAAATTTAGAAGTCCTCCCACTTCATGCTTTTGAATTATGGTGGAGACATGTGGAGTGGTCTCAGAAGATGAGGTTGGTGGCGCAGCTACACTAACATTGTTACACGTAAACAAGATGTGTTCTTTAGCCCTCCGCTTCTTCCTTTGAGGCGTCGGGCCCAAATTGGATGGCCTAACCTTCTGGTCAGCTCCTTCCTCCCCCTAGGTTCCACTAGCTCATTTCCACTAAATATTCCTTATTATGTTTACTTTGTTATGTTTTTGTTGATCCTGCTTTCTCAGGCTGATTTGGTAATCCCGTCATAGCTTATTTTCTAATTTCTCTTTACTTATCTATAACCATTATCCTAATCACAAGGACTTATTTATTGTTATGCACCAATTCTGATTGTACCACATTGATTGATTAGCAAATTCATATATTAGCATAGTTATTTCTCTTCATCAAGTACCATTCATTATGATGCCTACACATGCATTCAATTTTTCTGCAGATCCTTTGAATAAATAATTAATTATAATAAAGGAATTTGTTCTTGATAGTACTTCAAGCTTGTCCAGTAATTCGTTGTATTGTGTAGACAACGGGACATGGGCTTCTTTCAGAGTCAGCAAAAGAAAAGCTTTACGTTTAGAGCAATTTTCAACGCACTATGTGTGACTTCTGACGTTTGGGTCAAGGATTTCAAGATTTCTTGCTTTCATTATTGATTATGGAAAATGAAGAAAATTTATTCCTATTCCAAACCATTTATTCTCTGTTTGGGTTGTAATTTGTAAGTTGCTCTCTTAGTGAAGAAATGAATAAAACTTTGTGGTTGATGACTATTTTCTTGGGTAAGATTATATTCTTTAGACGGCGAGCTGATCTATTTGTTACCTCAGCTGGCCGGATATCTCATAACTGAAGCCATGAACAACAAGTGCTTCAGTTCTGCTGGTGGCAATCCATTGCTTGAGGTGACATCGTGTGCAAGATTATTCTCATGGAGGGTGTTGACAGAGTGGCACCCTCCTTGTCCTGCTAATCCTGTGACCTAGGTTAGATTTTTCCCCTTTCCTCATGGCTGATTCCTATTTTTTGTGTTGCTCAGTTCGATTTGGAGGTTCCACCAAGTTCCATGAGATGCCTTCCCGATGGATGGGACCTCTGTTGGGGAACGTAGTAATTTCAAAAAAAATCCTACGCACACGCAAGATCCATCTAGGTGATGCATAGCAACGAGCGGGAGAGTGTGTCCACGTACTCTCGTATACCGAAAGCGGAAGCGTTAAGCAATGCGGTTGATGTAGTCGAACATCTTCGCGATCCAACCGATCAAGTACCGAACGCACGGCACCTCCGTGATCTGCACACATTCAGCTCGGTGACGTCCCTTGTACTCTTGATCCAGCTGAGGCCGAGGGAGAGTTTCGTCAGCATGACAGTGTGATGACGGTGATAATGAAGTCACCGACGGAGGGCTTTATCTAAGCACTACAACGATATGACCGAGGTGGAAATCTGTGGAGGGGGCACCGCACATGGCTAAGTCAACTGTCAACTTGTGTCTATGGGGTGCCCCCTCCCCCATATTTAAAGGAGTGGAGGAGGGGAGTGCCGGCCCTCTCTATGGCGCGCCCCAAGGGGGATCCTACTCCTAGTAGGAGTAGGTTCCCCCCCTTCCCTAGTTGGAGTAGGAGAAGAAGGAAGAGGGAGAGGGAGAGAAGGAAAGTGGGGGCCGGCCCCCCACCCCAATTCCGATTGGGCTTGGGGGGGCTCCACCTGGCCACCTCCTCCTCTCTTCCACTAAGGCCCAATAAGGCCCATTGACTCCCCGGGGGGTTTCGGTAACCTCCCGGTACTCCGGAAAATGCCCGAACTCATCCAGAACCATTCCGTTGTCCAAACATAGCCTTCCAATATATCAATCTTTATGTCTCGGCCATTTCAAGACTCCTCGTCTTGTCCGTGATCTCATCCGGGACTCCGAACAACCTTCGGTACATCAAAACACATAAACTCATAATACCGATCGTCATCGAACGTTAAGCGTGCGGACCCCACTATGTAGACATGACCGAGACTCATCTCCGGTCAATAACCAATAGCGGAACCTAGATGCTCATATTGGTTCCCACATATTCTAAGAAGATCTTTATCGGTCAAACCACATAACAACATACGTTGTTCCCTTTGTCATAGGTATATTACTTGCCCGAGATTCGGTCGTTGGTATCTCAATACCTAGTTCAATCTCGTTACCGGCAAGTCTCTTTACTCGTTCCATAATTCATCATCCCGCAACTAACTCATTAGTCACATTTCTTGCAAGGCTTATAGTGATGTGCATTACCGAGAGGGCCCAAAGATACCTCTCCGACAATCGGAGTGACAAATCTTAATCTCGATCTATGCGAACTCAACAAACACCATCGGAGACACCTGTAGAGCAACTTTATAATCACCCAGTTACGTTGTGATGTTTGATAGCACACTAAGTGTTCCTCCGGTAAACGGGAGTTGCATAATCTCATAGTCATAGGAACATGTATAAGTGATGAGAAAGCAATAGCAACATACTAAACGATCATGTGCTAAGCTAACAGAATGGGTCAAGTCAATCACATCATTCTCCTAATGATGTGATCCCGTTAATCAAATGACAACTCATGTCTATGGTTAGGAAACATAACCATCTTTGATTAATGAGCTAGTCAAGTAGAGGCATACTAGTGACACTATGTTTGTCTATGTATTCACACATGTATTATGTTTCCGGTTAGTACAATTCTAGCATGAATAATAAACATCTATCATGAAATAAGGAAATAAATAATAACTTTATTATTGCCTCTAGGGCATATTTCCTTCAACCTCCATGTTATAATGTGTTTTATGTGGTGTTCATGGTGAGATAAAGTTTGAGGTCGATTTGATCTGTAGCTATTCTTTTCGAGTACAGTCACATGTTGCTATTCTATGTGAGCACACTTATAGATTTTGGTCCTCGGAGATGGTGGTTTTTTGAGCTTTTCACATATGGCTTTTTAGACATGATCATGTGACAAATTGCTATGAGGGTACTATCAGTAAAGGATTTTGGTTTTCCGTCTGTTCTCCACTGGTCATTTCCTATATATGTTGTTCGTTTTCTTTAATAAGTTTATGCTTGCTTACAAGTTTTTGTGTACTTGTTATAGATCTCGAACAAAGTGTACATGATGGATAAGGAGTAGAGTAGTTTTCGTGCATTGTTTCCTAATGGGGTCACCACCTGGAACAAGAATTGGGCAATTAATACCATGTCATACAACATCCCACTTTATGTATATGAATCATTCTAACATCTACCACTTAATGTATGTGAATCATTGTTTGAGAAACATCTGGTGTACAACTGCATTTGAAAATTTGAATAATGTGTCTACTACTATCCAGATCACATCTTCCTGTACTAGGAGGTGAGCCAAATACAACTCCGGTCACGAGTTGTTCCTATTTGTGTAGAACCAGGATGATTTATTTTGCATTATACAGTGTGTAATCAATCTATTCTCTCCGTTGGAAGAACTCATCGCCTCATCAAAAAAGATATGGAATACATATATCTTAAATTTTCCTCATAATATTCAGATAATATAACCATTGGGCAAAAGGAAGCTTACCACTACAAATGGCATAAACAGAAATCCAATATTGTTGTTTCTTGTGAAGTTGGTTCACTTTATTCCCTTCTTGTTAGAGCTGCTGCTCGAGATCTAGGGCCTAAACAACTTATGACCATAGACTGCTCAGAGTTGTCCCATTTGATATGTAAGTGCAACCCTTCGTTTGTTCTATTGCATCTCTAAGCCATATTAGCATACACTTCCAATTAAAAATGGACTACTTCATGTAAGTTGTTACTATCTCTTAGAAATTCTTTCTGCATTCATCCTATAAACAATTAAATTCACTATCAGCCTTGAAGTTCACCACAAGTTTGTTGCACGTTTTTTTATTTAAGAGTTAGGAGTACATGTGAGAGTGCTTCTCTTAGTTTCTCTCTGCAGTATGTTTAAAATAGTTTCTGAACAACAGTTCTTTTTTCTTTTGTGAAAATGTACAATGGTTTGTTAGCATGTACCATTCTTCAATAATTATTTAGATGGCCTAATAAACATTTCTCAGATGATATGTGTTCCCGAGAAAAAACTTTAGATAAAGTGCATCATTATTAAACTTCCATTTTCTTTTTCTTTCTGGACCAACCTTACCGAAAAAGGATTTCACCTCAATCGACATCCAAAACTGATACAAACACAACACCCCACACCACACTCACACACACCCAAGACCAGATACATAGGTGCCAACGGGCTACAACAACAACAACAACAACACGCCGTACGAATCGAAGTAGACTATAGGAGAAGACATTAAGGGCGTGTTTGGTTGTCGTTTGCTACAGTGCCTACATCGCATACACTTCTCAACCCAGCCTGGTTGAGAAAAAACAGGCCCAAATATGCCATCTACAACTTGTTTGGTTGCCTGCATCTAGTGTCCCTGCATTAGGTAATACGCAAGTGCACTTTGTTTGGTTGCCTGCATTGGCCGAAGCGGCACATAAACATGGCGTTTGGTTGCATACGGCGTACATGTTGTGCTTACCTTGTACCCTAGTTGGTGAGCTTACCCACACCTTGCACACCAACGCCATAGCACAGCAATGGCGATAAACTGGGCGAAGATGATGAAGTTCTTCAGCTTCGGCCCAAACTGACGATCCACCTTGACACCTCCAACCTTGCCACTGTCAACACTGTTGCCGTGCTTTCGCACCCAGTCGGAGTAAGCTTGTTTTACTGCCTGCCTAGTCTTGAACCCTCTATGGGTGCTGTTGTTATACGGTGCCACTTGTGCACTGGCTTCTTCCCATGAACTATAAACCCCTGGAACCTTACCAATGAAAACGGCATACCACTTGCCCTAGCAATGCGCAAGAGCAAGAGTTGAAGCACCAAATCAATGGAGCACACAAGTAGCAAGCAAAGTAGCACACAAACAACAATGGAGTAGAAGAGAAGTACAGCATGCATGATCATACGGCATAGCAAGTTCTTCCTAGCACTACCTTGGTGTTAATCTACCACCACATCCAAAAGAGGGTGTCGTCCTACCACCGCAAGTTCACCATCAGCGTAAGGGGTTAGTATACACCACCTCACCAAAATATACAGACCATCAAATAGTTTTTGAGTCCTAGCTACACAAAATGTACGTCATCATCGTCATCGTCTTCGCCGTAGCCACTGCCATCGCCGTCGGGGATCATGCACGCTCACAGGCAGCACTACTCTAGTAGTAGTGCTTGCACAGCCAGCTCCTGAGCCACAGCACCCTGTGAGCGTCGGCCATGGCAACGAACCCAACACCCTGGGCCTTATTGTCAAGCAGGTGGCTGAGAGCTGCCATGAGAGCCTCGTCGCTGAAGCCACCCTGGGTCATGACAGCGCCATACAGGTTAGGGTGGACGTCGAGGGGCTTGCACTCCCTGATGGCCATTGCCACCTCCTTCACCGCCTCAATCATGCTGCAAAAGACATTGATCTCCTCCTCCATCAGGCCTCCTCTCTTCCTCTTCCTATCATGGACGGGGTCAAATGGCTTGTCAGGGCCATCAAGGACCTTGACGTCCGGAGTCCCAGGGAAGTCTGGCATGGGAGAGCCAAGATGCTCCCCCGAGCCCATGGCATGCTTCCCAGTTGCCAGCCCGAAGGAGAAGATGTGTTGCATCTAGCTGTAGTTCTATATGGGTGTGTTGAGGAACTCAGCGTCCCTTGGGTGGTCCTAAGAATGAAACACAAGTGTTGTTAGTTGTGATTAGGAGAAGGCAATGGTGGAAAATATGAAAAGGAAGAGCATTGTGAGCTAACCGCGACATGGCCGGCGTAGTGCTCTGCCTCCAAAAGTATGGAGAAAGTGTTCTCATCCCATGAGGCGCCGCTAAGGTCTCTCAGCTTGGACACTTGGATCCATCGACTTCTCCACTTCCTCAGGTGGTTGTACACCTGGGTGGCAGACACCTCCTGCCCACAGAACTCGAACACCTGCTTCGCAACGGTGTTCAAGTGCACCTCCTTGAAGCCCTTGTCAGTCCTAAATCCATTAGAGATGAGCTCACACATCTTGTTCAGCATGAACGTGGACATGAACGGCTGCCACTTCATGTTGTTCGACCTACCATCCTTCTTTGCCTTTGCTGCTGCTACCTTGAGTGCAGCGGCGGCAGCAGTAGCAGCAGGAGTTGGCTCAACGAGCACTACTGGCACATAGAGGGAAACAAACGTGAACACCTCTGAATCAGATGCCATCTTGGACATAGGCTGCGAGTCCTCGACAAACGATGGAGCAAATTGGTTGTCAGACAGGACAAGCGCCTGACTAAGATCTTGCGTCTGCGTGGTCATGTCCTACAATCATAGCACGCATTGACAGTAAGCATAGTACACAACATATCGGACAATCCATGAAAGCAGAAGCATACATGTACATGGTTCATCATTACCATAGTAAGCACATGCTTCATCGCTATCATACGAAGCATGCCGGACAATCTATGAGCAGGAACATACACCTACAACAAATAGCATGCTACAAATGGACCACCAATAGCTACAAATCACAGATCTAAGCACGAATCAACACAAGCACAAGGTTCAACTTCAAACTCTACTACTAATCTAGCCTACCACATGCTTGAACATCTAGCCCTACCACAAATTGCAACCGCACCATAGCAATCGACCATATCAGCTTACAGATCAGACCAGTAACCAACCATGCATCTAGATCAAACCCTAGCTGCATCTCAGATCTAGCAAGAAGGAACAGCGAGAAAGGGGGATTGAACTCACAGAGGCCATGGCTGCAGTTTGAGGACGATGGGGGACGGTCGTGGAAGATCATCGCCGACCGGTGAAGTGCGCTGACGCCGTGGACCGCCGGCCGATGAAGATGCGTCGCTTACCTGCTCGTCGGTGCCGATGCGCGTCGGCGGGAAAGCTTGAACGGTGCGGGGGTTGGGGCGGTGAGGGAGGGGCTAAATAGGGGTGGACTCAGCGAGAGGTGAGCCGAAATCCTCCCGCCGATTTTTCGGTGACGCGGGCGAGCTCGCGCCATCCCCCTGCTCGCACGAGGGGAGAAGCGCGTCGCCCTCCCCTACCTCGCCCGAGCCAGGCTCGCAAGCTACTGCCGATTCGGGTGTTTCCCCTGGGCCTGGCCTAGACATGCTTTATGTTCCGTGCGATGCGGGCCGCACAGTGAACGCGGGCTACCAAACGGGCTCAATCTTTCCCGCACGGGCCAGGCTGGGCCATATGCAGGCAACCAAACATGCCCTAAGCATCACTATGGAGCCGCCGACGCCCTTCCGATGAAGATATTGCGAAGAAGTGAAGTTGAGGCTCCACGAAACCGAGCGCTCCAAGACGGTGCCTTAGGAAAGGACACGACACAGTAGCGCCGCCACTGTCCGATCGAAAGATTCATACGGAGCACGACGAAGGTAGGAAGCAACCACAACAGAGGCTTCAGGAAGATGGCGACGCCCACAGGCGCCGCCTCCGTCGATCTGGTGAAACAAGACAGGGTTTTCACCCCGGCACGCAGACTCCGCCTCCGACATAGAACGTCGAGATGGCAGCCATCACACCACCCACGCGGCCATGGCCACTAGCCGCTCACACCTGAGCTGCAAGCTCAGCCCACAAGCACCGTGACTCCCACCACCCATTCCACCGCCCAGGAAACAAGATGCCCAAAAGATCCATCATGACTGTGAGTGATGACCAACCGGTAACCAAGTCGGAGAACAGGACCAACTTTTGATATTTTTGTATGGAAAATTGGATAATATCCTCGCAATGGTTGGTGGTTTGTTAGCCACTTGATCCTACCAGTATATGTTTCAAAATCAATTGGACCATTGAATTTTAGGCAAAAAATATTCTTACTGGACTCCATCAATACATGGATGATATCAGATATAAATTGTGTTCCAAAGCAAAGGACTTAGATTTCTGTCCAGATGAAGAGGCTATTCAATTTTCTGTGTTGTAGATTTCTTGATTATGCATGGAAGATAGCTTATACAATGTGACCTTACGATAGAATGTCGAGGAGCATGTTGGATTCACAAATAACAAATCACTTTTAATTGACTTATTATATTTACGAATGGATGGACATGATTGAAAATCTTATAATATATACATTAGATGTTGTCGTACCTTAATGTAGTTATAGCAATTCATATCATCACAACTTAGAAACGAATGGGCATGGTAACGCGCGCCGTCATGGTCTAGTATATTATTATGATGATGCATGATGTTAAGTTGTTATATGAGCATGATGAGTTATTATATATATCAGTGGGTGAAATGAATTTGGATTAGATTCAAGTGGAGGCAACATGGTGCAGATTGAAAGTACTACTAATCATAAAATCATATGATGAAGCTATTGTATATAAAACCCATACAAAAACAGCGGCAATAAGCTACAGGAAAAAATACATAGGAAAATTTAGCAGTAGCGTTGTTCATAAGAAACACAACTGCTACTTACGGTTATCAGTAGTGCTGTTTTGAAGGGCGCACTACTGCTAATTAGGTTTATCAGTAGCGCTGGAAAACCAGCGCTACTGCTACCAGTTAGTTGTAGCGCCTTAGTGATAGCGCTTGTACCAGCGCTACTGATAGCTCTAATTACAGCGCTACTGCTAGGGTTATCCCTAGTAATGAGTGGTCAAAGGCTTTCGCCCGGAGCACTGCATTGGCAGAGAGACCATAATGGCACCCCAAGAGGGGACGCGACACCCACTGGCATCGCCGCCGCTGGCGTCGAAGTGTGGAGCTTTCGCTCGGAGCCCCTCACCCACGCTACACAGAGGAATCCTAGGCAACCGCCCACCTGCAGGGTGGACCCGTCATCACCAAACTAGACCTCCAGAGCATGATCTGGGATCCTCCACTGCCGAAGCACCATGAGCACCCGGACCATCCACTTTCGCATCCCTCATCACCCACACGACCAACGAATGCAACCACCACTGCCGCCATGAAGCCTGCTGAGGAGCTAACCATGCGGATCGCCACCCGGAGTCCAAGAAACCCCATACCTCATGGATAGCGCCCGTTGATGGACATACACCCAAAGCCCCATCGGTGTCCCCCACATGCCACCACCAGGACGAGGGAGAGGGAAATAGGCCCGGACAGTGGAAGCACCAGCTCGAGCGCATACCCCCATTGCGCGCGGATGTTTCAATGGGCCGGCCTATTTCGGAGTTTCACCCCCCCCCCCCAACTGGTTTTCGGAAGGTTCTAGAACCTTCCCTGAACCGGGTTTTTCTTGTTTTCTTTTGTTTTTTTTCTTTTCCCTTTCTTTTTTGTTCCTTTTTTCCGGTTTATTTTATTTTTTCTTTTTTATTCTTGTTTTTTATTTGTGAACATATTTTAATGTTCTATTTTTCTTGTTTTTTTTTCTCCTTTCCTATTTCTTCTTTTTCGATCCTGTTACAAATTTGTGAACAATTTTTCTCAAATTGTGAACATTTTTCGAAAGTGGAACATTTTTTCAATTGCCGAACATTTTTTAAAATCCGCGAATTTTTTTTGAATTGATGAACAGTTTTCAAAAATTAGTGAATATTTTTGGAAAAAGTGAACATCTATTTAAAATCATGAACATTTCTTGAAATCATGAACATTTTTTTTAAATCTTAGACATTTTTTTAATTCGTGAACATTTTTATGAATCCTGAACATTTTCACATTCACGAACATTCCTAGAAATTGTGTACATTTTTTTGGAAAATATGAACATTTTTAAATATTGTGAACATTTTCCTAGTAATTCATGAACATTTTTGAAATTGTAAAAAAACTGAATAGCAGAACATTTGTTTTGAAATTGAGAAAAAAATTTGAATCCGCGAGCATTTATCATTTCCTGAACATTTTTCAAATCAGGAACAATTCAACAATTTTGCAACTTTTTCTGAAATCCTGATTTTTTTAAAAAAAATAAAATAGCTGAAAACAAAAAAAACAAGGGGCTTCCCGCCCTGCACGTGGGCCGACCCATGAGGTCGCCGCCACCCCAGGGTGGGAAAACGAAGACAATACCGCAGAGACCTATGAGGTCGCCGCCACCCTAGGTTGGTGATGTACGCTAGGTTACAGGGAGGGTAGAGGGGGAGACAGGGAAGAGAGGAGGTTGTGTGGTGCCCCGTCGCCTCCCGGCTGAGCCGACCAGCGAAGGCGAGGGGACGGGAGGTGGGAGCCGGCGGCAGGGCTTTTGGTGCTCCGCCTGTGTCGCGGGGGGGGGGGGGAGGAGGAGGTTGGGGTGTGGGGGCAGGGGTTTCCTTTTCAGACCATTTGTGATATGAGTATTTGATGTTGTTTGAGATCATACACAAACCTCTCCTTCTCCTCCTTTTGTGCATATCTATACCCTTGGTTATCGAACCAACATGTGGTTGGATGATTAGAGGGATTATGGTATCCCCAGCCCACTAGGATTCAAATCCTGGTGCTCGCATTTATTTCTGGATTTATTTCATAATTTCTGGCGATGCGCACTTGGTGGGAGGAGACGTTCCCCTCGACGACGAGGTGCCTACGGTGACTTCATAAATTTCAAGAAGATATGCCGGCTCAGTCCTTCGGAGGTGCTCATAGGGGTAGGGTGTGCGTGTGTGCGTTCATAGGGGTGAGTGTATCCGTGTGTGTATATGAGCGCTTGCGTCTATACTGTGTTAAAAAAATATACCCTTGGTTATCTGTCGTGTCTTTTGTAATATTGTAATTACTTTTGTGGATTGACTGATTTAGTTGACCATGAAACTTTGCAACAACAAAAAAACTGACAAGAAAAATATCAAGGGCCGGGCCAACTTATGTCATCAAGAACAAACATTGCATCTCCGTAATTCTATGGGTTTGTAATAGCATGTCTAGCGTGTTTGACACTATGAAAAACATGCTGTAGAAACTCGTAGAGTCATATAACAATGCTGCAAGGACAAGAATAACCAATGCAGACGTGTCTTTTGAGTCCATATTCAACAATGATACAAAATGGTATTCCTTTTGTTTATATTCAAAATTAAATATCAACTCAGAAATGGACCTGATATATGATTTTGTTCTACTCGTAGTCTGAATAATGTCTCTCCATCCTTGCCTTCCATCACCTGGCCTACTGTAACAAAGCTAATTTCTCTGCGTCTAATTGCTTCATAGCCCGAGTTTGTTTATATCCAGAGTTCATATATAGAATGATTAGTGAACATATAACCTTTTCTTTTGGAAATATATTAGCCTTTTTTGTAGTCAGGGGAGGATGAACAGTGCACTTCATCGCCTATATAAAATGGTTATTCATGGCAGTCCATGTTTTTTGTGCATATCTAGCTTCTTAAAAACATATAGCCTTTTCTTTGTCAAATGGTTGTGCAGGTCCGAGCAAGCTCAAAGTAGGCTGGGGGGAATGACCATGATTGTATTGTGCACTTCATCGCCCCTGTGTAAAATGGTTCTTCATGGCGGTCCATATTTTTTGTGCATATTTAGCTAAGTATTGGGCCAAATACTTAAACTTATGCCTTGTACTAAAACAAATGTAAATATTTTTCTCCAGAAGCAGTACAAATCTTGGTTATTAAGATGGTCAGACATCCGTTTCAGGTTCAGGTGCATACTTTGTATACTTGCACTTGGCTGATCATACTTGTAGATTGTTATGCTTCAAGATATTGGTATGTGATAGTATATTATTGCTTCAGATCGTTCAGAGTCGGCTGGAAATGCAATAGCATAAATTTACTTTAACTATGTCATTTCTGACCATCCGACCTGCATCTAACGCATGCTAGGTAAGTTGTGATATTTCTGCAAACAGACCTTGCCACACTGCTCCACATTTGTAGAAAATTTATAGAAAACCTTCTAGTCTCTCCAGACCCGCCCCATCCCTCCAGACCCGCCTCATCCAAACTAATAAGAAGGATATTTTTTAAGTGAAATCTAACATATTTTTAGTGATAGTTTGTGAACATGTATTAGTCCATTTTGGAGTCGTTGCAACATACGGGCGTTGTGCTAATACAGTTTTAGATTACTTAGGCAAGGCAGTGGATGCCTTACAAAACTACTTGTCCCACAATGTAAGACGTTTTTGCAAACTAACACTTCAATAAAAATCACCAGCCAAGCCCATGCAGCAATAAAATGTAAAATAGCATAGATATCCCCATGGACACTCTAACAGATAAAGTTATGTCAACTTTTCAGTCATCACATCATACTAGTATGTCCCACCAGACAACCATTTCACATAATATTGATCAACACTTCATCTCCACCATGTCCATCAACAATGCCAGTACCTACAAAGACAACAAGTCAGGAGCCAATAACAATTCCGAAGGAAAACCATCGATAAAGAGAGAATCATAATGGGAAATATAGGTGAACTGACAGATGCGTATATATAATCTGAGAAAAAAAACATGAGACATGAACAAAATTATCTACTATCTAGTGCAAATGGACTCCTCACATCAGGAAGATATTCAATAAAATATAAAATAGAATTTTATATATTAAACTAGTTTCAGCTTCCAAATGATGGCGTAACTAGATTTAAGCTTCGAAAAGTGCCAATGGAGTTGCAGATTCAGTTGGTTCAGTCTCAGCTTCCCTTTAGTTCTCTTTCATTTTTAACTGTATGAATCACAATGTCAAGAGAACCTCAGTCCAATACTGAATATTACCATAACACAATTCTACACAATTCGCGCTAGAAAACTATATTTTCTAGAAATCATCTTCAGCAAACTCAAATCCTTTACAGACCAAGCGGAAAAAAGTAAGACATGCCGAAACTAAGTACCTGACACGAAACATAATAGGTTCTGTCTATTTTTTTTCCAGTTGTACAACTGTGAACTAACTAATCACAGCAGGGCTCCTTCCACACGTGAGAAAAACTGTTGCATTGATTCCTAACTGTTATGTATCCAGTGCTAAAAAGATATATACTGCAGATAGGGACATAAGACTACATATGACCTACAAAATGAAAATTTGATGTGATTTGAACTTCAATGATCAGCGTAACACTCAAGGATATGTTTAAGCATTTCAGCAACTAAAAATTTAAATTTATTGTATAATACTGCGAAGTAAATTATATAAAGGCTTGCTATTACCTGCAGCATAGCAACATGCAAATGGATAGTGGTGATAGAAGAACCTCATATTGAAAACTTTCTTAAACTCCATTGACTGGAGATAGACCATGTAGACTCTAGAAGCTGTTCGTACAAGGACTGCATTACTCTCCTCGGCAACCCCTACTAAAGTGAGGGAGTCTCCGTTGCAAGTTGATCTAAGTTGCTCGAATTCAACAGCTCGATTGAGCACCCATACAGCCAAACCATCAGAATCAGGCTTTCTCTTCCATAACCGGGCGTTGAATTGCGAGATATGGATGAAGCCTAAGCCCACCATCTTCGGCAGGCAGAATCCTTAAGTTGTGATGACCGGCTTCTACGTGTGGTGGCAGCTCTGTCACACCTAGCCTCTGACTATCTAGATCAAACTCAAGTATGACATAGCGATGATGACTGGTAAGTAACCAGCAAAAGGAATTCCCAATCAAAGTACTGGGTTCTACCGTAGAGACAAACGATTGCAGCTGCAGTGAGTTGATGTTGCTCCATGCGCCGGTGTCCGATGAGTAGAGGCATGCGAAAACTCTGGTACGAGTGCTCCATCTGTCAAGGGCTAGCAGGGCCACCTTGAAATAGCTCGAACGACGTCCTTGGCCGAGGGCAGGGCGAAGCACCGCCCCGTTGAAGATGAACAGCTGGTCGCAGTCCAGGTCTGGTGGGGAGACGAGGCGGCGCTGCTCGCGGGCGACGGGGTCCCACACAAATAGGCGGCACGGCGACCTTCGGCTGACGAAAAGGACAAGTCCGTGGCGGCAGTCGACGATGCGGCCGTCCTCGAGAGGCATGGTGAAGCGAGCGCCGGGGATGCGATCTGGTCGATCCAGCATTGGAAAAAACGGACAGGAGAGACGGTCGTCGACGAAGAAGCCAATGAGAGGAGGCTTGCCGTGGTGGTCGCGGAAGCGGCGTTGGAATTGGGGGTCGGCGACGAGGCTGCGCCAACGCTTGCAGACGAGAGAGGTCCGGGGGAGGGAGGAAGGACGCGGGGGCAGGCGAAGAAGAATCTCCCGGAGCAGGTCGTCAGCGTCTGGCAAGGAGGCAGGCGGCGGAGCCATCTCCCCTCCCGTGCTCATTGGAGGGCTTAGCAGTGCAGGTCGGTGATTTGGTCGGTAGGGAAGACGCCGCCGGCGAGTCGTGCTCGTGGTAGCGACTAGAGACGGGATTTGGGGGTTTGGTCAACTAGTCAACCGGTCGATTTATAACCAAAGACTCCCGGTCAATATCTTAAATCATCATAGGTGTTCGTATTTGTTTTTTAACAGTAATAACAAAACTTTATTAATTGCAAATCTACCGGACTCGCGAGCTATGCCTACGGCCCAGGGCCGTCGGCATAGATCTATGCCTACAGCTGCCGTCGGCATAGCCCCGTCGGTGTAGATCACGTCAGCGTAGTTGTGTCAGACCGTCGGTGTAGTATAGCCGTCGGCATAGGAGCGTATGCCGACGGGCAGCCGTCGGCATAGTTTAGCCGTCGGCGTTGTTTTCCGTCTGACGGCAACGGACGGCGCCGGGCGACACGGCTTTGCCGTAGGCATAGATGTAATCTATGCCGACGGCTTTGCCGTAGGCATAGCTCTGCCACGTGGCGCCTCCTGGTGGCTCCTGAGAATATATATGCCGACGGCTTTGCCGTAGGCATAGTTTATTATTACAATTGTTATTTTTTCCTTTTTTTTCTCTTTTTCAATACATTTGACAGCATTTCAAAACAGAATAATATGAAATATGACAGTTCATCATCATCATTTAAACATAGTCAAGTTTATCATCTAAAGATCATCACCGGCGAAAGTTCACGAACATAAAAGTAGTGCAAGACATGAAACATCATAAAAGTTGAAACATGAAAGGCATGGCACAACGGCCGCATACATGGAATCATCATCGACATCAAGCACCACCGAGTCCACCTCCGCCAAAACCACCACCTCCACCGAGTCCACCTCCGCCAAAACCACCACCACCAAGTCCACCTCCGCCAAAACCGCCACCGCCAAGTCCACCTCCGCCAAAACCGCCACCGCCAAGTCCACCTCCGCCAAAACCGCCACCGCGACCACCATCACTCTGCCAGATGCCGGTCGTATGTCAACCTCGGGAAGTACCAAGAATGGTGCAAATCATCCACCAACGGCTGCATAAACACACTCAAATTCTTCCCCGGATATTCAGGCCCCGGAATTATAAGCGACAGGAACATGGTCTTGCGTTGCATTATGGCGCCGGGAGGGAGATTGAGCGGAATACCAAATACGGGCCAGCAACTGTATGGATTAGATGACATACCATATGGATTGAACCCATCACATGTTATAGCAATTCTGACATTACCAGCCTCGGCTGCTTCCTCCGGGTACTCTATATCGAATGACTTCCATGCTTCACCTCCTGATGGATGTACAATTTTTTTTTGGATTGTACCTTTTCCCTTCCTTGTGCCACTTCATCATTTTGGCAGACTCCTTGGTGATGAAAAGGCGCTGCAGTCTTTTTATAAAATCAAGATACCGAAGAACCTTCACAGGGATTTTTAGCTGCTGCTTCTGACCATGCTTATCGACCACCTCAATATACCGAGAGGAACCGCACTTCCTACAGTAGTTGTCATCCGCATACTCATGCCTAAACAAAAGGCAATTCTTTGGACAAACATGTATTTTCTCATAGTCCATGGAGAGCGCCTTCATGATTTTCTTCGTACCGTACATGGTTTTCGGCAGTTCATGGCCCTCAGGCAGGCTGTTAGCCCATACTCCCAGAAATTCTTCGAAGCAACCTCGGCTACAGCCGTACTCAGCCTTGACTGCCATCAGTTGCGAGATGGCATCCAGCACAGACAGCTTGGCACCCTCATAGAGAGGTTTCTTTGACGAGGCCAAGATTTCCAGGAAGGCCTTTGCGGTTTCCTCCGGCTCCTCCGGTTCATTCGCTGAATGTGACGGAGGTGTCGGCTGTGCAGCAAAGACATCATCTAGCATGTCTCTAACCCCATCGTCCTCATAACCAGCGACGCGTTGTCGTATCACATCCTCTCTACCACGGTCCCGCTGGGCAAAGTTTATCGGCATATTAAAGTTGGGCATAAATCCATTCGTGCGAAGGTGCTTAGTCATCTCACTCTTATCTCTGCGGATACGTCTCTTACATTTGGCACACGGGCATTCTGGCATCATCCTCATTGGACTACGGAATATCTCTTTCAAAAACACATCAGTTTTCTCGACCCACTCTGTTGTTACTTGATTCCATTTAAAAACCCACTATACATCCACTGATTATCTGCCATCTCTGCTTTATTGGAAGCCACACAACAAAATTAAGGATTCATTTAAATTACCCACATCAATATTTTATTTTTTACAAGGTTGACGAGAAACGACATTTAATCCACCTTCATCTCTAATAGGTAAAGATGGGTCCTAATCCCACCCGAGAATGTGTAGATTGAGTACGGTCCATGCTCTACCCCATTCCGGGACAAAATTTCGGCAGCACCTCCCCGCTGTTCTCCAAATACACGTCTCGGAAAAATGCTGAGAGAATGTGCATCCGGAGAACAACAGGGAGGCGCCGCTGAAATCCTGTCTCGGAACGAGGTAGAGCATGAACAACGACCCAATCTACACATCCTCGGGCTGTCCGTGGAAAGCGCCGGACAATCCGAAAGAGCTGCGGTGATAAATATGCAATTGAATGCATATTTATCGATGCAACCCTTTTGGACGGGAGACCTAGGTTACGCGACTTGATGTGAAAATTCAATCTAGTTAAAAGAGGCTAGGAGGTGAAGGTGGATTCGAAGCTCACCCTCCGCTGTAGAGGAAGTAGTCGAGCAGCGGCAGGATCATGGACCAAACCCAGACGATGAAGGCTCCAGGATATGAATACCACAAAGCCTCAGAATTTTACCGAGTCAAAAATTTGACGGCACCACATCACATAAAGCATTGACACTTCAAACTATGAAAAAAAATCATATTGCTAATGACATCTAGTCAAGGTTTTAGATCATCATGATACTTCAAATCCTAATTTTCATCAAGTGTAAAATTTTGTTCTTCAATTTTTTTAGCAAGATCATCATGATAAAATAACTACTCATCAGATACCAATTTTGTCAACATCACAAAATGAAACTATAGCTATTTGACAACATCTCAAATATGCCAATTTTGTTCTTCAAATTTGACAACATTTGACAACATCACTAAATTGACCAAAGCTATAACTAACCAATATACATCAATCCATCCATTCATCCATACAACATGCATCTATCACATAACAAGCAGTAAAAAATGAAAAAAAAATAAAAAAAACTCACCGGGGCGGCCGCAGACGGTGAGGCAGGGGCGGCCGGGGACGGTGAGGCAGGGGCGGCCGGGCAGCGGCAGCAGGGGGGCGGGTGGAGGCCAAGCCGAGGTGGCCGGGACGGAGGGCAGGGCGGCCGGGACGGGAGGGCCGGGCGGCGGGCGGCAGAGCGCGGCGGGCTGCTGATCGGTGGGAGGCTGGGCGGTGTTGTGGTCGGGGAGGCAGGCGGCGAGCTGGTCGGCGGAGGCCGGGCGACGGCGGTGGAGACGGCGACGGGAGGCAAGGGTGGAGACGGCGAGACGGCAGGTGGAGATGGTGGCGGGGACGGCACGGGCGACGGCGGGTGGAGACGGCGATGAGGAAGGCAGGGGTGGATTGGGCGGCGGCAGGCGGCGGGGCCGAATGCGGCGGCGGCGGATCGGGGTCGGGGGCGAGATGGATTGGGGTCAACAGCTGGACGGGGCGCGCCCGGGGATAGTTTAGCCGTCGGCGTTGTTTTCCGTCTGACGGCAACGGACGGCGCCGTCAAAACCACTGGCGACCCAGGGGCGACACGTGGCAAAGGTATGCCGACGGCCAAGCCGTCGGCATACCTTGTTGCACGGTCGCCCCTGGTTTAACCTGGCGGCGAGAGCTATGTTTACGGCAAAGCCGTCGGCATAGATGTAATCTATGTCGACGGCTTTGCCGTAGGCATAGCTCTGCCACGTGGCGCCTCCTGGTGGCTCGTGAGCGTATATATGCCGACGGCTTTGCCGTAGGCATAGTTTATTATTATTATTATTATTATTATTATTATTATTATTATTATTATTATTCCTGTTTTCTCTTTTTCAATACATTTGACAGCATTTAAAAGCAGAATAATATGAAATATGACAGTTCATCATCATCATTTAAACATAGTCAAGTTCATTATCTAAAGATCATCACCGGCGAAAGTTCGCGAACATAAAAGTAGTGCAAGACATGAAACATCATAAAAGTTGAAACATGAAAGGCATGGGACAACGGCCGCATACACGGAATCATCATCGACATCAAGCACCACCGAGTCCACCTCCGCCAAAACCACCACTACCACCGAGTCCACCTCCGCCAAAACCACCACCTCCACCGAGTCCACCTCCGCCAAAACCACCACCACCAAGTCCACCTCCGCCAAAACCGCCACCGCCAAGTCCACCTCCACCAAAACCGCCACCGCGACCACCATCACTCTGCCAGATGCCGGTCGTATGTCAACCTCGGGAAGTACCAAGAATGGTGCAAATCATCCACCAATGGCTGCATAAACACACTTGAATTCTTCCCCGGATATTCAGGCCCCGGAATTATAAGCGACAGGAACATGGTCTTGCGTTGCATTATGGCGCCGGGAGGGAGATTGAGCGGAATACCAAATACGGGCCAGCAGCTGTATGGATTAGATGACATACCATATGGATTGAACCCATCACCTGTTATAGCAATTCTGACATTCCCAGCCTCGACTGCTTCCTCCGGGTACTCTATATCGAATGACTTCCATGCTTCACCTCCTGATGGATGTACAATTTTTTTTGGATTGTACCTTTTCCCTTCCTTGTGCCACTTCATCATTTTGGCAGACTCCTCGGTGATGAAAAGGCGCTGCAGTCTGTTTATAAAATCAAGATATCGAAGAACCTTCACAGGGATTTTTAGCTGCTGCTTCTGACCATGCTTATCGACCACCTCAATATACCGAGAGGAACAGCACTTCCTACAGTAGTTGTCATCCGCATACTGATGCCTAAACAAAAGGCAATTCTTTGGACAAACATGTATTTTCTCATAGTCCATGGAGAGCGCCTTCATGATTTTCTTCGCACGCACGTGGTTTTCGGCAGTTCATGGCCTCGTGCAGGCTGTTAGCCCATACTCCCAGAAATGCTTCGAAGCAACCTCGGCTACAGCCATACTCAGCCTTGACTGCCATCAGTTGCGACATGGCATCCAGCACAGGCAGCTTGGCACCCTCATAGAGAGGTTTCTTTGACGAGGCCAAGATTTCCAGGAAGGCCTTTGCGGTTTCCTCCGGCTCCTCCGGTTCATTCGCTGAATGTGACGGAGGTGTCGGCTGTGCAGCAAAGACATCATCTAGCATGTGTCTAACCCCATCGTCCTCATAACCAGCGACGCGTTGTCGTATCACATCCTCTCTGCCACGGTCCCGCTGGGCAAAGTTTATCGGCATATTAAAGTTGGGCATAAATCCATTCGTGCGAAGGTGCTTAGTCATCTCACTCTTATCTCTGCGGATACGTCTCTTACATTTGGCACACGGGCATTTTGGCACCATCCTCATTGGACTACGGAATATCTCTTTCAAAAACACATCAGTTTTCTCGACCCACTCTGTTGTTACTTGATTCCGACTGAAAAACCCACTATACATCCACTGATTATCTGCCATCTCTGCTTTATTGGAAGCCACACAACAAAATTAAGGATTCGTTTAAATTACCCACATCAACATTTTATTTTTTACAAGGTTGACGAGAAACGACATTTAATCCACCTACATCTCTAATAGGTAAAGATGGGTCCTAATCCCACCCGAGAATGTGTAGATTGAGTACGGTCCATGCTCTACCCCATTCCGAGACAAAATTTCGGCAGCACCTCCCCGCTGTTCTCCAAATACACGTCTCGGCAAAATGCCGGGAGAATGTGCATCCGGAGAGCAACAGGGAGGCGCCGCTAAAATCCTGTCTCGGAACGGGGTAGAGCGTGAACAACGTACCCAATCTACACATCCTCGAGCTGTCCGTGGAAAGCGCTGGACAATCCGAGAGAGCTGCGGTGATAAATATGCAATTGAATGCATATTTATCGATGCAACCCTTTCGGACGGGAGACCTAGGTTACGCGACTTGATGTGAAAATTCAATCTAGTTAAAAGAGGCTAGGAGGTGAAGGTGGATTCGTAGCTCACCCTCCGCTGTAGAGGAAGTAGTCGAGCAGCGGCAGGATCATGGACCAAACCCAGACGACGAAGGCTCCAGGGATATGAATACCACAAAGCCTATAAATTTTACCGAGTCAAAAAATTTGACGGCACCACATCACATAAAGCATTGACACTTCAAACTATCAAAAAAAATCATATTGCTAATGACATCTAGTCAAGGTTTTAGATCATCATGATACTTCAAATCCTAATTTTCATCAAGTGTCAAATTTTGTTCTTCTATTTTTTTTAGCAAGATCATCATGATAAAATAACTACTCATCAGATTCCAATTTTGTCAACATCACAAAATGAAACTATAGCTATTTGACAACATCTCAAATATGCCAATTTTGTTCTTCAAATTTGACAACATTTGACAACATCACTAAATTGACCAAAGCTATAACTAACCAATAGACATCAATCCATCCATTCATCCATACAACATGCATCTATCACATAACAAGCAGTAAAAAATGAAAAAAAAATTAAAAAAAAAGCTCACCGGGCGGCCGCAGACTGTGAAGGTGGGCAGCCGGGACGGTGAGGCAGGGCGGCGGGCAGCTACTGAGCAGGGGCGGCGGTGGAGGCCGAGGCATGGGCGGCGGGACGGAGGGCAGGGCGGCCGGGACGGAGGGCAGGCGTGGGCAGGCGGCAGGAGCTGGCCATGCGCTGATCGGTGGGAGGCAGGCGGTGTTGGGGTCGGGAGGCAGGCGGCGCATGTGTCGGGGAGGCCGGGGCAACGGCGGGTGGAGATAGCGACGGGGGAGGCAGGGGTGGAGACGGCGGGGACGGCGAGGAGACGGCAGGTGGAGACGGCGGCGGGGACGGCAGGGGCGACGGCGGGTGGAGACGGCGATGGGGAAGGCAGGGGTGGAGTGGGCGGCGGGCCGAATGCGGAGGCGGCGGATCGGGTCGGGGCGAGATGGATTGGGGTCAACGACTGGACGTGGCGCGCCCGGGGATGGATAAGGCGACCTATGCCGACGGCTTAGCCGTCGGCATATATTAATCATGCCACATGGCATGTATGCCGACGGCTAAGCCGTAGGCATAGGTATATTTCTTTTTTTTCAAATACACGTTCTTGAATTTTTTTTGAATGATACATGGTATATAATTTTTTTATATAGTATACATACTTTTTACATGCATGAACATTATTGAAAATGTACCATACATTTTCTTTAATGGTTTGAAACATTATTTTTGATTACATGATCCTTTTTTTAATATTCTACAACAATTTTCTAAAATATCACGTATATTTTTTTCTGAACCAGATTTTTTCTATGGTCAGCAACATTTGTTTATGATATAATTATTTGCTCCGAGTATTTTATCGCGCTCCGAGTATTTAATAATATTCACGCCGCATCGTTACCGCAGAACGTCTACTACCGTGTCATCGCGTCCGTGAGCGGGGGCCACGCACCGGAGATGTGTGCCGCCTCTTCGGACATGCCACAACACCACCCCGCATGTATGAGGGCCTGGTACGATGTTCCGGTGGCAATGCTACCCCAGGGCCCCCGTCCCGCCTAACCCTGGAGCGGTTGACCACGAGATCTAGCCCTTTGACTTTCCACGGACGGGCTTTGAACAGTGGACCTCTCCACCCGGTTGTGTCAGGTCGGCCCAGAGTGACACCGGGGAGCAACATCCGGGCCAAACCCAAAGCTAAATCCACTCCGTGTAGACCCGACGCGTCCGTTTCCCCCCTCCAGGTACCGGCGGCGGCGCCGTCCATGAGGGGGGCCACGCACTGGAGACGCGTGCCGCCTCTTCGGACATGCCACAACACCACCCCGCATATATGCACCGGAGCGGTTGACCACGAGATCTAGCCCTTTGACTTTCCACGGACGGGTTTTGACTATGTACCCTCTCCACCCGGTTGTGTTAGGTCGGCCCAGAGGGACACCTGGGAGCAACATCCGGGCCAAACCCACCGCTACATCACCTCCGTGTAGACCCTGCGTTCGTTTCCCCTCTAGGTGCGGCGGCTGTCAGGCCGACGGTGAGGGGGGCCACACCCGGGAGACGTGTGCCGCCTCTTCAGACATGCCACCACACAACCCGGCATGTATGAGGGCTCGGTGCGACGCTCCGGTGGAAATGCTACCCCCCCAGGGCCCCCATCCCGCCTAACCCTGGAGCGGTTGACCACGAGATCTATCCCTTTGACTTTCCACAGACGGGTTTTGACTAGTGGACCTCTCCACCCGGTTGTGTTATGTCAGCCCATACGAACACCTGGGAGCAACATCTGGGCCAAACCCACAGCTACATCACCTTCGTGTAGACCCGGCGCGTCCATTTCCCCCCTCGAAGTGCCAGCGACGGCGCCGTCCGTGAGGGAGGCCACACCCCGGAGATGTGTGCCGCCTCTTCAGACATGCCTCCACCTCCCGGCATGTATGAGGGCCCGGTGCGATGCTCCAGTGGCATTGCTACCCCCCAGGGCCCCCATCTCACCTAACCCTGGAGCGGTTGACCACGAGATCTATCCCTTTGACTTTCCGCAGACGGGTTTTGACCAGTGGACCTCTACACCCGGTTGTGTTATGTCAGCCCATACGAACACCTGGGAGCAACATCTGGGCCAAACCCACAGCTACATCACCTCCGTGTAGACCCGGCGCATCCATTTCCCCCCTCGAAGTGCCAGCGACGGCGCCGTCCGTGAGGGGGGCCATACCCCGGAGATGTGTGCCGCCTCTTCAGACATGCCTCCACCTCCCGGCATGTATGAGGGCCCGGTGCGATGCTCCAGTGGCATTGCTACCCCCCAGGGCCCCCATCTCGCCTAACCCTGGAGCGGTTGACCACGAGATCTATCGCTTTGACTTTCCACGGACAGGTTTTGACCAGTGGACCTCTCCACCCGGTTGGATTACGTCATCCCATACGAACACCTGGGAGCAACATCCGGTCCAAACCCACAGCAAGATCCCGTCCATGTAGACCTGACGCGTCCGTTTCCCCCTCCAGGTGCCGCCGACGGCGCCGTCCCTGAGTGGGGCCACACCCGGGAGACGTGTGCCACCTCTTCAACCGGTTGTGGTAGGTCATCCCATAGAGAGAAACAATTGGGAGCAACGTCCCCTTCGTATAGACCCGGTGCGGCTGTTTCCCCCCTCCAGGTGTCGGCCGGCGTCGGTGCCGTACGTGAGGGGGGTCACACCCCTTCGTATAGAATCGAAAAAAATGTATGTATGCTTATATATATTAACAAATGCTACATGTAAGTTAGTCAAATAATAATACGTAAAAAACATAAAAATATAGCTATACAAAAAAATGAAAAAAATACATATGCCGTCGGCATAGCTGCGACCAGGGCGGATGGATGGCGCGGTGCGAATCGATGACGTGTCATCTATGCCGACGGTAGCCGTCGGCATAGGCCTTGGTCGGTGCGGTCTGGATCGATGACATGGCAACCTTATCTATGCTGACGGCCGTCCGTCTCGGCCGTCGGCATAGATCCGACGCCGTTAGCCGCCCGTCGCGGGCGTGGTCGCTGGGCCCACCGCTATGCCGACGGCCCGTATATGCCGACGGCTGCTTTAGGCGTAGATCTGGCTATGCCGACGGCCATTCTTTGCCGACGGGGGCCGTCGGCGTATACTGGGATAGCCCGACGGCCGTTGTACACCGACGGCCTGGGGCCAGCTGTCGGCATAGTCTGGAAGAGGCCGACGGTCGCTGTCGGCATACTTTTGGCCGTCGGCTTAGAGCCTTGTTCTGGTAGTGATACAATCTCATCCAATGGCTCCTCAAACCAGTCCCTTTCGCTGAAAATTTCGCTAACCTAGCAAGTTCATGGGCGACCTTATTCGCTTCTCTATTACAATGTTCGAAACTATTAAAAGGAAAACCACAAAAAAACTGCCGCCGTCGCTCCCGCAGGCCGTCCTCCATTCTTCATTATATCAATGACTTCCATATTATCCGATTAATAACACAGCGATTGCAACCCGCTTTTTGTGCAAGAGATAAGCCAAATCTTAGAGCCAACGCTTCAGCTGTCAGAACGTCAGCACACCAATCAATCTTTCAGTTTCCACTAGCGATGAGTTTTCCTTTGTCATCTCTGAGTACATCATCCGTTGTTACCCTAAGCAGATAATGATCGAAAGAAGCGTCTACATTTAACTTGATAAAACCCATAGGAGGTCTGCTCCACCCCATTTTTTACTGATAGCATTAGGGGACTGAGCATTGACAAAACTTGCTGTTATAGCACGAGCCCCCATAGACGTCTGGATTGCATCTTGGGACTTTCTTTCATGAACCAACTTACGTCTATCCCACCACAAGTACCAAGTGGCTATGGCAATCAATTCACGAACATTCTGGATACCCAAACTAGGCAAATCTTGATCTGGCATAATGAGTAAAAATTCAAGGACTGCCTCACCCGCATTATCAACGGGAGAAGCTTTGTTAATCACCTCATGCAAACCTAACTTGTTCCAAACCTCCTTTGCTTTCTGACAAAGAAACAATACTTTGCTCTTTTTCTTCTAACATGATGGGCAAGTGGATGAAACTTTCATGTTTCTATTAGCAAATGTAACACAACACCGGAGTGTTTCATGTAACGCTCGCCAAATAATTCTTTTTACCTTCACCAAACAAGATAATTTCCATATCTTACCCCAAATACGATTGACACCGATTCGCCCCACACCATTACTAGTGATTTTTTAATATGTTGAATACAAATATTAGCGATTTTTAAATATGTTTTTAAGGGAATGCCATCATGGCTTACTTTATTGATCAAAATAAAACACTTACATCGTTCACAAGAGACACATTAATAAAAGACGGAGGATCATCTACTCAACTACAAGATAAATGGTTCTCATAGATTTTTTTGAGGGGTAAAAGCCAAGCTTATTCATCAAAGTCCACAGATTGTGAGATACGTCTTAGGTCGTGGGGTTGGCCAAATCAGACGTGGTGTCCCGGACCCCTCGAAAGAGCGAACTTGGCTAGACTATGTGCTTCCACATTGGCCACACGACTCTCAAAAAGTAAAATTGCATGAAATTGAGCTACCTCAAGATTAATCTCACTAACTATAGCAGCATAACTACCTCTACTTCCCTTGTCAATCTCTGAAACCACTTGCTTTGAGTCACATGCAATAACACAGTTCTGGATGTTTAGATCTTCAGCCGGTGCAAGTCCTTCTCTACATGCTATAGCTTCAAGGGCCGATGGATCCTCTAACCCATCAATGACAAGAGCCGAACTGCCCAGGTACTGTCCATTACTGTTATGGCACACCGCTGCAGCCGATCCCCCTCTTCCCTGGCGAATGCCTGCATCTATGTGAATTTTTGCAAAACCCGCCGGTGGAGCCTTCGGTCATTGCAGCTGGATATTCGGTGCCGCTCTCTGTATGCCATGTATGCCAGGTGCGGGGGTTACCTTAAGGACGTCATGCTCCCCTATGAATCTCATGATGAAGGATGATGTCGCCTGGGAAGATTGAAAAATTCCCTCATGGATGGCCCTGCATCGAGCAAATCAAATTGCCCAAAAAGTTGCTGCAAGAAGTACAAATTTCTCATGCGATAATGATTCCAGCACAGTAAAAAGCCGCAGTTTGGCACTTGGTAAAGCTGTTGAAACCAAGGCCCGAGGCATTTCCTCGTCAACTATAGCCCAGATGCATCTTGACGTTGTGCAATTGATCAAGGAGTGTCTCCAGCAGTCTAGTGAGCCACACAATCCACAAGAAGAAGAATCAGACATGTGCCTATGAGCTCTCACATCTTCTGTAGGTAACGAATATTCAGAGAGCCTCCATAAGAACATTCGTACTTGTCTATGCTTATCGAAGTGCCAGCTCCAGAAATCTTCGATTGATCTCGTAAATAATGGTTCTCATAGCTATGCTTGGCAATCTCATGTGTGACTTGGTTGGCCTCCCGAGAATAATTTTTGAAAATGTTGCACATCACGCTTACTAGTTTATTTTTTTGAGACAACGTCATGCTTACTAGCAACCTCTAAAATTTTCGACTTTTTAATGCTCTGCTTTTTTAGGGGTTATTAATGCTCTGCTTTTTTAGGTGTTTTTAATGCTCTGCTTTTTTTTTGAGGGGTTTTTAATTTTTTTAGGGGTTTTTGAGGGGTTTTTAATGCTCTGCTGAGCGAACCACCACCACCTCCCGCTTCTGGGTCGCGGCCCATGTAGGTTCGAGACGGTATCCAAGTCGGGGCGCACAGCCCGGCCCAATCCCTCCATAAGCAGGGCCTCTCGTGCGAGACCAGGCCTGCCGCAAGAAAGGAAGGGGGAGACCGACGCGAGGAGGAAAAGAGAAAAAATCTCAATTGATCAACGCCTCCGCCGCTACACATCCACGCCGTCGACGCGATGATTCCCAACCTCTCCGGTCTCCGCCGTCGAGAACCATTTCGGCACCGCCGCGGCCGGCAGCGAAGACTTCGGCGGCCTCTTCTCCGCCGACACCGACGACCAGCTCGCCCTCGAATTCCCAACCTCTCCGCCGTCGAGAACCACTTCGGCGCCGCCGCGGCCGGCAGCGACGACTTCGGCGGCCTCTTCTCCGCCGACCAGCTCGCCCTCGAGTTCCCCACCTGCAACCACGTGCGTGAGCCTTCTCCTCCCTCAATCCCCTTTTCTCTCCGCCGGCCTCTGATCCGTTTGCGCCCCTTTTTCGTTACCCGGTGGCAGTTCGATGGGTTCCAGAAGGCGACCAAGGAGATGGCGAAGAACAAGAAGGGGACGACCACGCTCTCCTTCATCTCCGACAAGGCGTCATCGTCGCCGCCGACTCCCTGGCCAGCATGGGCGGGTACACATGTGAGTCCCCTGTCCCTTGGCCTCGCATTCCAGTGCTAGGGTTTGGTGCCGCTGGGATTCGATTTGCTGGCGTGGATGCGCGATTAAGGCTCGGGATGTTTATAGATCTCCTAGCGAAATCTGGTTCCTTTGTCCGTTGATTATCTCTGGGAGGACAATTTGATTGTCAGGGGTGTGTTTCTTTACTCTTGCGTACCAGGGCTGTACATTTTCATATCTAGTAATTCAGGGACTTGATTCATACTTCTATGAAATCTCAAACCAACTTGATTTGGGTGTGAAGAACTTCTGCTTAGGTTCTACCGTTCTAGTGTACAGCAGAGAAAAACATATCACAACCTCACAATAGCTGAGCCACCAATTGTAGTGCCATAACCTCACACCAGTGGTGGTGACCGTGCTTCGATGTGGCGGTTCATTTGGATTACGTGGTGAATACAAAGATACTGATTGAGTTTGGATGCTAATTATCTGTAGGAACTGAGAAGGGAGGTAATCTGTAGTGGGATTGGTAATGATAGAGAGTTGTGAATTGATGTGATACTGATATCACACACACAAAAAAGATACTTTTGCTAATACTTACTATTGAATTCAAGTCTGCTTATCTGAAGGCCCAACATTTATGCATATTGATTTGTGTCTGTGTGGTTCGGAGAATCCAATAGAAAGCTGCTGTTATTGTATAAAATGTCTATTTTCCACAAGTGCTGATCCTTCTGTAAAATTGCCCTTGCATGTTTGTTAGTCGTTGTAGAAGGCTCTTGCTTGATGCAAGGATCATCACTTAAACATTCATCAGAATGTATTTCTGTCCTTACATGATTCTGTGTTTTCTGTTCTGCAGCTTTAATCCCTACATGCGGAACCATGGCTTGTGGGGCTGCTGATTGCCAATTTTGGCATAGAAACTTGGTTAAGGTAAAATGTCACCTGCTTGTCTACTTGCATCTCATATTTTGCATAGTACTAGTTGAGTGCCGTGTGTTGCAACGGGATATTATATTTATCTTCTTCAGCGTCTACTATGTTATCCGTCTGTCTATCCACGTCCCATAGGAATACAAGCTTTATTCTCCCTCCTTTTTTTACTCTTGCATGTCCATGAATTTTATCACAGCTCCATCTTTTATGTGTTTCCACTTTGCTCACCATTGCTTATGAGTGTTGTCACTTGATACGGAACAAGAAATTTATGTATATAGAAAATAAGTTCTCAGGATTGTAACTATACAAAGCACCATTTTCCTTCTCCATTATCTGCCTCTGCCATCACTCACTTTGTTGCACAATTTTAACTGTAACCATAAATTTCTTGTAGTGAAAGTTTATTTGAATATCATAATTACGAAGTTGCAACTACCACAAAATGATTTTAACTACTGATATAAGACCTTTTGTCAATTATATTTCAACCTACACTATTTAAGTATTATTTCTCTGTGCTCTTACTAAGTCTACAAAAACAAAATACACAAATAGCAAATCTAAGTATGCTCTAGATATTCATCATGTGAGACAATAGGTGAAAAAGACCAGCAAAGTATCATTCCGGAAAGAAAAGATATCAACATAGGATTTGAATCTTTCACATTTTATCACAAAGAAAGACAGCTAAAAACTCACTTCCAATGGATGTGGCACAAACAAAAGGGACCAAGCGGGACTGAGTGCAAGTCTTGTCTTCTTCATCTGCATAGATTGATAATGTAGGGTCTATGTACAGTTGATCACACTTGAACTATCTTGTATGGGAAAAAAACATTATTCAGATCTTTTTATTTTATAATTAGCGTGTGAATTTTCTTGGGGTGGGCAGTTAGTATAGGTATATATTCGGTAAGGATTGGGGTGCAAATGATGCAAATTCACATGAAGTTTAATATAATGCAAGTAAAAGTTGTATAGACTCACAAAATAATGGAACTTTTTGTTCTTCAGGCAAGCTGGAATGTTCTTGCATCAGCAGTGAATGTGCTGCTACCCATAATATTGATTTTAATTTTAAAAGAAATAATTAGACATCGAAATAAACTCAGGAAATAATAGCACGACCAATACCACAATTGAGAAGTACGCTAGATGGTCTCTCCTAAAATAATTTTGTGATATTAAGTGAGCTAAATCATGAGTTTCACATATCTCTCTCTTGGTCAGAAATAGTTTTGTACTCCCTCCGTCCCATAATATAAAAGATCATTTTGCAAGGTGTTTTAGCTTGCAAAATGATCTTATATTATGGGACTGAGGGAATAATTTACAGGACATGATAAATCTAAAATAACATTTATCTTACAAATGTGAACATATTTTATATTGTAATAGTCAAACTTACATCTTTTTTACTGCATGTTTGGTAGTTGGACATCTGTTTAAGAAAGGGAAGATAGCATACTTGTGGCTGCACAAACAATTATATTGTTTACATCAAGCTAAAAGAATGACGGATTTTTTTTACTTGCTAGACTAAAAGATCGATGCAAAAATATTTCTCGAGTTGAACTCTTATCAATTTTACCTCGACAAAGAGACAGATCATTAATTTTGCAACCAACATTTCATTTGCATGGTACTCGGCAATCTGCACCGATGTGAATCCTATATCCCATCAATTGAGTTTTCCACGACAATCTATCTGTGACTATAAGTCCCGCGTTGCTATCTGAACTGTGTGCTACCACAAGTGAAATCCACCTCGAATTACCTATTTTTGGATCGCATTGATGCGCAATGGTTGTAGACATAATCCAGTCTTCTACTGACGAAATATCGAAACAATGTTAGTGACTCTGTTAATGTTAAAGACAAAGACGCATAAGCAAAATATCTATCAAAACTTCAATGACGACATGCCTGCAACATTCTTGAGTTTGCATTACCAGGTACTCCCTCCATCTCAAAATAAGTGTCACTAACTTTGTACTAAATCAGCGGCACTTACTTTGGGACAGAGGGAGTATATACAGAACTGAAGTTTAACCAAGAACATTACATCATTGCATTTCTTTACAGAATTAGCCCACCGCTGTGATTACAATGCTAATTGTAGTAAATTTTAGATTCAACTATGTTATACTCCCCCCGTCCCAAAAAGCTTGTCTTAGATTTGTCTAAATACAAATGTGTCTAGACATGTTTTAGTGTTAGATTCATCCGTATTTACATAAATCTAAGACATACTTTTTGAGATGGACGTAATAGAACTGAAGGTGCCTACACCAAATTTCTCCAAGATTTCTGAAGACAGCAAAAATAAGAAAATATTTGCCCTAAGATTTCACCAAGAAATGCATACCAGGAGCAAAATTAATATATTGATGTAGATGACTTTAATCTTCATGTAAGGTGGATCAACTGCCATACAGGAGGGTACAGGTACATGCTCATAAACTTGGTTGATGTTGCGGTGGCTAATCTAGCCTTATTTCTTGCCGCTGGTTTCTATGAGCAAGAAAGTTTACTTTAATATAAAGTTTTAGCTGCAGCTAGAAAAGAGCCGCCAAGCTCTTGTACATTTGGTCGACGGACTTTAAAGAAAAATCATGGATAAATGAAGAAGTTAGATCTGGCCATATAGTGCAAGAAACAATTAGTGAGCAAGACAAAAGCTTAGTGATGAGAAAGAATACGTTGGTATTGAAGACAAACACCATGGAAGCCTTCACAAATCTAATCTTCCACCCTTTCGGCGGCCGCGCAAGCAAAGACCATGAGAACTCCAAGAATCTTGACCCCATGGCTCATGTACAACTTGGAGTAGCTGCTGCACTCGGAGTCCTGCTGCGGTGCCACTGTTCGATGCGCTAGGAAGCAGGTATAAATGAAGGTCGTACATGACATAGAAGACGGCGAGCTACATCTTGCATGTACAAACGAGGGCGACCTAGGCTTGTGTTCGACAATGCAGTTCTTGGTTGGTGTGTCCGATAGCGACCAGGGCAGTGATGTGAGCCGGCGATGACTGAACGCGATAGTAACCCTAGCTGGTTGCGCTCGCTCTTCACGAGAGGAAGAATAAATCAGATTGGGTCGAGCGAGTCGATGAGGTTGGGAAGAGAGCGGGCGGGTCCACTTGTCGGCGATAATTTGGTTGAGAGTGGAGGAAGCGACACACGAACATGCGAAAAGACGTACCATGACCTACCATCACAACCGTACTCCCCTTTGATAGTAAAAGATAGTAAGCATAACAATAGTTGCTTCCTTCAGAGGTTCATGAGCTCCATGAGCTCGTGAACAAGCGAAGAATCTCTATTTGCTGGTTCTTTGAAGACGTTGGCTAGTATCCTTTATTTTCATATATGGCGGGATGGTACTTCCAATTTGTACAATGATTGTTGGATTTGATGGAACCGTGAGTGGCCCTTTGACATATTTTAGTGTCGTTAAGATGTACTTAGGTCTATGCTTAACAATTCTGCTCTTTTTCTAGGGTCCAGACTTGATACTATGTTGATAAGCGAGGGTGCAAGGCTCAAGGGAAGCCGCTTCTCTAACTCTCTGTATGCTTATGGTATCTTGGATGAGGGGTATGTTCTTTTATACCTCTATACGTTGCTTTCTCACTGTTCATATTATCTTGAAGTTGCATCCCTTATGTTTTTGTTTTATGTGTTAGTTACAAATTCAACGTGTTAGTTGAGGAAGCTACTGAGTTAGCATGGCGGGCTTTTATCACGCAACATTCCATGATGGAGCCAGTGGTGGTTGTATTCGTATTGGTATGCATTCTATTTCGTAGTATCTATCCTAATATTTGTTTTGTTCACTCGATAAGCATGGTACAGCATGCATGCATATTTGTTAAACACCTTATCATTATATCTTCCTTTTGAAATCTCAAACACAATTGTTTATTGAGTTACATTTACTTCCGCAAGTTTTTGACAAAGTTCAGAGATTATTGTATTTTCCATCATGTAATGCACACCCCTAGGTTGGGAATATAGATTACCGTCTAGACGATGGTATAAATTAAACCACACCCTTCTGTTTACAAATGTACAGGGTTGTAGAGTATAGACATGGGTCTAGACATCCAGTGAGACCTACCTAGGATTTCTAAAACAATATAATATAATGGTTACATGTAAATTACATGCCTAGATTTATTCCTTTTTTTATACGACTTACATGTTAGTAGATTCTAAAAATATGGTGCGATGTATAAAAAATTATGGTCAATGCTATGTATAGTGTTTGGGTCAAATTATTATCCGAAAGTCGGGGTTAAAGTTTATTGAGAAAAGAAGATTATCATTTGGGTTTGATAGAGTATATGACTATATCCCACTTGGTCGTGTTATGCAAACGTGCACTAGTAGAAAAAGGGCCTATAGTCCCGGTTGGTGAGGGCCTTTAGTCCCGGTTCATGAACCGGGACTAAAGGGTCGGTACTAATACCCTCGCCCTTTAGTCCCGGTTCTATACAGAACCGGGACAGATGGGCCTCCACGTGGCCTGTCCGCTGAGCCCAGGCAGGAGGGCCTTTGGTCCCGGTTGGTGGCACCAACCGGGACCAATAGGCATCCACGCGTCAGCATTTCTTTGGCTCTGGTTTTTGTTTTTTTTGAAAGGGGGGTTTGGGGGTTAATTTAGGTGTTTCATATATTGTGCTATAGCTAGCTAATTAATAGAGAAAAGTGTCATTTCTTTTGTCCGTGCTTGGTCGACGCTACGTACTATACATACGTATAGAGAGGACTAACTAGACATGCTAGCTAGCTAGTAATTAAGCAAATGAAGATCGTCATGAACATATATGCATACAGAGAGAAGTGATATCGACCACCTCTCCTTCTCCGAGAGATTGGTCGAACAAGTTGTTCTCGATATCTATCCGACACTACCGGCTACATATATACAATAATTATCTTTTATAATACGGACGCGTGGTCCACATAGTATTCCCGCCTTCAGCGATCACATGGTCAAGAAAGAATGCCGCTAATTCCTCTTGAATTGCTGCATGCGATCTGGTGCTAGGAGTTCATCCCGCTCAAACATCTAATTTTAAGAAAGGGGTCAATATATATATATATATATATATATATATATATATATATATATATATATATATATATATATATATATATGAATGAATGAAACTCAACACAAATGATGGTAATAAAATAAAATTGTGAATATTTTTATTTACGCACTTCAAATTGTTTGTCGGAGTAGCCCTCTCACAGGTCGTGTGGCGGATGGACTCGCAAACGTAGTATCCACAGAAATCATTCCCTTGTTCCTGCCACAACCACTTTACAAGAAACAGAGGTCAATCAAATTGATAATTAGCAAGCACATGCTAAATGGTATTGATGAAACTAGCGCTTGAATCACTAGGAGATGCGCGTGGAATATGCTACTATATAGTACTTACTGGTGTCTAAATTGCAGCTTCTTGGTAGTCCCGAGCTTTTTGGTGAATTTTCCCAAGCCCTGCCATACAAAGAAAACAATTACTTGATATCAGAAATGAACAAAGTTGCTGATATGGTGGATAATGATCGATTTAACTTACTTCTCGAGCATTTCAGTCATTTCCGCATACTCCTTGGGATCTTTTCGTCTCGAGTTTAAGACAGTTACTACTCCCTGCTCAAGCTTAATCTCTAGGAGAATATAGTGGAACCTGCGCGCATGCATAACTCATCAATATTACATTACTATAACCTGGACTAAATAAGGGAAACCGAATATGCCACAAGACAAGAACACTCACGTGTAGTTGTAAGGAAAGAGTATTATATTTTGTGTTCATTTATTTCCAACGATCGTAGCAAGTTGGTCGGTTTAATGACACGATATTTAACCTCATTTGCATTTATGAGATATGTGTTAATGAACCCAATATCAAACACTTGTTTTTCTTCATTTCTGCGATCTTCAATCTGCATAATATAGTGAGGATGTTTATAAATACATGCAATGAAAGAGCTGAGTTATATAGAGATACTTAATGATGAAGTAGTACTACTTACAGACATGAGCAGGTGACCGTTGCTTTATCGAGGGCCAATTGATTGAAAAACTGATAGAACTCCTCAAATGGAATAGGCAACAGTTCAATTCCAAGGAGGTCATGCTCCTTTTAACTCTCACATACAAAGTATTCCTCCTCTCGACTCTTTGCAGGTTTTCATGTACCAATCATGCAATCTTCGCATCATCGTTGTTAGAGAGCTTTCATCTTTGACGAGAGGCTTCCCGTACTCATATCTTTGTATCTGCACCTCCAAGAAATCATAATGTACATCGTCGGGCAGGTAATCTACAGGATTGCCATAACCGGGCACCATCTTCGGATCGACGATGTCGCTAGCAGGCACCTTGAGCGGGGGGCACGATTGCTTCGCTTGTTCGCCGAGCTGGGTAATTTGTTTCCCAGCTCGTCGTTCTTTCATCCTTTGATCACTGACAGTACTTCCCGATCTCTCCGCTTCGCCAAATGCCTTTCCAATAATGCGCTCATAGTTGCCTTTCGGCGGAGACTTGGGTGGAGGAGGAGAAGGACTACGATGCGCCGGAGCAGCCGGAGCGGCGGCGGGTCTCTTCCGCCCTTGCTGACGAGGCGGAGAAGGAGGAGGCTGACTGCCCGGACGCGCCGGTGCAGGCGGAGAAGGAGACGGAGTGCCGCCACGCGCCGGAGAAGGAGACGGCCGAGTTCCCTGATCGTCACTCGCCGGAGGAGGAGGCGGTGGAGGAGGCGGAGTGCCCTGACTCGCCGGAGGAGGAGGAGGAGGCGGAGGCGTCCAGTTCGGAAGGTTGATGAGATCCTTCCGCCATAAGCATGGAGTCTTGAGAGCGTAACACAGCCGATACTCCCTTCACGGTAGGGTGGTCAAGCCGGAGGTCCTCAAATCCTCCGTTATTTCATCGACCATCACCTTAGCATATCCTTCGGAATCGGCGGCAAAGTGAAAAGTTGAGTCGGGTTTAGTAGGATAAACAGAGCCAACAGCCGCCTTGACCTTCAAATTGCTCCATTGCGCCATAAGGTGGCAATTTTCAGCATCCGTGATAGCATCCACGGATAGCTGGCAGGAGCCGCCAAGGCATGTTGCTCGGCTGAAGCAGCTCGGTGGAAGCCACGCTGCTTCTCCGCTGAGATGGCGGGTAGCCGGGAAGCTTCGTCGGTCGTTGTTGTGATCTGCTGCTTCTCGTTCCTCTTCTCGTTCCTCTAGCCCCATTACCCTTTCGTGCAGCGCTTTGCATTAGGCTCTGCTCCGTTTCTTCTTCCTCTCATGGGTTTTGTAACCCCTGCGTCCGAAATCCAGCCTTCCACGAACGGAGCTGGCGTGCCTCGTGTCCGTCCAGGTGCTCAGATTCCCGAGGGCCATTGTGTGCTCGTCCTTCTCCCCATGCGGAATGAACTTCCCTTGCTGCGCTGCTTCGATATAATGCTGAAGCCTCTTGACCGGTATGTCCAATTGTTCGTCCGCCCAAATGCACTTCCCGTTATAGGGTCCAAGGATCCGCCGCCCTCAAGAACCAAGTCCGCAACGGTCTCGCCAGTTCATTGTCTCGGTTCGATCCCTTTATCAAGCAGATCATTCTCAGCCTTGGCCCATTTAGGCCGGGCTACGAGGTAGCCACTTGACCCCGGCGATGGTGAAGCTTCTTCTTCGCAGCATTTCTCTTGTTTGTCGCTGACATCTTTTTACTCTTTTCCGATGTCTTGTAGGCCACAAATGCAGGCCATCATCTCGATCTTCTCATATTTGCCCTTGAATTCTGGTGTCTCATTTTTTTCGACATACGTATTGAGTTCTTTCTTCCAATTCCTGAATAGTTCTGCCATCTTCTTAAGAGCAAAAGACTTGATTAATGGCTCTATTACTGGCTTCTCCGGATCATCCTCTAGCGGTAGGGTAAAATTTGACTTTAGCTCAGTCCAAAGATCATTTTTCTGCATATCATTGACATAAGACACCTCAGGGTCTTCGTTCTTAGGCTTATACCATTGGTGGATGCTGATCGGGATCTTGTCCCTAACCAGAACCCCGCACTGAGCAACAAATGCCTTCTTTGTCCGGTAGGGTTCAATCGGTTGGCCGTCGCGCGCGATTTGTATGATCTCAAACTTTTCATCCGAGCTCAACTTTTTCTTCGGGCCTCGTCTCTTTACCGAAGTTGTGCTCGATCTGGAGGGCTAGAAAAAAGAACAAAGACGAGAGTTAATTAATATGTGTACATATATACCAAAACAAAGACGAGAGCTAGTCAAGACAGAGCTTAACTAATATATATACCTGGCCGGACTCGGTTTGGTGATCACCGAGCCGCCCTCACGGTCTACTTCACCTCTCCTTCTTGCACCGGCATTGGGTCATCGGAGCCATGTAAATCATAGCCAGCTGCTTCTTCACCCTCTCCTTCCGGACCATCGTTGTCGTTGAGAAACATCATCGAGCGACGACATCACTTCCTTGTGCGATTATGTCCTTAAACAACGCTTCTTGTGCTTCGTCTCGGGGGGTGTCCATAGTTTCTACAAATATTTACAACATGGCAATTATTATTCAAACATGACAGATATGGATAAATTAGTGCCAACGTAGAACTAGCTAGCTAATCACAATAAGGAATCATATTAGTGGCCTCGACGCTGCTTCTCTAGGGTTTGGGGTGGCCTCGAGAACGCTTCAAGGGTTAGGGGGTGGCCTCGAGAACGCTTCAAGCTAGGAGGGGGTACGTAATATCGACCCCCCCCCCACGTGTTGAAGCTATCGGGAGGGGGTCGGCGTTGAACAGTACATCTATGTCCCACAAGTGACGTGGGCATCGACGCCATGATAGGGTAGAGGGTCGTGGATCGCTGAGCGGTCGAGGTCAAGGGTCGAAGATCACCGAGGGTCGGGAGGTTGCCTAGTGTCAAAGGATTCAACAAAACCATGTCTTCATCATTAGGTGTAATGTGAGGTGCATGATGGTGCAAGCTCTCCAAAGTTGTTTTGAGCGGAGTCTCAGATAGGATAATTCGCTTTTTGGTACAAAGTTCAGCAAAAGGCAAATTATCCTATCCGGACTCCATTCAACAACTTTGAGGACTTCGTACCATCATGCCATGATTACTTCCGGCTAATGATGAAGCCATGGATTTCTTCAATACTTTGACACTATAGGAACCTCGACCACGAAACCTTCGACCCTTGACCCCTTAACGACCCTCGACCCTCTACCCTAGTTCCCGACCCTCGACCCTTCGGCGATCCTCGACACCCTCGTTATATCGACAACGACGCAACATACATATACATGGGAAAATAATGTTATCGGGGAGGGGGTATCGGTCCCCCCCCCCTCGTGTCAAAGTTTCTTCTTTCTCCTCTATTCCTTTCTTTCTTCTTCTCCTCCTCTTTTTTTTTCTTCTTTTTTTTATTCTTCTTCTTCCTTCTTCCTTCTTCCTCTTTTCTTCCTTTTCCTTATTTTCCTTTCTCGAGGGATATTTTTTCTTCTTCTCCTCTATTCCTTTCTTCTTCTCCTCTTCTTTTTCTTCTTTTTCCTCTCATTCTTTTTCTTCTTCTTCCTTCTTCCTTCTTCCTCTTTTCTTCCTTTTCCTTATTTTACTTTTTCCTCTACACTAACCTAATTAAAATGCACTAACCTTTTCCTGCACTAACCTAATTAAAATTGTAACTTTCTATATATGAACAAAAACTAAACTAATAAAAATAAAAACATATACATTATAGCCACATACACATATACATCACATATGAACAAAAAAATAAACTAACAAAATAAAAAAAGGGGCGGCTCGACGGACAATGGCTCACAACGGGGCGGCGGGCGAGGGCGAGGGCGGCGGCAGATGAGGGCGTCGACGACAGTGCCGACGGGTTTGGGCATGAGGCAGGGGGCGACGACGGCTCGGGCGGCGGCAGGCAGGCGGCGAGGACGGCGGGCTCGAGGCGGCGCAGGGCAGGGCGACGAGGACGGCGGGCTCGGGCGGCGATGGGGGCGGGTCGGGGCGCTGGGACGACGGGCTCGGGCGGCAGGCGAAGGGCGACAATGGGGCGGCGACGACGCTGAGCGGCGCTGGCGACGACGGCGCCATGCGGGCGCGGCGACGACGGGCGGCGACGACGCATGTGAGCGGACGACGACGAGGAGCAGGCGCCGAGGCGAGGGCGGCGTCTGCGGTGGGATGAGGAACTGAATGAAATTTTCGCAAAGTCCTGTATATATAGAAAGTGCATTGGTCCCGGTTCGTGGCATGACCGGACTACTACTTCGCCTTTAGTCCCGGTTGGTGCGACCAACCGGGACCAAAGGCCTATTTTCAGCAGCCCAAAGGGGCGGAAGCGGCGACCTTTGGTCGGTTGGTGGCACCAACCGGGACTAAAGGGGGGCATTAGTCCCGGGTCGTGGCTCCAACCGGGACTAAACACCCCTTTAGCCCTGGTTGGTGCCACCAACCGGGACCAAAGGCCATGTGCTGCCCCGCGCCAAATGTTTAGTCCCACTCGCTAGTTGAGAGGAGCCGCACTGGTTTATAAGGTGCGGTGCGGCTCCCCTTCGAGCTCCTCTCTAAAGCAGGCTTTGGCCTAACTCGCCATCTGTGCTGTGGGCCTCTGGGCCTTCGCGGGCCTGAATCACGCCCATAGGGTTTCTAGTCGATTTAGGCAGGGGGGCCAAGAGGGTGGCACTTTTTTTGCTTTATATTTTATTTCTTTTTACTTTTAGTTTTAGAAAAATATAAACTTTCTATTAGTGCCATTAGTTTTAAAATTTGAAAACACTTTTTTGTTTTCTTTGTTGCTTTATTTATTTTATTTTGTTTCTACTTACAACAAAATACTTATTGTTGCTATTTTTATTTTTTCAAGTTTTTTGTTTTGTTTTCTGCATTATTTATTTTCTTTTGGTTTTTGCTTTATTTTTAATTCTTTTTGCTTTTAGGCAGCAAAATTATAAACTTTCTGTTAGTGCTTTTAGTTTTAGAAAAATATAAACTTTCTGTTTGTGCCATTAGTTTTAAAATTCAAAACACTTTTTTTGTTTTCTTTGTTGCTTTATTTATTTTATTTTGTTTCTACTTACAACAAAATGCTTATTGTTGCTATTTTTATTTTTATTTTCAAGTTTTTGTTTTGTTTTCTGCATTATTTATTTTTTTTTGGTTTTTTGCTTTATTTTTTAATTCTTTTTGCTTTTAGGTCAGCAAAATTATAAACTTTCTGTTAGTGCCATTTGTTTTAGAACAATTATGAACTTTCTGTTTGTTCCATTAGTTTTATAAAATTTGAATTCTTTGAAATTTGTGTGAATCACAAGTTTGTGAGCTCAACAAGGCGTAGAGGGACGGGCTTATAAACCGGTGTGAGCGCCCTTCGGTTGGCGAGGTTTCATGAACAAAACGGACAATGGTATCATACTCGTGTGTTACAAAGTTGGCATGGTATCATCATAATAGTTGCGGGAGAAAGTCTTCACTTTTTATTCGCTTGTGTCGTTTGCTTATTGCGCCGTAACCATGGATAATCTTCATCGTTTATCAGGATGCTTGGGTCAGCCTTGACTTTGAAGGGGGGAATTTCATGAAACTTGTGTTCATCGACATACGGGGTCACCAAGGTAGAGTTCTGTAGAACTGTGTAGTGTGCTTGAGACCAAGAATATCCGTCCCTGCATATTATTGAGTCTCTTCCAAGCGTTTTTCGGTCAATCTCCCCTCATACCGCGATTTAGGGAGACCTATCTTATTAAGGCCAGGAATGAAGTCAACACAAAACCCGATGACATCCTCTGCTTGATGGCCCATGGAGATGCTTCCTTCGCCTAGCACGGTTCTGAACATATTTCTTTAGGACTCCATGAACCTCTCAAAGGGGTACATATTGTGTAGAAATACGGGCCCCGAATGACAATCTCGTCGACTAGATGAACTAGGACGTGCGCCATGATATTGAAGAAGGATGGTGGGAACACCAGCTCAAATCGACAAGACATTGCGCCACATCACTCCTTAGCGTTGGTACGATTTCTGGATCGATCACCTTATGAGATATTGCATTGAGGAATGCACATAGCTTCACAATGGCTAATCGGACATTTTCCGGTAGAAGCCCCTCAATGCAACCGGAAGCGATTGCGCCATAATCACGTGGCAGTCATGAGACTTTAGGTTCGGAACTTTTCTCCGCATATTTATTATTCCCTTTATATTCGACGAGAAGCAGTCGGGACTTTCATCTCGAGCAGGCATTGAAAGAATATTTCTTTCTTCTTTCAGAAGAGCGTGAATGGCGGGACCTTCATACCGCTTTGGAGGCATGCCCTCTTTTTTCGTAAGCGTTGCAGGTCCTCTCGTGCCTCGGTGTATCTTTTGTCTTCCCATACACGCCCAAGAAGCCTAGCAGGTTCACGCAAAGGTTCTTCGTCACGTGCATCACGTCGATCAAGAGCGGACCTCTAGGTCTTTCCAAGAGGGTAGGTCCCAAAATATAGATTTCTTCTTCCACATGGGTGCGTGATTCTCGGCGTCATTCGAACAGCTAGTCCGGGACCCTTTCCAAAGATTACGTGTAAATCATTGACCATAGCAAGTACGTGATCACCGGCACGCATGGCGGGCTTCTTCCGTGATCTGCCTCGCTTTGAAATGCTTGCCTTTCTTTCGACATTGATGGTTGGTCGGAAGAAATCGGACGATGGCCCGTACACATTCTTTTGCAGCTTCCGGTATATACTATCGGTGTCAAGTAAACGGTGTGTGCATGCGTGGTATCCCTTGTTTGTCTGTCCGAAAGGTTACTGAGAGCGGGCCAATCGTTGATGGTCACGAACAGCAACGCCTTTAGGTCAAATTCCTCCTTTTTGTGCTCATCCCACGTATGTACACCGTTTCCATTCCACAGCTGTAAAAGTTCTTCAACTAATGGCCTTAGGTACACATCAATGTCGTTGTCGGGTTGCTTAGGGCCTTGGATGAGAACTGGCATCATAATGAACTTCCGCGTCATGCACATCCAAGGAGGAAGGTTATACATACATAGAGTCACGGGCCAGGTGCTGTGATTGCTGCTCTGCTCCCGAAAGGATTAATGCCATCCGCGCTTAAAGCAAACCATACGTTCCTTGGGTCCTTTGCAAACTCATGCCGATACTTTCTCTCGATTTTTCTCCATGCGACCCGTCGTGGGTGCTCTCAACTTCCGTCTTTCTTACGGTCCTCACTGTGCCATCGATCAACTTGGCATGCTCTCCGTTTCTGAACAGACGTTTCAACCATGGTATTATAGGAGCATACCACATCACCTTCAGAACCCTCTTCCGGAGGCTCGCCATCAACATCACTGTGGTCATCTCGTATGGTCTTATATCGCAATGCACCGCATACCGGGCATGCGTTCAGATCCTTGTAGGCACCACGGTAGAGGATGCAGTCATTAGGGCATGCATGTATCTTCTCCACCTCCAATCCTAGAGGGCATACGACCTTCTTTGCTGCGTATGTCTTGTCGGGCAATTCGTTATCCTTTGGAAGCTTCTTCTTCATTATTTTCAGAGCTTCTCAAATCCTTTATCAGCACTGACATTCTCTCGCCTTCCATCGCAGCAATTCGAGTACAAGATCGAGCTTTGTGTTGCCATCTTCGCAATTGGGGTACAACCCTTTTTGTGATCCTCTAACATGCGATCGAACTTCAGCTTCTCCTTTTGACTTTCGCATTGTGTCCTTGCATCGACAATGACCCGCGGAGATCATCATCATGGGGCACATCGTCGGTTCCTCTTGATCTTCAGCAGCTTCGCTTGCTGCAGCACCATCGTGCACATCGTCAGTGCATCTTGATGTTCAGATAGCATCACCATATTCAGGGGCACATAGTTGTCATCGTACTCTTCTTCCTCGCCGTCTTCCATCATAACCCCTATTTCTCCGTGCCTCGCCCAAACATTATAGTGTGGCATGAAACCCTTGTAAAGCAGGTGGGTGTGAAGGATTTTTCGGTCGAGTAAGACTTCGTGTTCCACATATAGGGCATGGACAACACATAAAACCATTCTGCTTGTTTGCCTCAGCCACTTGAGAAAATCATGCACGCCCTTAATGTCTTGGGAGGTGTGTCATCACCGTACATCCATTGCCGGTTCATCTGCGTGCATTATATATAATTAATGTGTCAAAAATCATTACTGTAACATCATGAATAGATAATTAAGTGACTAAATTAATAGAAATTCATCATCACATAAAAACCAAAGTACATACATAGTTCTCATCTAACAACATAAAGCTCTGCAGAGCATCTAAATTAATTAAACCATACATTGAAACTATGTAAAACATTTCAATGCGAAAACAAATACAATCATAATCACAACCAAGGTAACAACTGATCCAACGGCATAATGATACCAAGCCTCGGTATGAATGGCATATTTTCTAATCTTTCTCATCTTCAAGCGCATTGCATCCATCTTGATCTTGTGATCATCGACGACATCCGCAACATGCAACTCCAATATCATCTTCTCCTCCTCAAGTTTTTTATTTTTCCTTCAAGAAATTGTTTTCTTCTTCAACTAAATTTAACCTCTCGACAATAGGGTCGGTTGGAATTTCCGGTTCAACAACCTCCTAGATAAATAAAATCTATGTCACGTTGGTCGGCATAATTTTCATAAACAATAAATGAACCAATAGTTATGAAAAGATAATATATACCACATCCGAATCATAGGCAGGGACGAGGGCCGACGAGGCGGATACCAAAACCATCGCACTATATAAGATGCAATAATAAAAGTAAGAAAATAATACAAGTAAGAATATTTTTCCTTTCGTAAAGAAGATAAGAACAAGAGGCTCACCACGGTGGTCTTGGCGATGAGATCGGCGCTGGTGATCGACGGCGGTGAAGACGGGACGGGCGTGACGGACCGCTAAACCTAGACAAATATTGAGGAAAATGGAGGTTGGAGGTCGAGCTTGAGAGGAGAAAGCTTAAGTAGTGTGGCTCGGGCATTTCATGAACACCTCATGTGCATAGGAGGTGAGCTAGAGCACCACAATGCCCCCTCGCCGGCAAGAGAAAAGCAGAGCAATGGAGTGCTCGTCATCAGCGAGGGGTATATATACAGCACTATTGGTCCCGGTTCGTGGCATGAGCCAGACTAAAGGAAGCCTTTGGTCCCGTTCATGCCACTAACCGGGACCAATAGTGGTGGGCAGAGTTGGACCATTGGTCCCGGTTCGTCCCACCAACCGGGACCAAAGGTCCGGACGAACCGGGACCAATGGCCACGTGGGTTCGGCCGGCCCCCTGGGCTCCTTAACCAGGGCAAATAGCTCCATTGGTCCGGTGCTCGATTGAACAGGACTAATGGGCTAAACTGCCCTGGACGAAAGCCCCTTTTTCTACTAGTGGTGGCCCACTTTGGAGAAGAACACACCAACCATTTTGGTAGTGAGCCTAACTCATCTCAACATGGCCCACTTTGGAGAAGAATATACCAACCATTTTGGTAGTGAGCCTAACTCATCTCAACCATTTTGGCCTCATTCCCCTAATACGCTAGACTATTTCTCTTATTCACTTCACGATTTGAGAGAGGGAATGCCAGCGGCCATGGCACCATTGTCCCCCCGGCCATTCATGCCACTTGAGAGGATGAAGGCTCTTGCGACATTGTCCAAGAGGCATTAGCGCTAGCGAGTTTGCACCATCTCAGCCGTGGCAGCAATGCCGTAGAGCATATAGTGGAGGGTAGAGCTGGATGGTGGCGTGCCGACGTGGCAGGAGTAGGTGTACTCGTACGGGCACTGCAGCCTGGTTCTTCTTCCAAGCAATCATAGAACAACTAGAAATGCATAGTAAGCAGAAAGTGAACAACGATCCAAGGGATCACTAGCACACATAGCATTTCAATATGCCTGGGAGCTGTAATGAACAGGAATGGGGAAAGACTATACAATGAGGGATCGTGCCACGAATATATCAAAAAACACGAAGAAAGTAACTATAGTGAACCGAGGTGGGGGCTCATCAGAAGAACCCAGAACACGCGAACGACCAATGAAGTAAAGAAGATGAGGGGGAATCAATAGGGAGGCCTTGAGGGACGAGCTAGGGGAGGTAGCCTCAGGTAATGAACGGGGTGGGGAAGCCACAGGTGACGATGGTGTGGGGTCTACAACAGTTCTACGGGAAGACACGGTGGGATTACTGGACGAGGGAAAATACTTGAGTGATAGGTGTATTGGAAAAAGTGAGGAAACAAATATCCTCAATGGGGGACGCCAAAGGAGAGGATGGACGAGCGAACGCATTTCGAGTATGGCCTTGATTTTATTCGGGTCAACTTCTATTGCCCGATGTCGAATGACAAACCCTAGGAATGCCTTACGAGACCATGAAGGCGCACTTCAACAGGTTTAACATGTTGCCTTAGGCGGTCGAGTACGATTTCGAGATGTTGAAGATGTTCTTCATAGGATACCACCTTTACAGTGAGATCATCTACATAACACTCGACACTCTTATGTATTATCTCATCAAAGATCTTAGTCATGGCGCGTTGATATGTAGCACCGGCATATAAAGGGTGAGACTCATCAAAAGTCACACCCCGAGAAATGTGCATCTGACGACTGACAGAATCCCAACCCGATAGCCCTTGCTAATCACTGTAACGTAAGAAGACGATTCAATGATCGAGCGAGTTAGTTTACTGCATTCGGGGGGGAAGAAGAGTGTAGCAAATGTAATTCAGCGGGGGAAGAAGAGGTACCAAATGTAAGCAAACAAAGGAATCATTGAGTTGTTAGGAGAACGACAAAAAAAACTCGAGAGGAATGTCACCTTGTAGAGTAGAGGAAGGATGAATGTTGATGACATAGGTGGAAGTAGAAACTACCTCAACCCAAAAGTGAGGTGGAAGAGAGGCGACAATCATCAACGCACGAGCCACCTCAAGGTGACGATGCCATGAGCACCAGGACAAGAGAACTGAGGAAGTGTGCCCTGCTCAACAAGGAATCTGCCCAGTAAATGCGAGATACAACTCAAGGATTCCGAAGCCGCTGAGTTCCACATGGAGCACACCTTGCTCTAGGCAACCATGCATTGCCCATCGTTGACTATGTCGGTCCCGCTTTGAAGGAAAGCGCGAATGCACTTCTCGATCTCCGCAAGTAACCATAGAGGTAGTTTTATGGCGATGGCTTGATAATCTGGGATGGAGAGCACTAATTTGAGAAGCCTCTCATGTTGAGTAGATTCTCAATCCAAGTGGCGAGGAAGTTGAGAACTTTATCTGGAAGAGGCCACAGGTGGACCGTTTGAATCTTCTTGCACGGCAAGGGGAGGCTGAGGTAGGTGCATAGGAGCAATGAGAAAGCACATACGAAGCTTAACTTGATCGCCTAAATCTGGACGATGTTGCAGCAGTTTGGCGCAAAGGAGCACTTGTCAAAGTTGGTTCATAAGTTTGACACGCACCAAGATCAGGTTGCCGCACCTCGAAGACAGGAGGACGACCATGTTGGCATCGTACAGTGACATGAGGTGCTTCACGCGATGCCAGCACGATGGCTCCGACATGACAACGCTCTTCACATGGACCAACAAGGCGTCGAGCACCACCAGCACAAAAGAAGAAACAACTACGACAAAAGGTGGTCATGTTGCCACATGCCACGACGGTGAAGAATATGCCTTCCGTGCACCTTGTTGAGGATGACTTTTGAGGATGTCCATGGTAGAATCATTCAGACCCACTCGGTGAATCTGCCGACAATGTCATCGTGCCACGCGGTCATAGGAGGAAGGGCCATGAGACTGAACCGAATGCCTTCGCAGTGTCAACCTTGAGCATGAGGGTTGTGATCTGGTGTGCAAGCCCTTATCGGTGAGCATGAAGGAGCTCGTTGCTCCAACTGTAGTTCCGACCAACGAGGTTGATCTCGGGAAGCTCAAGGTCATCAAGGAAACGATGAAATTTGACCATCTGTCTTTTTTTAGGTCAGCGTTAATCTTATCCCTTGCCTACTAGATAAACTAGTCACCGGTAACGACCCAAGGACCATGGTGCGAGGAGCGGAACTCATAGCTCTTGGAGCAAAGCGAAGCAATCTGCATCATCAAAAGGACCATATACGGTTGACAATCACCAACGGGGTGCCTGAGACGAACACGGAGGGCAATGGTTTGCGTCAGTACATTAAGGTCCCACACGTTTCAAGAAGACCACGCCGAACGAAGGACAAGAGATGAGAGTCACACAAGTGACCATGGCGATTCGCAATGCTGAAAAGAGCTGGTAGAAAATGTAATAGAGGTGGAGAGACTTGTGATGGTGGCAATGGAGGGAAGGTGAAGCCAGTCGAGCTCCTAGAGGCCCTGAGAGTCAATGCACCGGGGGCCAGCACCTAGGAGAGCACTAGTGACGTTCTGGAACAAAGCATGAGTCAAAGTCGAGAATTACCCGACAACCAGAGTCAACAATTTGACCACCAGAAATGAGCTGCATGGTAAATTGAGGAACATGAAAAGACGAAATGCTAAGAAGTCCTTGGCCATTAACCAGGAGGGATTACCTGTTAGGAAATATGCAACTTGTATTTCCAGGTGGCCATATGCCGTTACACACAAACGTGCAAGTGTGTTACAATATGCAAAAAAAAAACATGATAGAACGGGCAAAACACAAAGGGCTACACGCGGCTAAATATATAACTCTTACCCCCCCTCCCCCCAAACTCATAATGGATCAACACCAAGCTTGGAGAGATAGAAGTCGTGTTGTGCTCTAGTCTGGGACTATCTGAAGAAATCCGCCAACTGTAACTCGGAAGGCACATACATGCACAAAGGAAGCATCAAACCAATATGCTTGGTGAGCTCATTCTTCACAGAGTCACTCACAATACTAAGAGCACATGTAATGTCAGACAAGAGCAGAGTGTAGTGACAGAAACACCAAACTTCTGAAGGAAGCACCGTAACCAAGTCACCTCTGCCGTCAAAAGAGCCATAGCTCACGACTCAGCCTCTACACTCGAACGTGAAACAACAACCTGTTTCTTTGTCTTATAGGCAATGAGAGAACCACCAAGAAAAACACAGTAAACAGAAAGTGAACAACAATCCCAGGGATCACTAGCCCACATCGCATTTGAATAGGCCTAAAGCTGTAATGAACTGGAGCAGGGAAAGAATAGACAATGAGAGATCATGCCACGAAGATATCGAAGAACACGAAGGAGGTGACTATAGTGAACCAATGTGGCCGCTGAGACAAAATGGCTGAAAATATGGACATGATTGGAGATACCTGGACAAGTGACATCTAGATAGACAAGACTCCAATCAAGATGAAGATAACGTGTGAGATCAGACACGGTTACCATCAGTAGCACAAAGGTGAACATTGAGCTCCATGGGAGTCTCAATAGTGCACTCATCGGTAAGAGTAGCACGAGCAAGAATATTCTGGATATATTTGTCTTGGGAAGGGGAGGCTGAGGTAGGTGCACAGGAGCAATGAGAAAGCACATACGAAGCTTAACTTGATCACCTAAATCTGGACGATGTTGCAGCTGTTTGGCGCAAAGGAGCACTTGTCGTTGGTCCATAAGTTTGACACGCCACCAAGATCAGGTTGCCGCGCGTCGAAGACAGGAGGACGACCATGTCGGCATCATACAGTGACATGAGGTGCTTCACGCGATGCCAGCCCGATGGCTCCGACATGACAACGCTCTTTACATGGACCAACAAGGCGTCGAGCACCACCAGCACAAAAGAAGAAACAACTACGACAAAAGGTGGTCATGTTGCCACATGCCACGACAGTGAAAAATATGCCTTCCGTGCACCTTGTTGAGGATGACTTTTGAGGATGTCCATGGTAGAATCATTCAGACCCACTCGGTGAATCTGCCGCCAGTGTCAGTGTGCCACGCGATCATAGGAGGAAGGGCCATGAGACTGAACCGAATGCCTTCGCAGTGTCAACCTTGAGCATGAGGGTCGCGATCTGGCGTGCAAGCCCTTGTTGGTGAGCATGAAGGAGTTCGTTGCTCCAACTGTAGTTCCGACCAACAAGGTTGATCTCGCGAAGCTCAAGGTCATCAAGGAAACGGTGAAATTTGACCATCTATCTTTTTTTAGGTTAGCGTTAATCTTATCCCTTGCCTACTAGATAAAGTAGTCATTGGTAACGACCCAAGGACCATGGTGCGAGGAGCGGAACTCATAGCTCTTGGAGCAAAGCGAAGCGATTTGCATCAGCAAAAGGACCATATACGGTTGACAATCACCAAGGGGGTGCCTGAGATGAACACAGAGGGCAATGGTTCGCGTCAGTACATTAAGGCCCCACACGTTTCAAGAAGACCACGCCGAACGAAGGACAAGAGACGAGAGTCACACAAGTGACCAAGGCGATTCGCAATGCTGAAAAGAGCTGGTAGACAAGGAAACAGATGTGGAGAGACTTGTGATGGTGGCAATGGAGGGAAGGTGAAGCCAGTCAAGCTCTTAGAGGCCCTGAGAGTCAAGGCACCGGGGGCCGACACCTAGGAGAGCACTAGTGTGACGTTCTGGAACAAAGCATGAGTCAAAGTTGAGAATTACCCGACAACCAGAGTCAACAATTTGACCACCAGAAATGAGCTGCATGGTAAATCGAGGAACATGAAAAGACGAAATGCTAAGAAGTCCTTGGCCATTAACCAGGAGGGATTACCTGTTAGGAAATATGCAACTTGTATATCCAGGTGGCCATATGCCGTTACACACAAACATGCAAGTGTGTTACAATATGCAAAAAAAAAACATGATAGAACTGGCAAAATACAAAGGGATACACGGCTAAATATATAACTCTTAACCCCCGGTCCCCCCAAACTCATAATGGATCAACACCAAGTTTGGAGAGATAGAAGTCGTGTTGTGCTTTAGTCTGGGCCTATCTAAAGAAATCCGCCAACTTTAACTCGGAAGGCACATACTGAGGAGCAATAACCTGAATCTTGCACAACAACATGCACAAAGGAAGCATCAACACCAATATGCTTGGTGAGCTCATTCTTCACAGAATCGCTCACAATACTAAGAGCACAAGAGCAGAGTGTAGTGACAGAAACACCAAAATTTTGAAGTAAGCACCGTAACCAAGTCACCTCTGCCGTCAAAAGAGCCATAGCTCGCGACTCAGCCTCTACACTCGAATGTGAAACAACAGCCTGTTTCTTTGTCTTAGGGGCAATGAGAGAACCACCAAAAAAACACAGTAAACAGAGAGTGAACAACAATCCCAGGGATCACTAGCCCACGTAGCATTTGAATAGGCCTGAAGCTGTAATGAACTGGAGCAGGTAAAGTATAGACAGTGAGAAATCATGCCATGAAGATATTTAAGAACACGAAGGAGGTGACTATAGTGAACCAATGTGGCCGCAGAGACAAACTGGGATAAAATATGGACATGATTGGAGATACCTGGACGAGTGACATCTAGATAGACAAGACTCCAATCAAGATGAAGATAACGTGTGAGATCAGACACGGTTACCATCAGTAGCACAAAGGTGAACATTGAGCTCCATGGGAGTCTCAATAGTGCACATCAGTAAGAGTAGCACGAGCAAGAATATTCTGGATATATTTGTCTTGGGAAATACTCCTAGAAATTTCTCCAACAAGTATTTCCGGACGGAGGGAGTAAAGCCATTACCGGTAGAAGAGACCTCTATCCCAAGAAAGTATGGAAGATGGCCAAGATCAGACATACGAAAAAGAAACTGCTCACTAAGTGCCTTCTCAAAGGCAATATACTCAGGGTCGTCCCAATTGATGATCATGTCATCAACATATAGAAAAGAAGAAGAGTTTGACCACGATTAGGAAAATATATCCAAAAGAAGAGGCTGGCAACGATAGACCTGGCCATGGGCAGCCCGGCCCGGTCGGCCCGATCCGAAAAAGCTCGACCCGGCCCAGCCCGACCTTGTCCACGGGCCGGGCTCGGGCCTAGATTTCAAGCCCGACGGCCGGGCCGGGCCCATCATATTCGCGCATTAACAAAGAGGCTGCGGCCCGAGGCCCGGTGGGCTTTTAGCGTCATGGGCCGGGCTCGGGCGTGGGTTCTTTGCATCGGGCTTTGGTAGGCCCGGCCTGAAGCCAAGCCCGGCCCGACAGATGGCCAGGTATAGACAACGACGAGAAAAATATATCCGCCAGAAGTAGAAGAGACCTTTATCTAAAGAAAGTAGCAAAGGGGGGCAAGACTAGACATAAGAAACTGCTCACTAAGACGCCTTCATAAAGGCAATATACTCAGGGTCGTCGCCATTCATGATCCTATCATCAACATTCTAACCTATAATGAGGCTGGCCAACTCAGCCTCCCAAAGCTCCCCCAAATTGAAGCTTCGTTGGCCGTTCGATTGAGTTGCTTTTGGCCAACTGGTTCGTCTCGGAGATTTGTTATGCTAGTTTTCACCGCGCGGTTAATTTTCAATATCCCTGACCGGTGGGCTTGTTCTTCCTCCCTATTGGCCGGGTGAGCCCTTCGTGGGTGGGAGCGACCCTATCCTCATACGCCGCATGTTGTGCCGCCCATATTAGGCATCTCCGCTTATGAACCCTAGCCCCAATCACGTATATGTCCCTCCTCCATCCCTCGCCTGCCGACATCCATCTCCATCTCATATCCGGCCTCCTCTTGCACCTCCCGTTTTCCTCATCCTTGCCTCCCCATTGCTTGCCCTTTGCCCGGATCGGGCGCAGGTTGTCGTCGTGGAAGACCAGGGCGACAGGGTCTTCACTGTGGGCGTGGAGGAGCAGGGGTGGTCATTAAGCTAGCGGCGGGGGATGAAGCAGTGAGGCCCGAGCTCTAGGCGTTGCACACATCGCGGGGTGGAGGAGAGGCTGGCGTGGGGCGCAAGGAGCAGCAGGTGGGGAATTGTGGGGCTATATCTCCCATTGTCCAGCACGGGCCACTGAAGAAGATTAAGGGAAGCCAGGGATCCTCAAATGGCGGCTGCTCCTCTCTGGCTTGAACCAGAAGCCAGGCAGCTGAGTGCAGAGAAGCGAGCAGAGCAACTGGCGCAGCCGCCTCCTTCCCTCGCTTGCTTCCTCCTCTTGGAGCCCCTGTTCCAGTTCTCTCTCTCTCTCTCTCTGGATTTGCTTATGAATTGACTCGTGTTGTTGATTGCTTTGCAGGTTTGGGTTCAGATAGAAGAGCAACATGCTTACAAACTTTTGGGATAACCGAGTTTACAATGCCAAAGTGTATGATGGTTTCTCCACTTCCACCCCATGATTTGCAATTTCCCCGTATGATGCATTGATACCATTCCATTGTGATTTTTCTGCAGAAAATAATCATCGGGTTTTCATGTGTAGGCATCGTGTGAAAGCCCAGATAGTGTTCCTGGTTTATGAATTTAAGAATACATTCTCATCTCCCTTCTGTCTATATTCCATTATTTTAGATTTATAAGTGCTTTAGATGATTCTTGAGTGCCTTGTGCAACCGTTCCATTTCAGGCACCATTTCTAAGTTGTATGGCACCCATCCCGATAATTTGTTCTGCACCATGCTGCCTCATGTAGGATTTTGGTGCTCGTGATCTACTTTGCTTAGGTGACCTGCTCCCAATCCTTCTTCCCCTCCCCTCTGACCCCTCTCTCTCTCTCTCTCTCTCTCTCTCTCTCTCTCTCTCTGTGTGTGTGTGTATGATGTTTGATATTTTGATATGTGTTTTGGTTCAAATTTGACATGACTTTTTGGTTGATGCTTGGTTCAGAAAGGAACAAGTTCTAGAATTGGTAGAAGAGTCCTATGTCATCCTTTGTTTTTTTTTTTGTCAGGATGAATGCTTCATAACAGGTGTATGGAAGCACAAAAGTAGACTCATATAAACTACAGTTGCAGTATCAGAAATAAGCAAGGGACGTCTCACATGTTTCTATCAAAATTGTGTATAAATTTAAGAGCTTAGCAAGAGAATAGCATCTCTGTTCTGGGAGAAGAAATTTAAGAGCTTAGTAACAGAATAGCATCTCTGTATAAATTTTAGAGCTTAGTTTTTTGCATATGCATGTAACAGCAACTCTTTTGTGTTCTGGTCTTAAATATCCTATTCATGACAAAATAATCTACACCAAGCTTACTATGATGAATTTTGGGCAAGGGAACCCCATTGTTTATGCATCTTGTGTAACAGAAGAACGATATTTGGGGTATAGTTTCGTAATGTTTCGCCTGGAATCCATCTATCCAGTCTGCTTTTTCTTTGTTCGGTTCATCAAGGTTTGCTCCCTTCTTTTAATGCATTAGCTTTGTTTTCATTATACTCTTGTGATGCTTGTTAGTTAAGTGATGATTTTACATTCTGGATTAGGCCGACGTGTCGTGTTCTATTTTGCGTCGTGTTATATTTCGCGTCGTGCTGCTTATATTTCGTAATTGCCTGTGGACAGGATACGTGCACTTGTTTTCGTAATTGCTTGTGTTGTAGACCCCGGCCTGTAAATGTATTGATTTTTGATCCCATTGCTGGTAGGGTCCTGCAGGAGCGCGGCGCTTTGCTGACCAAGAAGATTGAGAGGGGGAGCCAATTGCTAGAGAGCGAGAAGGCCCGAACTGCTGCGTTGGAGGCCTCCGTATCCGATTGCATCTGTGAGTACCTTCTGCTTACTGGCATTTAATTGGTTTAGACTTGTTTTTTGCTGATATAGCTTGTTATTGCCGTGAAGCAGCCGAGGAGCAATATTACGAGATGTGTCGTCGTCTTAGCTTGGTTTGGAAGGAGGCCAGCAATTATCGGAGCATCGCCGAGTTGGGTGCTTTGGAGGCCCGTTCCTGCCAGGAATTATTGTTGAAAACGCGAGACGCTGGGGATTCAAACCAAAACATTACCTCCGGTCTCCGGGCAATGGTGCAAAATGAGAGAGAGACAGACTGACCTGCGGCGACAAATCCAGTCCGTCCGGGATGAGATTGAAGCTTCAGGGAAGCGTGAGGGCCCTTCGATTGCCGAGGAGACCGCCCTGCTGAGAGGTCGGTCAACGCATGTCGGTGGAACTGTCAGATCAATACGGCCAAATAGCCAAGCTCCAGGAGGCCGCCTGAGGAGGATGCCTTTTCTTCATCCCTTTGTAACATGCTTTTTGTCTGGCGTCTCGCCATGTTTGCTAATTGTGGTTAATTGTTGCAGGTATTCTTCCGTAAAAGTATATTGGGCCGGATCAAGACAGCCTTGGTGTTGTCACTATTGTTCTTCAACAGATGTCCTAGGCGCTGACCCGTGTGGCAGGTTTGATGTGGATCTCGCATGATGCTGATGTCCACTTGGGTCCATTGATCGAACGTGCTGGATCGCCTGGCCGACCTCCAAGAAGCTGCCGCCAAGGAAGGAGCATGACCCTTGCTTGCACGCTTGAGGTCGTGCTATCCTGAGGTCTGCACTCATGTTGTTGGGACCTCCCGTTCCTGAGAACCGCCCACTGACGAATTTCTTTGAAGAAGTCAAGGACACCGCCTTGATGGTGGCGACTGGATGTGAGCCTGAAAGAGTAGGAACATTTGTTGGCCGTGTGTGGCGTTAGGCAATGTCAACTTTGTTACAATTTTTATGTTTCGACTTTTGTAGTTTGAATTATTGTTCGATGCCTTTGGGCAATGTTTTGACTGACCAAGCGCACGTGGGAGGCCTAAGGTCGTGTCAAGTTGGTTCTTATTATGGCGGGGCACAGCGCGACCAGAATTTATTCAGCCTCCGACTTCCCGTTTGGCTGTGCCTTTGTTGCAAGGGCCACCGCTTAATAAGTTTTGCTTATGTCGATGGAGCGATTGAACCCCTGAGTCGGTCAAGCAAAGAGGTCTGTTTGTTTCACTTCCTTGTCTATTCTGGGGTGTTCATTTCAAGTTCTGCATTTGAGGGTATATCAAATCACAAATTTGAACATGGAGAATATCCTTTATTACCCAATTTGTTCGGGATTGAGCTAAGACAAAAATGCTAAAAATTTGAAGCGGTTTATGCTAAGAAATAGGAATTTATGTGTGAAAAAGACCGCAGCTGAGTTGCATTCTATGGTCGATTCGTGATCCGGCCTGTTTTTCTGTTGTAAAGGTAGTATGCCCCGTCATTGAGGACCTCGTGGATCACATAAGGTCCCTCCCAAAGTGAAGAGATCATGTTCTTCTTTTGCTGGTACTAGCGAAGTTTCTGCTCATAGATGGTTGTGTGTGCGTTTCAGCGCGAGAAGGCGAGCTTCTTCCTTAGTTACTATGTTATCGGCTTTCTTTTCTAAATATGTCGTCCTTGCGGCTTTCTTTTGCGGCCTCCTCTTCGTACTCATGCGCCTGCGCGGAGTCATACTCAATGTCAGAGGCTAGTGGGTCGCTCGAGTGCCTGCGTGTCGTCCAACCCGACCTGTTTCGGTCGCTGGCGCGTTCGCGTGGGGCGTTTCTGCTGGGGTGGTTCGCTTGGGCTAATCTGGCTGCATGTTTTTACGTCCTTAGTGCTGGTTATCACGTGGGGCCGACTGTCAGCGGTGTTCGCCCCTTGGGCTACTTTGTTGCCCTGTCTGGTTAGGGCATCTCCAAGGCAGACCCTTAGACCTCTCACACAATGGGATATGATTAAGAGATAACAGCTACACGTAACACATAGAGTTACGCAATGTCATGGCGACTACGGTGGATGGTGTCGACGGTGCAAGCAACTAGTTCGCCGCACTGTCGTCGGAGAAAGTCCGCGCGGAGAGACGAATAGAAGGGTGCTGAGATAGATGACAGAGGAGAAAAAATGCAGTACGCGTGCAATGGTGACAGTGAGCAACATGTAGGCGTGCATGGCAAACATGGTGACGATCAGCAGCAGGAAGGCGCCAATGGAGAAGGCAAGCGTCGAGCGGCCGCTGCCGTTAATGTAGAAGAACAACTCCACCTAAGCTCCGTGGTTGTCCATGGTCATCAGGTAGTTCGACACCTGCAGCGAGCCAAGAAGCTCAAGTAGCATCAACATAAGCGTGACAAACATGGTGACGATCAGCAGCAGGAAGGCGCCAATGGAGAAGGCAAGCATCGAGCGGCCGCTGCCGTTAATGTAGAAGAACAACTCCACCTAAGCTCCGTGGTCGTCCATGGTCATCAGGTAGTTCGACACCTCCAGCGAGCCAAGAAGCTCAAGCAGCATCAACATAAGCCTGACGAGGCGATCTGGCTGCCGGGGCGCCCCGCCCGGCGCTCCCGCGCCATGCTGGGAAACAACGCCGACGATGGTGCCACGTGCCAGTATAGTAGGACGCATGAGAGGAGCTCGAGTAAAGGATTAGAAGGAATGGAGGAGATTAAGGAGTGTCGTTAAAACATATCACATATGTATATATACAGTTCATGAGGAAGATGCAGATCTACTCGTCTACGATCGTCAAAACAGAAAATATGAAATACAAAAGTCATGTGAAACTGCAAGATGAAGCTACTGGTCAAAGGAAATTCTAAACAGTCAACCGTGCGCGACGAATTTGATAAGTCGCCCGAAATAACTCCAAACTTGAACACGAAATTAAGCATTTATGAAACACAAAACTACAAACCGATCGCCTGAATGAAATCATAACATCGATATGCAATTTTTTCGTGTAGATCTTATCTCAAATCGAAGCACCGTTGTGTAGATTAGAAGGGACGAGGAAGAAAAAAGATTAGAGTGAAGCTTAACTGAGGTAGGAGAAGATACCTACATGCTCTATACTAGCTAGCTCGCATTGCACTGGCATACTCTCATGCAAGGGGCCCACCTTGTGCGTTTGATGTAGCTCAACTCAGTCCGACTGGCTGGAAACTGCCGATTCAGCAGTTCTTAGCGGGCCTCGTTGGGACACTAGTAGAAAACAGGGCAATGATCCAGGCCCGGCCAGTCCATAGTCCCGGTTCAATCCAGAGCTGGGACCAATGGGGGCATTGGACCTGGTTCGTGAGCCCCGGGGGCCGGCCGGGCCACGTGGGCCATTGGTCCCGGTTTGTCTGGACCTATTGGTCCCGGTTGGTGGGACGTACCGGGACCATTGGCCCTCGCTCCTGGCCCATAACCATTGGTCCCGGTTGGTGGCTTGAACCGGGACCAAAGGCACCCCTATAGTCCCGGTTCATGCCACCAACCGGGACTAAAGGGTTGGTCCTCGTTCTTGACGAGTTTAGTCCCACCTCGCCAACCGAAGGGAATCAAACCGATTTATAAGCCCCTCCCTCTCTGCCATGTTGAGCTCCTCTCAAAATGAAAATAGATGCCCTTATACGAGAATTTAACCTAAATTCATACTGAATTTCTCTGAAGTTAGTAGAAATTTATTATGAATTTAGGTTGAATTTCTCTATAAGCGCATCTATGCTCATTCTGAGTATTTTTATATAGTTTTACTCTTTTCTGCTATATTTATTTTTTTCTTTTTATTTGTGAGATGTAATAAGTCATTAAAAATAAGCATCTATGCTCATTTTTAGTAAAGTTAATCACAACTATTTTTTCTTCTATTTATTTCTGAATTGTAATAAGTCAATAAAATAAGCATTTATGCTCATTTTTTAGTAAAGTTAATCACAACTATTTTTCTTCTATTTATTTCTGAATTGTAATAAGTTATTAAAATAAGCATTTATTCTCATTTTTAATAAAGTTAATCACAACTATTTTTCTTCTATTTCTTTCTGAATAATTTTTATATACTTTTTTTCTTTTCTGCTATATTTATTTTTTCTATTTTTTCTGTGTGGTAATAAGTCATTAAAAATAAGCATCTATGCTCATTTTTTAGTAAAGTTAATCACAACTATTTTTCTTCTATTTATTTCTGAATTGTAATAAGTCATTAAAAATAAGCATCTATGCTCATTTTTAGTAAGTTAATCACAACTATTTTTTCTTCTATTTATTTCTGAGTAGTTTTTATATAGTATTTTTCTTTTCTGCTATATTTTTTTTTTATTTCTGCGTGGTAATAAGTCATTAAAAATAAAAAAGAGGCGCAATACTAGTTAATTCGCTTCAAGCCTTTCAGAATAGTGTAAACTGCACTGCACATAACTCTGTGCAGTCTACCCTATTCCTCAAGGCTTGAAGCGAACCAACATGAGCATTGAGCCTCTTCTTCATCGTCTCTGCACTCAGGGCTTATAAACAGCTGCGAGTGCCTCTCGCTTGGTGAGGTGGGACTAAAAAAACAGCTGCATAAAATAAATAAGTAAAGAAAAAAAATGCCTCCTACTGGGCCCCCATGGCCTGGATACGACTAGAAACCCACCATGGGCCAGGATTCAGGCCCGCAGGTGGCCCATTAGGACTATCAGACAAAGCAGTAGTAAGTAGGCACGTAAGCCTGCAGTGGTGAGGAGCTCGAGAGGGGAGCGACAGTGGGGCTTATAAACCACTGCGCGCCCCTCTCAGCTAGCGAGGTGGGACTAAACTTTCGTGCCGCACCGTGCCAGCAGAAAGCCATTAGTCCCGGTTCGTGGCTCCAACCGGGACCAATGCCCACCCTTTAGTCCCGGTTGGTCGCACCAACCGGGCCCAAAGCCCTCTGCTTCCCGTCCTTTGGGCTGCTGAAAAGAGGCCTTTGGTCCCGGTTGGTGCTACCAACCGACTAAAATGCATTGGTCTGGTTGGAGCCACGAACCGGGACCAAAGACTTTGCTATATAACGAAAATTTCAGAACCGCATCCCCACTTCGATCTCTCCTTCCTCCTCGATCTCCCGGCGCTTGCCGCCGCCGCCGCTTCCCATCCGACGCCGCCGCCGCCGCCCGCCCGCCGACGTCGTCGCCGTCCCATCGTCGCCAGCGTCCCGTCGCCGCCCGTCTCTGCGCGTCGCCCGTCGCCGCCCGTCCTGCTTGCCGTCGCCGCCGTCGCCGCTTCGCCACGCGTCGTCGATGTCCCCCTCGACACCCCGTCCCGTCGTCGACGTCCCCATCATCGCCGTCTCGCGCCTCCGCCCCGTACGTCGCCGCCCCGTACGCCCCCGTGTATTTTCCGTTATCCGTTTTCTGTTAGATAAATTAGATAGATAAATTAGATATTAATGTCAAATGTTAGATGAATTAGCTAGATATTAATTAGTGCTAATGAGATGAGTTAGTTTTTATATTTTTATTATAGATGAATTAGATATATTTATGTTAGACTTAATTAGTAATTGCTTAGTTAAATTAGTAAGAAAATTAATAAGTGCTTAATTAGTTGAATTAGTAAGTACTATAATTGAACTAGCTAGTTAGAAAAATATAATTACTATTTTATTTAGATTTTTTTGGTAATATAATTAGTTAGAAAAATATGAGTTAGTTAGAAAAATACTAGTTTATTTTTAGTAAGTACTATATAGTAAGTGCTACTTTGTTTTTAGTAAGTACTACTTTATTTATTTATAGTAATAAGTGCTTAGTATAGTTGAACTAGATAGTTGATTTAATTAATAAAACTACTTTATTTAACTATATATAGAAGTAGTTTGTAGTAAGTGCTACTTTATTTATTTATAGTAAGTGCTACTTTATTTATTTATAGTAAGTACTACTTTATTTATTTATAGTAAATGCTTAGTATAGTAGTTGAACTACATAGTTGATTTAATTAATAAAACTACTTTATTTAACTATATATAGAAGTAGTTCCCGCATCGACGTCGGCGATGCCTATACCGCATCCTCGTCGTCGTCGACTCGGTGGTGGAGGCTTGCTTGATCAGGGCCATGTTCGGGACTGGGCTCCGCCGGACTGGTATTGGGAGGTGCTACCTTCCGGGGGACGTAGATTGGTGAGGAGGCAGCCCGTTGTTGACCCGATCCTTGTTTGGTGGCGGTCGCGTGGGCCAGTGATGGTGCCGAGGCTTCCGGACACCGCGGAGGTGGTACGTCACCGTGTCAGCGAGGAGGACGAGCACGTCCGTCGCTACATGGTTGCATTGGAGGCAGGTTCGACAATACCGCAGGTTCTTGAGGATCTCACTGGAGCTATGATCATGTGATGGTTCCTTATCTTTGGGTGTCCACCGCCCGCGTCGATACCCGTCGGGCGCTACGGTTCTAGTTGTATTAGTGATGCTATATTAGTGATAATATTCGACGATGTACGAACACCAAGAGATGATGTACTTTTGCTTATAATTATTGAATGCATGCTAATTTGAATACTATTTTATTTTATGATTTGGTTTTGCTTATTTTATGATTTGGTTTTGCTTATTGAATGCTCATATTGGATAAGTTCTCCTTCATTTGAATTATGAATATAGGCGGAAATGTCGTACTCGGACGCGAAAACCGCCGGAGTGCGATTGGTGCCACGACGACCGAGGTATCTGCGACAGTTCATTGAGCTGGGCGAAGATCGGCGCTTCAGCATTAAGCTCACGAGAGCTTCGATGTTCATCTGATGCATAGCACGACAATAGTTTTTTTCGTAATTAATCATGACTTCAACTATTTTAATCATCACAATATTTTTCATCTTTTCCAATTCGACTAGCTTATCCCATGCTTTGCAAGACGCTATGTCTTGGAGAGGATGGGTTTTGAAGACCATGAAAGTTTTGAAACCAAAAAAATTATCCTAAGTACCCATCATGGTGTGGATTTTCAAGTAAAGTTGTACAATGCTGAGAGTGTAACCCATTTTAGTTGCAAAAACTGGGAAGCACTTTGCAAGATTTATGGTCTTGATGAGGGTACGCTTGTCACCATGGATCTTGGTGATCCTACAATCGAGCAAGAGACACCTTCGATTTGGGTCCTTGTGGATACACCTCCAATTCTTCCCCCATGTGAGCTTAACATAGTTATTAAGTAATTTATATTGTTTATTTCAAAATAGTTGACAGCTTATTTCCATTGACAGCTTATTTTGATTGTTCAAAGAATGTGCGGAAGATGGTAGACAAAATCCACTACACCGATGGCTCCGAATTAACTTATAAGGACAAAAATCATTTGATCGCATTTTGTAGGGATCTTGAGAATTACAATGTCTACAATCGAACTCCTCAACATTATGGTCAATCGTGCCACTAGTGCACGTGTTGAACTCTGATAACTACCATGGAGATACCTGGTAAGATTTTTTACTATTACGACATCGGTGCATCTTTTGCATACTTCTAAAACTAGTACATCATTGCTAACTACGAAGTTATTACTATGTTTTTCAACAGAGAATCCCAGAGGATTGTGTGCCTCATTTGATGTATGAGAATGGCAGCCTTCATGTTTTGAACATATATCCAGGTCATCCTCTGAATCTCAACTGTCCATACGGATTTCTAAAAGAAGTGGAGACATGACAATCAAAGAATGGAAAAAATGTATGGACAGTCGTAAGGAGCTTCTTGGAAGCAAAAAGAAGCGAAGCGCAAGAATTGGAGACAGGATGATCTCCATTCTTCATAATGGAGAGTCAGGGTCTATATTGTTTTATGCTATTTTACCTTAAGGGTATTTAATTAGGTCCTACCTGATACTGATGATCATGTGCTAAGAACAATTATGTAGGGTTGGGTTCGATGACTATGAGGATGATGATCGTATGACTTATTATTAATAACGAGTAGAAGTTGTATGATGATGCATGATTAGTAGGACTTGTTATTATATATGATGATGTATGATGCGAGCATGCATAAGCATGTTATATCAGCGGGTGAAATGAACATAGCAGCAGCGTTGATAAACCAAGGATGAAGATATAAGAGAGGACACTTCTCTCTATTAGCTAGCTAATAACAACCTAAAAATAACCCCCAAAACACCTAAAGCAGCCACTTTTCTAAAAAAACATGGACTTTTGGTCCCGGTTGGTGCCACCAACCAGGACCAAAGGCACCCCTGACCGGGCTCGGCGGACCGGCCACGTGGAGGCACATCTGTCCCGGTTCGTGTTTGAACCGGGACTAATGGGTGGAGGTATTTGTAACGACCCATTAGTCCCGGTTCATGAACCGGGACTAAAGGCCCTTACGAACCGGGATTAATAGGTGTTTTTCTACTAGTGGGAGCTACTTTAAGTTCCGTGTGATGCATGCCCGAAAGTAAACGCAACAAACCAAACATCCCATTTTTGTGACGCTTAAATTGATGTATCCAGGAGGTAAGTGTTAGGGTTCAGCAATAAGTCAAGCAACAAATGAGCGCGATTAGCGGACGACCTGTCGGGGCGAACCCAAGGGGATTGGCAAAGAGTGTGGATCCGGCCGACCTAGTGGTGAGAGATCTCGAGACGGCGAGGAAGGGGAAGATCGAGAGTGGTGATTTGTTTCTTTGTGGAAGAGAGGATCCGTTTGGGCTGAGAGATTCGTGGATCAAAGCCCGGAATTCGGTGAGTGCTTATGCGTTGAAAAGGAAGGCAAAATTGGAAGATCAGAGGGTTGCCAGTTGAGGAGATCCGGATCTGGGGCTTGCAAGGATCAAGGGAAAGGTAAAGCAGATGAGAGAGGATCTGGGGAACAGATTACTGGAAAGAGATCAGATCTCCAAGGTATGTTTCCGGAAAGAATCAAGTCATGACGATCCGCCTGATAAAGGAGGTGGTTGGGCCCCAATTCGAGCGGAATCACATGAGCTTCCTGGTGAAGAAATCAAATCGCATCACCCCGATTGAAAGGATTTCCAAAGGAAAGAGCACACTCAGGGGGTATAAAGATCCAAAGCAGGGTAGGGGGAGGGCCTCAGATTACAACAACTCTTTCCACCGTTGAGGAACACATTGGCATGGCGAACCAGGAGAAAGGCAAGAGCAAGGGGCCGATGAGCCAGGAAGAGGAGGTTGCCTCGTGCGGCAAGCTGGGGCTGGGCACTCGCCCTTTGGAGCGCGGCGGTCCTTCCCAGGGTCGTGGTGATCCTGTCTGCACCCCTGTCTGGCAGGGAGGTCCGGCACCCCAGAGAGGAAGGTATGGTGGCTCCGGTGATGCTATCGCACCCGTATTTCCTGTCAGTATGGAGGAAGAGCAACCGAATGTGGTATCCCTGAACCTGTCAAAGGAGAGGGCGGCTATGCGATCACGGTGGCTTGCCACTGGATTGTTCTTTCGGTGCAGCTCTTCGGTGTTGGGAGCCTTTTCCAGGAGCTGAGAAACAAGTGGGGGTTGAGGGGACGCCTCAACTACTCACCACTCAAGAACAATCGCTTCATCCTCGAGTTTGAGAGGGAAGGAGACCGGCGCTTCATCCTCAACAATGGGCCCTGGACCTACCGGGGTGACCCGTTCTTGATGGTGGCGGTGGACGGAAGCGCAAGGCGGGGCGACATGGAGGTAGCTCACATGCCAATCTGGGCACGCATTTTTTATGCTCCCCCGATCATGTTCTTCGACCATGTGGCCCGTAAGATTGGTGCAGAACTTGGTGAGGTACTTGAGGGGACTCGAACAGTGAGGGGAGAATTTGGGGAGAATCCATCCGGGTTCGAATCAAACATCATGTAGATGAGCCTCTTCGTAGCAAGCTAGAATTCCATGATCACTGATGACCCACAAGTATAGGGGATCTATCAGTCCTTTCGATAAGTAAGAGTGTCGAACCCAACGAGGAGCAGAAGGAAATGATAAGCGGTTTTCAGTAAGGTTTTCTCTACAAGCACTGAAATAGTAGGTGATAGATAGTTTTGTGATAAGATAAATAGTAACGAGCTAAAAGTAAATAAAGTAAATAAAGTGCAGCAAGGTGGCCCAATCCTTTATGTAGCAAAGGATAAGCCTGGACAAATTCTAATAATGAAGAAGGAGCTCCCGAGGACACATTGGGAATTATCGTCAAGCTAGTTTTCATCACATTCATAAGATTCGCGTTCGGTACTTTGATAATTTGTTATGTGGGTGGACCGGCACTTGGGTACTGCCCTAACATGGACAAGCATCCCGCTTATGATTAACCCCTATTGTAAGCATCCGCAAATACAAAAAGGAGTATTAAGGTAAACCTAACCACAGCATTAAACATATGGGTCTATATCAACCCCTAACGAAGCAACACATAAACTATGGTTTAAGCTTCTGTCACTCTAGCAACCCATCATCTACTTATTACTTCCCCATGCCTTCCTCTAGGCCCAATAATGGTAAAGTGTCATGTAGTCGACGTTCACATAACACCACTAGAGGAAAGACAACATACATCTCATCAAAATATCGAACAAATACAAAATTCACATGACTACTAATAGCAAGACTTCACCCATGTCCTCAGGAACAAACGTAACTACTCACAAAACATATTCATGTTCATAATCAGAGGAGTAGTAATATGCATAAAGGATCTGAACATATGATCTTCCACCAAGTAAACCAATTAGCATCAACTACAAGGAGTAATCAACACTACTAGCAACCCATAGGTACCAATTTGTGGTTTTGATACAAGATTGGATACAAGAGATGAACTAGGGTTTTGAGAGGAGATGGTGCTGGTGAAGATGTTGATGGAGATTGACCCCTCTCGATGAGAGGATCGTTGATGATGAGCGTTGGTGATGATTTCCCCTCCGGAGAAGTGTCCCTGGCGAACAGCTCATGAGCCCTAGATTGATTCCGCCAAGGTTCCGCCTCGTGGCGGCGGAGTTTCGTCCCGTAAGCTTGCCCACGATTTTTTCCAGGGTAGAAGTGATGATATAGCAGAAGATGGACGCCGGAGGCCCACTAGGGGGCCCAGGAGATAGGGGGTCACGCCATACAGGGGGGGGTGCCCTCCTGTCTCCTGGACAGGGTGTGGGCCCCCTGGCCTATTTCTTTCGCTCATAAATTCTTATAAAATCCAAAAAGTTGTTTCGTGGAGTTTCAGGACTTTTGAGTTGTGCAGAATAGGTTTCCACCATTTGCTCCTTTTCCAGCCAGAATTCCAGCTGCCGACATTCCCCCTCTTCATGGTAAACCTTGTAAAATAAGAGAGAATAGCCATAAGTATTGAGATATAATGTGTAATAACAGCCCATAATGCAATAAATATTGATATAAAAGCATGATGCAAAATGGACGTATCAACTCCCCCAAGCTTAGACCTCGCTTGTCCTCAAGCGGAAGTCGAAATCAAAAAATATGTCCACATGTTTAGAGATAGAGGTGTCGATAAAAATAAAATACGGACATGAGGGCATCATGATCATTCTAATAACAGCAACATATATGGATTTTGTCATATGATTTCCTATGCTCAAGTAATAAGCAATTCACAATGTCAAGTATGGTTCAAAAACTTCATTGGGAACTAACAAACTATAATCTCAGTCATTGAAGCAATTGCAATTTATCGTAACATCGGAAAGAGTCAATAATAGAGCTTTTCAGCAAGCTCACATACTCAACTATCTCGTAGTCCCCTATAATTGTTAACACTCACGCAATACTTGTGGTTATAGAGTTTTAGCCGGACACTGAGAAAGATAGGGGCTTATTGTGTTGCCTCCCAATGTATTCACCTTTAGGTGATGTCAACAATAATAGCTTATGCCAACTTACATCCAATTGGATATATGTATCATAATCTTTCAAACACGAGGAGCTTGCCAAAGGATAAAAGTAAAAAGGGAAAGGTGAGCATCACCTTGACTCAAGCATAAAGTAAAACATAAAGTAAAATATAGGCCCTTCGTAGAGGGAAGCAGAGGTTGTCATGCGCGTTTAGGGTTGATGCATAAAGTCTTAGTGCAAAAGAACTTCACTTTATATTGCCCCTTGTATGTGGACCTTTATTATGCAGTCCGTCGCTTTTATTACTTCCACAACAAGTTCGTACAAAGTTTATTTTCTCTGCACTAATAAGTCATACATATTTACAGAGCAATTTTTCTTGCGTGCACCGATGACAACTTACTTGAAGGATCTTACTCAATCTATAGGTAGGTATGGTGGACTGTCATGGCAAAACTAGGTTTAAGGATATTTGGAAGCACAAGTAGTATCTCTACTTGGTGCAAGGAATTTGGCTAGCATGAGGGGGAAAGGCAAGCTCAACATGTTTGGAAGGTCAATGACAATATACTTTAACTGAGATGTCGGAAAACATAAACTATTACGTTGTCTTCCTTATCCAACGTCAACTCTTTTAGCATGTCATACTTAATGAGTGCTTCACAATCATAAAAGATGTCCAAGATAATATATTTATATGTGAAACCCTCTTTCCTTGTCACTTCCTATTAATTGCAACGATGATCAAGGCTATGTTCATCAACTCTCAACAATTTTTATGCCTCATACTTTCTATGTGTGAAGTTATCATTATCCATAAGATCAATATGAACTCTTTTGTTCTTCCTACTTTCTCAAGATCATAGCGACATAGAAAAGCCCTTGACTCAACACTAATCTTTATTATAGATAGCACACGGACTCGCTTACATAAAGAGATCACAATGCAAAACTCAAAACTACTTGATATCAAAACTTCAATCTACTAGATCAAGATACTACTAAAAAGATCGAACTAAATAAAGCGGTAAAGATACGAGTGTGATGGTGATACGATACCGGGGCACCTCCCCCAAGCTTGGCAGTTGCCAAGGGGAGTGCCCATACCCATGTGATTATTTCTTCGGAGGTGGTGAAGTAGGAGTTGTTGATGATGCAGGCTTGTCGTCCGTCTTCCAAGGCATAGGCTCTCCATCATAAAAGGATGATCGAGTCTCCGGGATCCTTAAATCTGCAGCCAAACTCATCCTTTTGAATCTATATTCATACTCATAGTTCTGGTTTTGCAGGTCATAAATCTGGGCTTGGAGGTGCTCGATTTTCTCTTGAAGCTTGAAGATGGTCTTCCCAACGACTTTGGCATCCAACTTGTGGTTGTTGGTGAACTCTGTGATCATCATCTGGTTGGCGTTGAGTCCACGCTCCACCATCCCTTGACACTTGAAAACTTCTTGCTCCATGGCTTCAAGCTTTGTCTCCACGCTCCCGGTACGCCTTGGTCCCTCCACATCGCGGATGTGCAGCACCCCCTCACGTATCTCAATGGTTTGAGGGTGATGCAGCACCTCCGCAAGATAGGGGTTGATAACCCTCTCGAAAAACTTGTCCTTGGGAGCGCTTGGAGACGGCATGGTGCTCTAGATCTGAAACAAAAATAGCTCGAAACGAAAACAGAGGATATTTGCGTGATACGTTGGTCAAAACCTTCGGGAGTATATATAATGAATTTTTACCGACCAAAATACGTAACATACAAGAAAACTGAGTCCGGGAGGCACACGAGGTGCCCACGAGACAGGGGGCGTGCCCTACAGGGGGGGGGGGTGGCCTCCTCTCTCCTGGGAGCCTCATGTCCCTTTCGGACTACTTCTTTCTTCCTAAAATTCTTAAATAATCCAAAACTGATAAAAATTGCCATTAGAGTTGTTTTGGAGTTGGTTTACTTACCGTACCACGTACCTATGCCTCTTCGGAGTCTGGAACGTTCTGGAAAGTGTCTCTTATGTATTCCTCAGGGTTTATGGTTTCAATAATATTAGTTTCAACACTGATAGGATTACCTGAAATATAATGTTTAATTCTTTGACCGTTTACCACCCTCGGATTTGTGCCTTCGAAGTTGTTGATTTTTATAGCACCAGAATGATAGACCTCCTCGATAACATAGGGACCTTCCCATTTTGAGAGAAGTTTTCCTGCAAAAAATCTTAAACGACAGTTGAACAATAACACATAATCTCCTACGTTAAACTCATGCTTTTGTATCCTCTTATCATGCCAGCGTTTGACTTTTTCTTTGAAAAGCTTGGCATTCTCATATGCTTGGGTTCTCCATTCATCAAGTGAGCTAATATCAAACAACCTCTTCTCACCGGCAAGTTTGAAGTCGTAATTGAGCTCTTTAATAGCCCAATATGCTTTATGTTCAAGTTCAAGAGGTAAATGACATTCTTTTCCATAAACCATCTTATAAGGAGACATACCCATAGGATTTTTGTATGCATTTCTATAGGCCCATAATGCATCATCAAGTTTTTTTGGACCAATTCTTTCTAGATCTATTCACAGTCTTTTGCAAAATTAATTTGACCTCTCTATTGCTCAACTCTACTTGACCACTAGACTGCGGGTGATAAGGAGATGTGATTCTATGATTGACATCATACTTAGCAAGCATCTTACGGAAAGAACCATGAATAAAGTGTGAACCACCATCAGTCATAAGATATCTAGGGACTCCAAACCTCGGAAAAATAACTTCTTTAAGCATTTTAATAGAAGTGTTATGATCAGCACTACTAGTTGGAATAGCTTCTACCCACTTAGTAACGTAATCAACAGCAACTAAAATATGTGTATAACCATTGGAGGCAGGAAAAGGTCCCATATAATCAAAGCCCCAAACATCAAACGGTTCAATAACAAGAGAATAATTCATAGGCATTTCTTGACGTCTACTAATGTTACCTATTCTTTGACATTCATCACAAGATAAGACAAACTTAAGAGCATCTTTGAAAAGAGTAGGCCAATAAAAACCAGATTGTAGTACCTTGTGTGCAGTTCTATCTCCAGCGTGGTGTCCTCCATAGGATTCAGAGTGACACTTGCGTAGGATTTGTTCCTGTTCATGCTTAGGAACACAACGTCTAATAATACCATCTACCCCTTCTTTATAAAGCTGTGGATCATCCCAGAAGTAATGTCTTAAATCATAAAAGAACTTTTTCTTTTGCTGGTATGTGAAACTAGGCGGTATATATTTAGCAACAATGTAATTAGCATAATCAGCATACCAAGGAGCAGTACGAGAAGCACTAACGGCCACTAATTGTTCATCAGGAAAGCTATCATTAATAGGCAGTGGGTCATCAAGAACATTCTCTAACCTAGACAAGTTGTCTGCAACGGGGTTCTCAGCTCCCTTTCTATCAATAATATGCAAGTCAAATTCTTGGAGCAAGAGAACCCATCTAATGAGTCTAGGCTTAGCATATTTTTTTCCATAAGATATTTAATAGCAGCATGATCAGTGTGAATAGTAACTTTGGAATCAACAATATAAGGTCTAAACTTATCACATGCAAACACAACTGCTAAGAACTCTTTTTCAGTAGTAGCATAATTTCTCTGGGCAGTATCAAGAGTCTTACTAGCATACTGGATAACATTCAATTTCTTATCGACTCTTTGCCCTAAAACAACACCTACAGCATAATCACTAGCATCGCACATAATTTCAAAAGGTAAATTCCAATCAGGTGGCTGAACAATAGGTGCAGTGATCAAGGCTTTCTTAAGTGTTTCAAATGCTTCTACACAATCATCATCAAAGACAAAAGGAATATCTTTTTTCAATAAATTAGTCAGAGGCCTAGTGATCTTAGAAAAGTCCTTAATGAACCTCCTATAAAAACCGGCATGACCAAGGAAACTTCTTATACCTTTTATGTCCTTGGGACATGGCATCTTTTCAATAGCATCAAATTTGGCTTTATCAACTTCAATACCTCTCTCGGAGATCTTGTGCCCCAAGACAATGCCTTCATTAACCATAAAGTGACACTTTTCCCAATTCAGGACGAGACTAGTGTCTTCGCATCTCTGCAAAACTCGATCAAGGTTGCTCAAAGAATCATCAAAAGAGGATCCATAGACGGAGAAATCATCCATGAATACCTCACAAATCTTTTCACAAAAATCAGAAAATATAGCCATCATGCATCTTTGAAAGGTAGCAGGTGCATTACATAAACCAAAAGGCATACGTCTATAAGCAAAAGTACCAAAAGGGCAAGTAAAAGTAGTTTTAGATTGATCCTTTGCTGACACATGTATTTGAGAGAAGCCAGAATAACCATCTAGAAAGCAAAAATGTGTGTGTTTGGATAGCCTTTCTAGCATTTGATCAATAAAAGGTAAAGGGTAATGATCTTTCTTAGTAGCTTTATTTAACTTACGAAAATCAATTACCATCCTATAACCTGTAATAATTCTTTGCGGGATCAATTCATCTTTATCATTAGAAACAACGGTAATACCTCCCTTTTTAGGGACACAATGGACAGGGCTTACCCATTCACTATCAGCAACGGGATAAATAATACCTGCCTCAAGGAGTTTTAGAATCTCCTTTCTTACCACCTCCTTCATTTTGGGATTTAATCGTCTTTGAGGATCTCTAACTGGTTTCGCATCTTTCTCCACTGGAATTTTGTGTTGAGATAATGTGGGACTAATGCCCTTAAGATCATCCAGAGTATATCCAGTAGCAGCTCGGTGCTTCTTCAGAGTTTTCAATAATATTTCTTCTTCCTTCTCTGAAAGGTCAGCACTAATAATAACAGGATATATTTCTTTTTCATCAAGATAAGCATACTTGAGATTATCAGGTAAGGGTTTGAGTTCAAACACGGGATCACCCTTGGGTGGAGGGGGGTCCCCAAGAATTTCAACGGGAAGGTTATGTTTCAGCATAGGTTCTTGTTTAAGGAACACTTCATCTATTTCTTCCCTTTCCTTCATAAACATACCGTTTTCATGGTCTAACAAATAATGTTCTAACGGATCAGTTGGAGGAACAACAATGGAAGCGAGACCAATAATCTCATCTTTACTAGGTGGTTCCCTTTCACGAGGTTGTCTACTAAACTTAGCAAAATTGAACTCATGAGACATACCATCTATGCCAACAGTGACTACCTTCCTTTTACAATTAATCTTAGCACTAGCAGTATTCAAGAAAGGTCTACCAAAAATAATGGGACAAAAATCATCTTGTGGGGAAGCAAGAACAAGAAAATCAGCAGGGTATTTAATCTTCCCACACAAGACTTCAACATATCTAACAATCCCAATAGGTTTAATGGTGTCCCTATTAGCAAGCTTAATAGTAACATCAATGTCTTCCAATTCAACAGGTGCAATATCGTGCATAATTTCTTTATAAAGATCATAAGGTATCGCACTAGCACTAGCACCCATATCACATAAGCCATGATAACAATGATCTCCTATTTTAACAGAAATAACAGGCGTGCCTACAACAGGTCTACGTGTCTTAGTATCGGGTCTAGCAATATTAGCAGTTTCACCCAAGAAAGAGATAACATGCCCATCTAAGTCCTCATCCAAGAGATCTTTAATCATAGCAATACCAGGTTCAACATTAATTTGCTCAGGAGGTGTATAGGTCCTAGTATTACTCTTACGAACAACAGTTCAAGCTTTAGCATGATCTTTTATCCTAACAGGAAAAGGAGGTTTTTCGACATAAGCAGTAGGAATAATAGGATCACTATATGTAATAGTCTTCTCTTCGACTGTAATAGGTGCAACTACTTTCACTTCAACAGGAGGATTATATTTAAACCACTTCTCTTTAGGGAGCTCAACGTGAGTAGCAAAAGTTTCACAAAAAGTAGCTACTATCTCAGAGTCAAGTCCATACTTAGAGCTAAATCCACAGAAAGCATCGGTATCCATAAAAGATTTAACACAATCGAACTTAGGTGTCATACCTGACTCCTTACCATCGTCAGAACCCCAATCTTCAGAGTTGCATTTAATTCTTTCCAATAAGTCCCATTTGAAATCAATAGTCTTCAGCATATAGGAACCAGCACAGGAAGTATCGAGCAAGTTGCGATTATCAAGAGAAAGTCGAGCATAAAAATTCTGAATAATTATTTCCCGAGAGAGCTCATGATTGGGGCATGAATACAACATTGACTTAAGCCTCCCCCAAGCTTGAGCGATGCTTTCTCCTTCGTGAGGCCAGAAATTATATATGTAATTACGATCACGATGAACAAGATGCATAGGATAGAACTTCTAGTGAAATTCCAACTTCAATCGCTTATAATTCCAAGATCTCGTATCATCAGATAGCCTATTTGCATCTCCCTTCAAAGATAAAGGGAAGACCTTCCTTTTGACAACATCATCGGGAATACCTACAAGCTTAAATAATCCACAAACTTCATCCACAAAGATAAGGTGTAAGTCGGGATGCAATGTTCCGTCTCCTGCAAAAGGATTAGCTAGCAATTTTTCTATCATACCCGAAGGAATCTCAAAGTGAATATTTTCATAAAGTTCAGTAGGTTGAGGAGCATCTCTTTGCTCTTCTGGTTGGGGTGAAGATACCCCAAACAGGCCCCTCAAAGGATTAGTTTCCATAGTGACAAGTAACAGAAAATTTCAGCACACTATATAAATGTTTCCTTACCAAGTTCCACTCACCAAAAGCGCTACACTCCCCGGCAACGGCGCCAGAAAAGAGTCTTGATGACCCACAAGTATAGGGGGTCTATCGTAGTCCTTTTGATAATTAAGAGTGTCGAACCCAACAAGGAGCAGAAGGAAATGATAAGAGGTTTTTAGTAAGGTTTTCTCTGCAAGCACTGAAATAGTAGGTGATAGATAGTTTTGTGATAAGATAAATAGTAACAAGCTAAAAGTAAATAAAGTAAATAAAGTGCAGCAAGGTGGCCCAATCCTTTGTGTAGCAAAGGATAAGCCTGGACAAATTCTAATAATGAAGAAGGAGCTCCCGAGGACACATTGGGAATTATCGTCAAGCTAGTTTTCATCACATTCATAAGATTCACGTTCGGTACTTTGATAATTTTTTATGTGGGTGGACCGGCACTTGGGTACTGCCCTAACATGGACAAGCATCCCACTTATGATTAACCCATATTGCAAGCATCCACAAATACAAAAAGGAGTATTAAGGTAAACCTAACAACAACATTAAACATATGGGTCCATATCAACCCCTAACGAAGCAACGCATAAACTAGGGTTTAAGCTTCTGTCACTCTAGCAACCCATCATCTACTTATTACTTCCCCATGCCTTCCTCTAGGCCCAATAATGGTAAAGTGTCATGTAGTCGACGTTCACATAACACCACTAGAGGAAAGACAACATACATCTCATCAAAATATCGAACGAATAGCAAATTCACATGACTACTAATAGCAAGACTTCACCCATGTCCTCGGGAACAAACGTAACTACTCACAAAGTATATTCATGTTCATAATCAGAGGAGTAATAATATGCATAAAGGATCTGAACATATGATCTTCCACCAAGTAAACCAATTAGCATCAACTACAAGGAGTAATTAACACTACTAGCAACCCACAGGTACCAATTTGTGGTTTTGATACAAGATTGGATACAAGAGATGAACTAGGGTTTTGAGAGGAGATGGTGCTGGTGAAGATGTTGATGGAGATTGACCACCTCTCGATGTGAGGATCGTTGATGATGACGTTGGTGATGATTTCCCCCTCCCGGAGGGAAGTGTCCCCGGCAGAACAGCTTCGCTAGAGCCCTAGATTGATTCCGCCAAGGTTCCGCCTTGTGGCGGCGGAGTTTCGTCCCGTAAGCTTGCCCACAATTTTTTCCAGGGTAGAAGTGATGATATAGCAGAAGATGGACGCTGGAGGCCCACCAGGGGGCCCAGGAGATAGGGGTCGCGCCCTACAGGGGGGGCGCGCCCTCCTGTCTCCTGGACAGGGTGTGGTCCCCCTGGCCTATTTCTTTCACTCATAAATTCTTATAAAATCCAAAAAGTTGTTTCGTGGAGTTTCAGGACTTTTGGAGTTGTGCAGAATAGGTTTCCAACATTTGCTCCTTTTCCAGCCAGAATTTCAGCTGCCGGCATTCCCCCTCTTCATGGTAAACCTTGTAAAATAAGAGAGAATAGCCATAAGTATTGAGATATAATGTGTAATAACAGCCCATAATGCAATAAATATTGATATAAAAGCATGATGCAAAATGGACGTATCAATCACGCAGAGAATGAAGTGTACTTCCTCAATGTAATGAGAGGCTCCCCCGTTTCTGTTGTTTCTGTGGGTACCCAGGGCATGGCCAACGCGAATGTAAGTTGTCCGCAGATCTCCAACATATGAGATTTTCGGCAGCGCTGCGTGCCTCCCCGTTCAAAAGAAGTAGCACTAGAGGTGGAGTTGTGGTTCCCGAGGGTAGCAGTGTTAGGTAGTTCCTACTCTTCGAACCTGAAGCTACAGAGATGAAAAAAACATCACCAGTGGGAATGCCGGCTGCGAGGTACAGGGAGATTCCTGAAGAGATCCTAAACAACCCGCTAGTGCAGGCAGCGATTGATGCTGTAAGCGCCATCAAGATCGGCACTGTCAAAGAAGGAGAGGGACCCCAGGCGCAGGAAGAAACAACAACCTCTCCAACGGAGGGAACAAAGAAGGGTGCAGAGGGTGGGATCGACAACAACAATTCCCTCTGTCTGTACACCCCTACCGATGGCATCGAGAGCATCAGGGGACATAATCTGAACTTTCCTCCAGGTTTTGAACCCGTGGTTTAGGCCAGCCAAAATCAGGTGGTTGGCCCGATCCTTGCTACGACAAGCATGGCGCCCCCTGGAATGGACCTGGCAGCTGCGAACACTGACGATGATAGCTGAACCTGGGAGCGGCGACAAGTATATACCTGCTGCAGAAGTCGGAAATGGACATAAGGTGAGCACTAACACCCAGAGGACAAAAGGACAGGCAGCCCCAAGGGAGAATGGTGAACACCAATGAGGCGCAGCAAGGCAACATGGAGGCAGCAGCTTTAAGAGAAGATGTAGGGGATAAAATGACTGTACTTGGGAAGAGAGGCAGCCGTGGGGATGTAGCTAAGGGAGGAAAAGGGGGTGGACCCGGGGAGGTTGAGAGAGAGCAGAAGAAAAAAAAGCTAGAGGCAAGGACAGTGATGCAGGGGAGAACATAGATGTGTCAGGTGGACTAGAAGCAACCGGCCATGGGGCTGCCGGCTTACTAATGGGCACTAATGGCGGTGCCTGTCAGGGACCATGATGGTCTTAAGCTGGAACTGTCGGGGGTTGGGGCAGCCCCGGGCAGTTCAGGAACTTGTGTGTCTAGTGCACACTTACAAGCCCAAGCTTGTGTTTCTCTCTGAGACACGGCAAAGCAACTTGTACGTCAATAAGTTAAGGTGGAGGCTTAGCCTCAAGCATTGTATCACGCAGCCTGGCATCGGCAAAGGTGCGGGTATTGCGCTCTTCTACGATGAAAGTGTCGAAGTAATAAAGCTTGCCGTCGGCCCGAGGTATATTGATGTGTTGGTTCGTTTAAATTCGTCTAGCATGCAATGGTCGTGCACCTTTGTCTATGGGGAACCGAGAGCAAGTGATAGGCATCACATGTGGGAATTACTAAGAAGAATAAAGTGTAACTCGACCGCTCCTTGGCTGATGTTGGGTGATTTCAACGAGGCGATGTGGCAATCAGAACACTTCTCATCCTCAAAGAGATCGGAACAGCTCATGGAAAATTTTCTCAAGGCATTATCGGATTGTAACCTATTTGATCTTGGGTACAAATGTCCCTGCTGAACTTATAACAATAAGCAAATGGTGCTAAGAACGTTAGAGCCAGATTGGACAGAGGGGTGACTAGCCCCGAATGGACGGACTACTTCAGGGAAGCCACCGTGGAACACATATGCTCTTCAAGGTCGGATCACCTGCCGCTGCTTGTCCGGTTCGGCCAGAGGAAAGAATGGAGACCAAAGGGAGAAGAAAAGCAAAAGGTTTTTAGATACGAGCATATGTGGGAGCGTGCAGGATCTTTGCAGTCCACGATTGACAGCTCCTGGAAAAGAGGAAGACCTGCATTGAACCTTGCAACAGTTACGGAGAAATTAGCAAACATGCAGAAGGAGCTTAGGAGATGGGCTAAAAGGGATTTTGGTTCGGTCCTTAAGCAGACAGCGGAATTCAGAAATAAAATTAGCATTCTCTGGAGCTCGCCACACTCTGTAGAGCAGCAGAACTCAATCAAAAAGTGTTCGGCAGATTTGGATGAGCTGCTCCTTCAGGAAGAACTTATGTGGAGGCAAAGATCTAGAGCTACATATTTGAGAGAAGGGGACCGGAATACTAAATGGTTTCAGAGTAAGGCCACTTGGAGAAAGAAGAAGAATGACATAAGTAAATTGAAGGACAGTTCTGGAGTGTGGAGAGAAGATAAAAAAGAGATACGGGAGATGACAAGGGAGTTTTTTTCGAGTTTTATATGAAAAGGAAAGCAAGGTGTACCCACGTGAATTATTGGATCACATTGAGAGGAAAATTTCGGACGACATAAATCTGAAAATTACTAGACCTTTCTCTACAAATGAGGTCAGTGATGCCTTGTTCCAAGTTGGTCCTCTTAAGGCTCCGGGAGCCGAAGGTTTCCCTGCTCGGTTCTTTTAGAGGAATTGGGAGGTGTTGAGAGAAGATATTGTGAAAGGGGTGCTGGGCTTTTTTGACACCGGTATTCTTCCAGAAGGTCTGAATGATACGGTCATAGTTTTGGTCCCGAAGAGCAAAGATCCTCGGACACTAAAAGACTATCGCCCAATCAGCTTATGCAATATTCTGTACAAGGTGATATCTAAATGCCTGGTTAACCGGATGTGGCCTCATTTGAATGAAATCATCTCTGAGACACAAAGTGCTTTCATACCTGGGAGATTGATCACGGACAATGCGACCATTGCCTTTGAGTGCTTCCATAAGATTCAACACGGTAAGCAACCGCATAACACATATTGTGCATACAAGCTTGATCTCGCCAAGGCCTATGATAGGGTGGACTGGGAGTTCCTAGAAGGGGTGCTTCTGAAAACAGGTTTTAATCAGAAATGGACGGGGTGGATAATGCAATGCGTGCGCTCGGTTAGATATTCTGTGCGTTGCAACGGAGAGTTGCTTGAGCCCTTTGTACCCACTAGAGGTTTGCGCCAAGGCGATCCACTCAGTCCCTATCTTTTTCTTTTTGTCGCAGATGGCTAGTTAAGCTCATTAATATGGAGATCTCACAAGGTAACCTGACACCACTCAAAATTGCAAGAAACGGCCCCGAAATTTCGAACCTGCTTGCGGATGACAGCCTCCTCTTTTTCAAGGCCACAACGGAGCAGGCTCACACTACTGCAGGATGCTGCTAACGCGACACTACGATCAGAGACCCTTCGAGAAATTGTGTGCGATGTAGTAATCGCAAACTGTGGTGTATGAAAACCGTCAAAAAAGGTGCAAAACATTTGCGATAGAGGATGCATCAAACACGGTTCAAAATTTAGTTGCGTGTGCGATTCAGGCCACACGATTAACCCGTTCGAACTGTTTGCAATGAGGCAGAACAACAGAAACAGACAGCCATATCAATGTGTGTGCGATATACGACATACAGTTCGCTCCGATGAACTGTTTGCTATTAGGGAGTGCAACATAAACGGTTAGCCACATCAAGGTGTGTGTGATATAAGGCATACAGTTCACTCAGACGAACTGTTTTCGATTAGCGAACGCAACAGAAACGGTTCAACTTAACAAGATGTATGTGATACGTGGCAAACAGCTGACGGATGAACTGTTTGCGATGAGAATTTACAACACAGGTGGTTAATACAGTTAGTTCGTGTGCGATTCTGTGTGTACAAAAAACTTTAAAAAATGCAAACTAGTTGCTTGCGGTGGCTAGGAGTATCGCACACGATGCGTCAGCGAGTACTCGTGTGCGATGATTAGTAAGTTACACATGCATTTCCTTATGTTAACACTTGTGTGATAAATAACATGTGGCACCGGCTACGGTATTCGGGTTGTGTGTGTGCTCCACTTAGTCTTCCCGCGCTCCAGCGAATGCTTCCCACGCTCCACATGGGTGAATTGTAAAATCCAAGCCTATTCCCTCACCGGTTTCCCGCCACCAGCTAACGCCTTGCTGCATATAACCCATGCGGCAACACACCGCCGCGACACTCTGCGAAGATCTAGTCCTCGCCCATCTACTGTTAGTTATTCCAAGCATGCCAGGCAACGGCCAAAGCTTCGACGTCGACGCCTACCTACGTTACATCTTCGGCGAGGAGAGCGAGCCGGAGCAGGTCGGGGAGCAAGAGCTTCATTGGTCGGTGCAGGCACCATGGCCCATCGGCAGCGATATCGGCGTCACAGTCCTTGGGAGCACAATCGACATATTGCAGAGGAGGTGTGATGAGCAGTTTGCCATCCATCGTGCAAAAGATCCAGAGCTGCTCGGCGGCATGATCGACGACCCACTTGAAGAACCGCCGTCACCAGTGCTCATCGAGAGCCTGATGCCCCACAAGGAATGGGCACAGGACCTCTACGATTCAGTCAAGACAAAGGAGCCTGCGGCTTCATCATTGCCCGCGGCGGCCGTGTCAACCTCGATCCCGATGATGTGGTGGGCAGGCTCGAGTGCATCCTTGGCGGAGGTGACGTCCCCAACGAAGTAGAACATCGCAAACGTGATATCTTGAGGATGCAGGTGATCGACGGAATTTGCTACCAGGCCAGAGACATGGAAATGGAGCGGTTCCGCGGAGTTGTCATGCGCGCGATTGCACGCTGTCAAGCTCTTCTGGAAGAGGCCCAGCAGCCCCAAGAGCCTCCCAGCGCCAGCAGCTCTGTAGGCGGAGGCGGGTCGGGACACTCGGAATGAACGGCCGCGAGGGTGCTATGCTGATCATGGAGTCCAAGAAGACCATCGTCGAAAGGCCGCCACCTCAGCCTTTTAGCTTATATTTTATTATAATTGTATGCATATGTAGGTTGTGAATGTTCTGGGCCTTGCCTGTCGGAGTAATTGGACACGGATACCCCGAAGACAGCGAGACAATAATTCAAGACATCAGGGCTAGCAAAGCCCCTCAGTCCGAATGCCCGTCTGCTCCTGTCGGCTCCCCGTCCGACTGCCCTGCCCGGCCGGCTGCCGGCTGCCGACTGCACCAACCAGTCGGCTGCCGACTGCGCCAACTAGCCGGCTACCGACTGCAGCCCGACAAGACACCGACGGGACGACCGTACCGCGACGTTATCTACAGTGTACCGTGTCCCCTGGGTACTGATTATAAAGTACCCCAGGGGACAAGCATGCCATGCACCATGCCTAGGCCATGCCACTACATAGCTTGGTTTGTAGGCTACCCAAGGTAGCTTACAACCAACGCTACCACCACCCATGCCTACCACTACATAAGCTAGCCATCCATCCATCCATTGATCCATCCCCACACACGCATGAGTACACACACTCATTCGGTCACACATGGCCAGGCACATGTGCCACACTAGCTAGCTAGCCCTTATTGCTACTGATCTCAAATACAGCTTCAGGAGCACTCTGTACTAGATATATTAGATACACACAGACATGCAGCAGTAGGAGTATTATCTCTCCGGAGAGCTCCGAAGCTGGGTAAACCACCGCGTGCTACTCGCATACCCGCTCCCGGTCCTATCAGCAGTAGTCTTACCCTCACACTAAGCCCTTGTGGCATCTGTCGACTCGCAAGCCCCGCGTGAGAATACCACGACAATTGGCGCCCACCGTGGTGTTGTACTACTACTATGCTACCACGCTGCTGCTGGTTTCGCAGTCCGGGCGGGACCATTTTCGTCATCATCGCGGCGTCACCGTCGTCTCTCCAATAGCGCTCGGAGGCTCGACTTCGACCCGCCCTGGAGCGGCCGCGTGGGACGGCGCGTCCTCGTTGTCGGCCTCGCCGCCTTCGTCATCACCACCGATGCGACGCCGGCCATTTGTCCGTGCGCGGGGCCTCGTTTCGGTCGGCCGTGGCCATCCACACGCCGCTCGTGTTTGCTTCCCTCCGTGTTGCGCCTTGCTCCGGCCGAAACACGCGTTCGTTCCTCCACATACCATCTATGCAAGCTAGCTAGATGCAAGTCATACAATGGTCAAACCACATCTCATACCGTAGCCAGATACTGGCCAGATAATCCCTGTACATTGGCCGGATGCGAACCAGATATATCCCATACACTAGCCAGCCATTGCCCAGTACGCAACCCATGCATTATTGCTAGCCAATGGCCGTAAAACCATTCCATACACAGCTCCCATATCATACAGTGGTCGGACACCACCCGTACACTGCTCGTACGGCGTCCAGACAACGCACGCGCGCACCCATGCCTGTAGGCTATGCTGGCACGCTGCTCTGTACGCACACGTGCGCCCCGAGCACTGCAGCACCACCACCTGCAGCCATTGCTAGCGCTCCGCCCGTCCTCGCGTCTGCCCAGCCGCGGACGCCGCCTCACGTCTCCTCTTCACGGAAGACCCGCGGCCCCGCCGCCGGGCCTCTTCCGCCCCGGTCCGGCTGCGTCCGGCCTCCCTTGGCCCCTGCACGGCTTGCCTGGCCTGTTCCGGCCGCCGCAGCGCCCGGCCTCCGCGCCCGCTGAGTCACGGCCCCACGCCCGCCGCCTCCCGCTGGCGTTGGCCGCCTCCCCGCCTTCTGCCTCGTCCTAGCCCGCGCCCGGTGGCTCCCCGTCGCCCCGCGGGCTCCGGCCGCCTCCAAGCACCGCTCCGCCCAATCCGGCGTCCGTGCCGACTCAGCTCGCGCCTCCCGCGTCGGGTCCGGGTGGTCGTCGCGTGCCCGGCTGTGTCCCGTCGCCGCCCGCTGTGCCGCTCCGCCACCCGGCTCCGCCCTGTGGTCGGCTCCTGCTCGCCCCGCGCCGGCTAGCGAGTCCGCGTACCTGCTTCCGCTCCGCCACCTGGCCCCACCCCGTGGCCAGCTCCTACTCGCCGCGCGGCCGGCCCTCCGCGCGGCCGGCTCTCCGCGCCTGGGCTGCCTGCTTCTCACCGGTTTCTCCTCCTCCCGAGCCGGCTTCGAGCACGCGCCCCGTGACCGGCCGCGTTCCGCTCTCCGCCGCCTCCGATTAGCGACGGCCGGGTCCGCCCCGCCTTCCCCGCAACCCGGGCACCGGCTGCTGCCGCACCCCGGACGCCGGCTGCTCCGCCTCCCGCCGCGCCCGACTGTATCCCGCGGGTTCCCTGGCCGGCTAGAGAAAAGATGAAGGAAGAAAGAGAAGGGGCCGACTGCCTGGTAGCCGGCTGGGAAAAGTGGGCTGACTGCCCAAGAAAAGTCAAGGGCCGACCGCCCAAAGCAGCCAAAAAAAAAGAGAGATGTGCGTTCGACTGCACGTAGCCTGCTGGAATTGGCGTCCGACTTCCAGTTGTGCGTCCGACTGCCCGCACCCGGCTGAAAATTGCGTCTGATTGCCAGATGTGCGTCCGACCGCCTGCTGGAAAGTAGATGTTGGCCGCCTGCCGGCTGCCAAGAGTTCGACTGCTGAGTCGGAGTCCGGCTGCCCAGTCGGATGAAAACGAAAAGTCCGTCCCGCTGTGCCCACAGCCAGACAAAGAGAAGAAGAAAAAAGAATCAACTTCAACAAAGAAGACAAAGTAGTCGCCGGGAGATCCGGCCCGACTGCTCAGCAGTCGGCCCGAATCTCGGGGCTACACCCACTGGGTGCGCTGGCGCGCCCCCACGGAAGATTGCAAGAAGTAAAAGCAAGAAGAGTTTTGTCCTGCTGCCAGCAGCCGGCAGAAGAGAAAAAAGAAGAAAAAGGGTGTTGCAAGATGCCTCGCCGCCTGGCCGGTCGAGCCTGACCGGCCGGGACCCCCCTTCGAGCAACCCGGGGCTCGAGGGCTACACCCAGCGCGTGCGCCGGCGCGCTCCGCGAGCGCCGAGTCGCGCCGGTTGTCTTCGACGACCGCGACTACACGAAAATCAATGTGAGCTCCTCGCCCGCATATTTTTGCATCACGCAAGCACGGATAACCCCGAGCGATGCTCGGGGGCTATCTCCGCATTTTAATTACAGTTGCATCACTGTTTGCCCCGGCGCCAGCCAGAGTTGGCCCGGGGGCTGGCCGCTTGGCCTGAGACGTTTGTTCCCGCAGACGGCTTAGTAGCGTGCGCAGTACCAAAGGCTCACTCTTAGTCACAGACCGCAGAGCGGCTGTCCGGCTAGCAAGGGTGAACGCTGGAGGCCACCCACGCGAAAAACGTCCGGGAAGAAAAACGGTTCGGGTGACCCGGCCGTTTCCTTTATGAGTATCTGCTCGGTTAAATTCGCTCCCAGAGTCTGAGTATTGTACACTCCACTCCGCGGTCCACTCTCAGCCACAGACCGCAGAGCGGCTGTCCGGCAAGCGAGAGCACAAGCCAAAGAATGGAGGGAACATGAAAAAGATTGAAGGGGGTTCGGACGAAACCGAGTCGGCACTCTCCGCATAAAACTTGCAATGCTGAAAGCAAACATTTGATATATCTGCGTGGACTAACTTTATGTTTTTCATGATCATTTCCATGAACACTCGCCAAAAAACCTCCGCCCAACTTTGCCAAGTTGCCCGGAGGCTTGGGGGCTACTATCGGAGTAATTGGACATGGATACCCCGAAGACGGCGAGACAATAATTCAAGACATCGGGGCTAGCAAAGCCCCTCAGTCCGACTGCCCGGCTGCTCCTGCCAGCTCCCTGTTCGACTGCCCTGCCCGGTCGGCTGCCGGCTGCCGACTGCACCAACCAATCGGCTGCCGACTGCGCCAACTAGCCGGCTACCGACTGCAGCCCGACAAAACACCGACGGGACGACCGTACCGCGACGTCATCTACAGTGTACCGTATCCCCTAGGTACTGATTTATAAAGTACCCCAAGGGACAAGCATGACATGCATCATGCCTAGGCCATGCCACTACATAGCTTGGTTTGTAAGCTACCCAAGGTAGCTTACAACCAACGCTACCACCACCCATGCCTACCACTATATAAGCTAGCCATCCATCCATCCATTGATCCATCCCCACACACGCATGAGTACAAACACTCATTCGGTCACACATGGCCAGGCACATGTGCCACACTAGCTAGCTAGCCCTCATTGCTACTGATCTCAGATACAGCTCCAGGAGCACTCCGTACTAGATATATCAAATACACACAGACATGCACCAGTAGGAGTATTATCTCTCCGGAGAGCTCCGAAGCTGGGTAAACCACCGCGTGCTACTCGCATACCCGCTCCCGGTCCTATCAGCAGTAGTCTTACCCTCACACTAAGCCTTGCGGCATCTGTCGACTCGCAAGCCCCCCATGAGAATACCACGACATTGCCGCATTTGGCATTTTAAATTATCCTGAATATGTAAGACAATTATTAAGAATTATTAACAGTTGCCATTGTAACTTTGCCTCAACGGCTAGCAGAGCGCGCGCAGGGACGCCATAGCGGAGCGCGTCACGGCTGCCTCAACGGCGAGCAACCACGTGGTCAACCTTCTGCCATCAATAAATTTTGACCTTGTTCCTCATCACATTGTTGATTACAACGGAATAAGTATAATTGCAAGTCTGTTCACACCTATCAAACTAATATGTGTTCACACTTAGCACCGGGCTATAAAAACTACCCACTCGAAAATTACTTCACAGTTCCTCTCCTCATCACCCACAAAACTTGTTTTCTCTGTCAAGTCGTTCCGCCATGACTGGTAGGAGGAGTTTAGGGTGGACATATAACCAGGCAGCAAAGACCAAGGCCGCGGAAGCACTAGAGAGGTCCCGCCGCGAAGCCACAGCCGCAGCAGAGATGTCCCGGCGCGCCGCGGAGCCCTCGAACGAGCTCTCACGGGCACACGAGGGCTCTCACAAGCGCATTCGCAGCATCGGCCATCGCGACGAGCCGGTGTTCCTGAAGTCCTTCACCGGCGACGATGACATTCTCGCTGGCGTCACTATGCAGCAGGAGCCGGTCGACGCCTTGATGAAGCTGCTCAAGATCAGCGATGCCTCGGTTGACAAGGTGACCGGCCTCGTCGAGCAACTCATGGATGACAATGTGAAGCTCCTCAAGTTGGTCGCCAAGGAGGAGGAGGCCGCCGGCTGGAAGATGCTGCATGAGCAGAGCAGTGCCTCAGAGATGACGTTGAAAGCGGTAGTCGAGGAACTGATGGGTGGCTTGAGGAAGTTCCGGATCGATCGCGAGCAGGAGGTGGAGGAATCCGTGGCTGATTTCAAGCAAAGTCATGAGGAATTGAAGAAGGAGCTGCAGGATTTCACCGCCCGGCGATCCATTGACGAGTAGAGACAGTAGCGACCCAGATCGCTGTCTGCAATTTCCTTCTTCTCTTGCCCCCGTGTCTTCCGGGCTTTGCCGCATGTGGCATTTTAAATTATCCGGAATATGTAAGACAATTATTATGTGCGCCATTGTAAATTTGTCATCGTATTATCTTTTACCATTTTATTTGTGGTCGTATTATCCGTTGCCCTGTGTGGCAATTTAAATTAGGGCGCAATACTAGTTGAAAACACGAACAAAGCAAATGCTGCCATGGGATCACAAGCAAACACCCTTCGTCCAGGTGCTTTAATTAACCCATTAATGGAGAAGTTGTAAGCGAGGCGAGCGGCGGCTGGTGCATGGAGGTCAAGGAGCTTGCTTCCCGGTGAGCATGGGCGGCCTTGCTGCTCGCACGTGTCCCGTCGAGCCTGCGAGGTGGACAGGATGCACGCGTCCCGTCGAGCCTGCCGGCGGACTGTTCGCACGTGTCCTGTCGATCCTGCACGGCGGACTTCTCGCGCTCGTCCCGTCTAATCAAACAGCCGCACGCACGCCACCGAGTATGGTTAAATTTCGAGACGGTAAATATAATACAACCGTTTGCGATATTAACATGTTAGCTTTTTGTTTTAAAAAGGACTTCGTTGGCTACTAATGTGTGCGCCTCTTCTCAAACTGGACGTTTTTTTTACCACGGCATATATGTGCCATGTCATGAAACCATGCCAAGTTTCATGTTTTTTGGGTGACTTTTTTATTTACTGGGATTTAAAAACCGAGATTCTCATTGTTTCAGGACGATGACAAGTTTGTAATTCATTCTCATTCCTTAAACGAGACCTAAACATGCACCCAATGACACATGTACGATTTCCCACCCATTTTGCTTCACTGGATCATGTGGTTGTAGTTCAAATTTAAATTATGGACTACATTAAATGCATAGAAACTTAGTAATTAGTAATATATATATATATATATATATATATATATATATATATATATATATATATATATATATATATATATATATATATATATATATATATATATATATAGGGATTGTCTATTAAGTCACCCTGGGTGAGGAATAGTTATTCTTCACCCTCTATTTTACCATTAATATACCGTAATTTTACGTTTCGTAAGTTTTGTCTTATTTTCGACATAAAAAGAGACCGTAAGAAAATATATAATAAATAGTAAAAATATTTTCTGTTATGTAAAATTACAAACGTAAAAACATAATGTAAAATACACATAAGCTGCAAATTTTCTTGTCTTATGACCTATATTTTATTTTCTTATGTCAAATATTACGTAGTGAATGAATAGGAATGCAACTATTTGAAATTCAAACGTAATTTAATTATAAAATGATCAGAAGATTACCTCGGGTGAAGAATAAGTTATTCTGCACCTGGGTGATGAATAGCATCATATATATATATATATATATATATATATATATATATATATATATATATATATATATATATATATATATATATATATATATATATATATATATATATATATATATATATATATATATATATATATACAATGGCCGAAGGAACCCTGAACAGTTTCAAATTTCAGCCCGACACTCCTGTTATTCTATGTTGCCTGTAGAAAATAAAGTTCAAGGCGAGAAGAGGCATCGATTATCGTTTCTCCCACAAGAGGGGCATGTTTCCCTACCAGAACCACGAGGGTTGCGACAGGCTCCGGTTTGTAAAAGGCTTGTAATATAGCTTCGCCCAAATTGGACAATTATATATACCATGTAGTGAGACCATGCCATGTTTCATGATTTCCTGGTGAGTTTTGGATTTACAGACATTTAAAAACCAAGATTCGCAATGTTTGTGGCCAGGCCAGGACAACAAGACAGTTGAATTCATTCCCATTCGTTTCATGGGACCTAAACATGCACCCCAAGGAAACATGTACGTTTTTTCTAGCCATTTTGGTGCACTGGAGCATGTATTTGTACTTCGGATTTGAATGATGGACATTAAATGACTAGAAAACTCAATTAATGAATAAAAGGGTTAAGCGAACCTTGAATAATTTAAAAGTTCAGCGCGAATCTCCAATTGTTCCGTGTCGCGTGTATAAGAAAATACGAGGCTAGAAGAGGGAGTGATTATCGTTTGGCCCACAAGGGGACACGTTTCCCTATCGAAACCATGAGGGTTCTTGCGACAGGCTCCGGTGTGTAAGAGGTTTGTAATAAAGCTTGCCCAAATTGGCAATATTTTTACCACGACATATATGTGCCATGACATGACACCTTGCCACCTTTGATGACTTTCTGGTGAGTTTAGGACTTATGGGGACTTAAAAACCGAGATTCGAAATGTTTGAGGAAGAGCCAGGACATCAGTACGGTTGTAATTCGTTCCCATTCCTGGCATGAGACCTAAATATAAACCCAAGGACACATGTATAATTTTTCTAGTCATTTTGGTGATCTGGAGCATGTATTTGTAGTTCAGATTTGAATTATGGACATTATATGCCTAGGAAACTCAATTAGTGTATAAAAAGGCCAAACAAACCCTGAATAAGTTTAAATTTCAGCACGGATATCCCGTGGTTCCATATTGCCCGTGGAAGAAAATACAAGGCGAAAAGAGGCAGTGATTACGTTTCGCCCACAAGGGGAACACGTTTCCCTATCAGAACCACGAGGCTTCTTTGAAAGAGGTTTGTAATAAGCTTGGCCCAAATTGGACAATGTTTGTACCACGACATATATGTGCCATGACGTGACACCATGCCACCTTTGATGACTTTCTGGTGAGTTTAGGATTTATGGGGACTTAAAACCAAGATTCGAAATGTTTGAGTACGAGCCATGACACCAGTACGGTTGTAATTTGTTCCCATTCCTGGCATGGGACATAAACATGCACCCAAGGACACATGTATAATTTTTCTAGCCATTTTGGTGAACTGGAGCATGTATTTGTAGTTCAGATTTGAATTATGGATATTAAATGCCTAGGGAAATCAATTAGTGTATAAAAAGGCCAAACGAACCCTGAATAAGTTTAAATTTCAGCACGGATGTCCTGTCGTTTCATGTTGCCCGTAGAAGAAAATACAAGGTGAGAAAGAGGCAGTGATTACGTTTCTCCCACAAGGGGGACACGTTTCCCCATCGAAACCACGAGGCTTCTTTGGGAGAAGCTCCGGTTTGTAAGAGGCTTGTAATAAAACTTGTGCCACAATGGACGAAAAAAATTCCTCGACATATAAGTGAGATGTCGTGAAACCATGGCAGGTTTCACGATTTTCAGCTTAGTTTTGGATTTACGGGGATTTAAAAACCTAGATTCTTCTCACGAAATGTTTTCAAATAGCACACGGTTCACTCACGAAAGCTGATATTCAATGAAAATTTTGTGAAACCATATAATAAAGTTTCATAAAAATCTGAAAAAATTGTGGGATGTTAAGAAGGTGATGTTTTATTGCGAAACAAAATTTCAAGTTGAAAAACATTACGAGATGTGAGCTATAAAAAAGACAAATTCCGCCTTGAATAGTAACATTACTATTCAGCACTATTCAACACTGATTTTGTCTTTTTCATAGCTCACATCTCTTGATGTGTTTCAACTTAAAATTTTGTGTGCTGATAAAACATCATCCTCTTAACATCCCGCATTTTTTTGAAACTTCAAAACATCTTTTTCTCGTGGTTTTCGCCAGTTTCCACCGAATGTTGGTTTCCGTATGATATCCCCACCGCTAGGCGCGAGATCTGAGTCCTGCGTTCTGACTGGCTAGAACCCAAACCCCACAGATCGTACGTGTGCACCGTTGGATGCTCCTAGATCGAACGGCAACCTTGAGCCCTTTCGAAAACACATGCAGTACATGGGTAAGCATTGTGCGCACGCGTCGTGTAGCTCACGCTTCCTTCTCTACTAGTAGGTTTTCATTCAAAATAGGCTACCATTTCTCGCCACTCCTCTCATCGGGTTCCCGCCTCTTCTCCCAGATATGCATGATGTAGATGTTCGTTTAATTCTTATAGTTCATCTCATCCAAAATCAATTAGTTTTGTAAAAAAACTATTTTAAGATTCATGGAATTGTGCATTGTAAAGGTAAAAACAAAAAGTGACAATTCATTTAGGAAAAAAAGGTTTGGGCAATTAAGATATGAAAGATTCTAGAGAACAAAGGAGAAGTGCTTGTGTTTTGAGGTTTGTGTAGTATGCTTAAGTTCAGCCATGGAGTCTTCTAGATTGTACATGTGGCAGAATCTGGTGGAATGTAGATGATATCCAACGGCCAATAGTGCTCGGATTTGCCATCTCTGTACCGTCGGATTGGCTTCATCCAACGAGCAACTTTCATAATTATTCGCACACTATATATGTGTATAGATGTATAGATATATATAGATGTGTCCCATGCTATACAAAATAAAGTTTGAGCGCATGCATGGGACCCCCCTGCCACTTTGAAGTTGGGAAACTGACATCATAGGTATTGGACCAGGCTTGGAGTCGGGTACGGTGTTCGGTTTGTAATGTACTTGGCGTGGCCCATCAAAGTTGTGCATTTGGGATTTAAACACATCATACACCATCATATCCATACATATTTTCGGTCCACATGCGGTGTATACGAGGTCTTCTGATCGACCACGTCTCCCTTGTGCGGTTTTTTGTGACGACACTGATATCTGTGGGCTCCCCGAGTGTATATATATCATCCCTTTGACCGATAATGAGGGGTATGTGTTGGCCATGAATGGATTCCTCCTAGTTCATGTTAGGGCCGTTCACCGTCAAATGTCGGTCAACCAAAGCTCGAGCTCATGCGTTGTCAGGATTCCCTCCCAGATGCTCAGATTGCTGGGTTTGACCTACATCAAACCCTGTGTACGTATCTCGTCCTTAACTACCTTGCCTTCCTGGTTGTTATCTGTATCGAGAGGTAGGCACCACATCTAAATTGTGCATTATTTTATATTGAAAGCACACATAACCCCTTCCCAATGTACATCATTTTGGGCCGCATGCAAGGGGTGTTGGTTTTGTGGTCCCTCTCGTGCGATGTTTATGATGGTTCAATCTATTGGGCCAAGCGGTTTATCGACAACAAGAAGTGTCATTTGACCGACCGAAAGATTCATTGGTCCATCTTATGGTAGGTTATGGCGACATGCATGTATGACCAAAGTATCGATCATTACATGCATCCGCCCCACTGACACGAAGTGGGAGGTGGTGGGCCAAGCATCCTAGCTAGATACGACATTATGTCATTATATATATATCCTAGCTAGGTGGTTGTTAGGGTGATTTCGGGTTTGCGAGGCAGGTGCCACCAAAGTTATGCATTGTGTATTTAAAGTTTTAAACATCCCCAATATTTGTACATATATTTGGCCACTTTCAGGTGGTTCTTGACTTCTGGCCCCTCTCATGGATCTTCAATGACGCGCCCAACCGTGGGCCCGTGGGGTCAAAGTTGTGCATTGGAATTTTGAACATCACATACCACCCTTTTCACTCATATATATTTGGGCTACATGCTGGTGTGGCTGTCATTTGACCCTCCCTAACGTTATTTTTTGCTGCAAAGACTCTGATGATCCTCAACGGACACGGGGTATAATATCTTAACCGTGTGCGATACAAGTGCGATGTGAATCACCACGACCGCGCAAGCGCGAGCAAATTAAGGTGGAGGTACTGGCTCAACCGTGTGCGATGCAAGTGCGCTGAAATCACCACGACCGCGCACGCGCGAGCAAAGGGTGGAGGTACTGGCTCAACCATGTGCGATGCAAGTACGTTGAAATCACCACGACCGCGCAAGCGCGAGCAAAGGATGGAGGTACTGGCTTAACCGTGTGCGATGCAAGTGTGCTGTAAAACCACCACCTGTGAAAGCTAAAGGTGGGTAAGTTTATTTGGAAATTAGGACGAACCGTGTGCGATAGACCAGCTAGCTAGAAATATAAAAAACAAACTACCCGCCTTGAGCATTGAAAAAATTGAAGGATCCGCGCCACTTTTCCTTATTATCATACACGCATATTGTTATTGGACCGTGCGCGATCTTGGGCACTGCCGCCCCGCATCAATTCCTTCACCCAAATTTTAGTAGCCGCCGTACTTCAACCGTTGCCCACACTTCTCCAGCACTGACCTTATAGTAAAATTGCACTAGCCGAGGCATTTGAACCGTCGCCCTCCCTTGTCCACCACCATCTCCACCCACCATTACTAAAATTTTCAGCAGCATGGCGATCCTCAATCACCCCCTCCACAGTCCCCCACCCCCCTCCCCTTTGAACCCTAGCTCATGCCGCCGCCATGGCCTCGCCGCCAACCCTGCCGGTCTGCCCGTTCCTCCTAGCTTAGATAATAAAGTTCAGGTTATCCAGCGATTCCCATACCGTCGCCCCACTCCCCTGAGTTTTAAGATGAGGCCTGCGGTGTCCCTTCCCGCCAGATCCACATCCCCTGCTCCATAATGTCACAGCCTAAGCTCGACCACGTATCCCGGGGAGCCCGATAAGCGTTCGACCAAGAAGAGGTTTATCATGGACTCTCCGGCAGACGTTGGCGAGGTGGCCGCCGTTCGCCCCGACCTGTCGATCCCGGAGCAACACGTCATCGCGGAAGCGGGCGAAGACGTTCACTACGTTGCCATGCCGAAGGCTTCATGTCAGCGGGCTAGCGTATTACTGTATCTCGGGAAAGCTGGCTACGACATCAAGCTCGTCCACACCGATGGCTTCACGCAGGCCATGTCACAGGTTAAGTGGTCCATCCCCAACCCCTCTGGTTCAACCGCCGTTGATCTCTTCGACGGCCCTGCCGCTGATCTCCTCCGCCAAGCGGTCAAGGATTTACGAGCTTTATACGCCATCGAGCCCATTTTGTCACTTCTAAAGGACACGTTCTACAGCGGCGGCTTGGGATCCTCAATTGCCAAGTCAGATCTCATCGACCACGACCACGACCAGGAGGAGGGCACCCACGAAGGTTCTTCCAAGGTGAAACAGCCCATCTGTGACATCAGAGAGCGCACCATGGGTCTGTGCTCTTCCAACTGGAAGGATCCCGTCCATGAAATGTGAGGCAACATTCTATCAACAAATATTACCTTTTCTAGCTTGCCAACCCGTACCCTTTCTTGTAGTAGCATTTGTCGTGCGGTGCTTTAACTGTGTCGTGTTTAATTATTTCAATTATGCAAAAATGTATTGTTCAATAGGTCTATGTGATGTTTAAGTATGAATTTTCCACTTTAGTTTCACGAATGGCTATATTTGGTTGTTTATAGTGAGTAAATGCCTTGTTTATCTGTATTTGGTTGTTAGGTTGGTTGGAGTGAGCATTTTTTCAGTTATCGAGCAGATGCCTTGTTTATCTGTATTTGGTTCTTAGTTTGGTTGCAGTGAGTATTTGTCCAGTTATCAAGAAGATGCCTTGTTTATCTGTATTTGATTGTTAGGTTGCTTTTTTTAGCATTTATCCAGTTATCAAGCAAATGCTTTGTTTATCTGTATTTGGTTGTTAGGTTGCTTTTTTTAGCATTTCTCTAGTTATCAAGCAGATGCCTTGTTTATTTTTATCTGCTTGTTAGGTTGGTTGCAGTGAGCATTTGTCAAGTTTTCAAGCATATGCCCTGTTTATCTATATTTGCTTGTTAGGTTGGTTGCAGTGAGACTCTGTCCAGTTTTCAATGGCTATATTTGATTGTTATACTGGTCATTTATGCCTTGTTTATTTCAGTCATTCACAATGTGTGGTTCATTATGTGCAAGTCGGAACTATGTCGCTCGACTACATCAATACCAGTTTGAACGGCTATATTTGGTTCCAGTTATTCCTGGTGTAGTTAACACATGCCATTTATTTCAGTTTTACACATTTATCTAGTGTGATGTTTAAGCATTACCTACGTTCTATTCATTTTTAACAATACCAGTTTGAATTGCAATATTTGATGGCTGTTAAGCCTGCTGTCGGTAACATTGCCTTTCATTTTATATCTGCTTTAACAGCATGCTGAAACCAACACATTCAAGCTATCATTTGGAGATGATGTTGTTTACCTTTGCTACATTTGTTTGATGTTAAGATTGTTGTACTTATCATGCCTTTCCACTGCAGGACAACAACGGGAGTGGCCACCATTTTCCGCCGAGTTTAGCTTCATCCCTCGGCTTGTACTCCCTCCGTCGTTCCATAATGTAGTGCATATAGATCCAGGCCTGGACACTAGTTAGCTTCTAATATTGACTTGTTGCTTGTAGGTACATATGCCCTTGGCAAGGATCCACGTATCGACCCTTTTTGCGTATGGGGCAATGAGATATTGATGAACAAGCATCAAGTGAGGAAACCGATAAGGATTATTAGCAAAAAGATATGAATGGTGGCAAGCAAATTATTTGTTTATGCTCAATCCAACACAACAGTGAGTTGTAGGATGGTAACTACAAACTCTGCATCCTTCTCTTTTTTACTGCCCATAATGAGTTGTTAGACAACAATGTCTGAATCTTTTTCGTTCTTAGTGGTTCCCGAAGCAGTTCACTCAAGATTACCTCGCAAAGTACATGATTGGTGGATACGCAATGAAGGTTAAAGTATTTCATCCAGTGGTTCCCTAATGAAGACAGTGAAGGATGGACGGACAACCATCACAAGGGGTTGGCCTAGAGTCGTGCGCGCCTTACGCATGGAGGAGGGCACAACATGGGCATTCTGCTTCACCTTCTCCAGCAACCAAAATGACTTTCGCCTCTCTCTTTACAGTCTTTAGTACAACTGTGGTTCATCATTTTTTTACTTCAGTATATGTACTTGTGCATTGAATTATGGATTCGTGGTTGAACCTATATTTGTAATAAAAATGGCTGGATATGAAATAAGAGATTGCCTACTTTCAAATTCATAACATGTGATTTTTAAATTAGGGATTAATTGGATTAATTATGGATTAAATAGGGATTACACTGCACACGGTTTGTGAAAGCGAAACGTCTGCGATATACGTGGAGATCAGAAACGTTTCTAGGATCCACTACGTGTGCGATCAATCTCCACTGCACACACGACTTTCTCTTGAAAACTGTTTGCATTAGGCCATCTTGCGCAAACGTTTATCACACAAAAAGTGTGTGTGATGGACAGCCTTTGCCACACAGTTTCTTTCTACGCACCGTGTGTGATGCATTCAATAACGCAAACGATAAAATTATTAATATCGTGTGCAATGGCAACGCTATCACAAACGATTTAACAGGAAAAATTGTGTGTGATGTACCTGTGAACGGAAACGTTTTCCTTGGAGCGACTGTGTGGGATGTGCATACGAACGGAAATGTTTAGCGGGGACTGACTGTGTGGGATGTACTTGCGATCGGAAACAATTTTGCCGTATAATTGTATTTTTTATCTGTACTATACGTATTTCCGTATTTGAGAGCTCGCCGGTCGCACACGACCTCATTTTGCCGAACGTGTGTGCCAAGAGGGCATATCCCCGATGGTTTCTGGGTCGTGTGGGAAGGACCCCCCTATTGCCCACACTCACTTGGAGACGGTTCCAGATGCCGTTACGGAAAGGGGTTTTACACCGTTTGTTTAGGACTGACGCGCACCAGTGTCATACAGTCAAAAAAAATCCTCACTTTCTTTCAGAGGGCCACGGGGCAATTGTTGAGCGAGAGTAAGTGCTCACTTCTTTTTAGCGAGGTGTGTCCGGTGAATACCAGAGAGGAAATAAAGGCCATCCTAGGGGTGGTATCAATGGCTTTTGAGGGCAAGTACCTTGGTCTGCCAACACCGGAGGGCAGGATGAAAGACGAGTGTTTCCAACCCATTATGGACAGGTTCGGGAAGAGATGCAATGATTGGTCTGAAAAATTCATGCCATATGCCGCAAAAGAGGTTCATGTGAAATCAATTGTACAAGCTTTGCCACGCTACAGATGGGAGTGTTTCTGCTATCCATGGGCTTCTGGAGAAATACGAGAGGCTGATCCGAGACTTTTGGTGGGGGGACGATAAGGAACACCGCAAGGTTCACTGGATGTCCTAGGAGCGTATGACAAAGCCTAAGAGAGCGGGAGGAATTGGCTTTAGAGATATGCACATGTTTAATTTAGCACTATTGGCAAAGCAAGGATGGAGACTTATTCAGAACCCGAATAGCCTATGTGCCCGTGTGCTCAAGTCCAAATATTACCCACATGGTAACTTGCTGGACACTGTGTTTGCTTCGGACACGCCTGTGTGGAGAGGTATTGAGGCGGGACAGGCTCTACTAAAGAAAGGAATCATTTGGAGGGTGGGAGATGGAAAAAACATTCAGATCCAGCATGACCAGTGGCTACCGAGAAATGAAGGCCTGATGACAGCTTTGTTCATAAGAAGATCGCGGCTCCGGTGGGTCAATCAACTCATGTACCCGGACTGGAAGGAATGGAATGTTACACTCATTAAGAAAAAAATTCATCCTTTTGATGCGGATGACATTTGTAGGATCCCTATTCCGAGGTTGGGTGCGAGAGACTGCATTGCTTGTCACCCTGAAAAGAACGGGATATTCACAGTTAGGAGCGCCTATAAACTGGCGGTGGCCATTAAGAATAAGTCAGCCTTGGAACCCTCTAGCTCGACGAACAATGCAGAGAACCGCAGCATATGGGACCTCATTTGGAAGGCTGATGTCCTACCAAAAGTGAGAATTTTTGGGTGGAGGGTAACGACGAATACCTTGGCTACGAAGAAGAAAGTTTAAGCGCACGATCACACTTGATGCTACATGTGATATATGCGGGTGTGGGGAGGAGGATGAATACCATGCAGTAGTTAGCTGCACTAAGAGTAGGGCGCTGAGATACAAAATGAGGGAGGAATGGGACCTTCCAGCAGAAAAACATTTATGGAACACGGGTGCGGACTGGTTGCAGGTCCTATTGAGCACTGTCCTTGATGATACGCGTGCAAAAATCCTGTTGCTATTGTGGAGATGCTGGCACCTGCGAGATAACAGCGTGCATGGCGACGGCAAAGAGCCTGTTACAGCGTCAGCTGCCTTCCTGTCGAGACTGGATAATGAATGGAAGAATGCGGCAGTAGCTGAACCAGCACTCGAGGGAAAAGACTGTGGGGCTCGGACCAAACTGAACTGTAGGGATCATGCAAGTCAGAAAGTACAGTGGTCTGCACCACCGAGAGGAACTGCAAAACTGAACACAGATGCGTCTTTCCTCCATACAGCGGACAGTGTTGGGCAGGCGCAGTAGCGAGAGACTTCAAAGGGCAGGTCTACTTGGAGATGTTTCGAATGTGTGGCTAGCTCACCTGATTGAGAGCCGGGATGGGGTCGCTGGCAGCTCCCCTTCCTCTAGTCCACGTACATCTGCTGCAGCAAAACATGCCATTTACTTCAGAATAGGGTCAAGTTCAGTATTTGTACTGTCCCAAATTAATACTCACGGTGTACATCGAACAGGAACTCCAAGATGAGATTGCGCTGCTCCGTTGAGCCATGGCGAGGTCCTTTTTCAGGGCGCTTACAGGTCAAGAATGAGGGATCGGGGCATGAGAGGAACTAGGGAGGTGGGGCGGCCATGGCGACGAACAAGATAAGAGACGAACTCCCCGCCAAAAAAAGGGTAGGAGGTGAACTAGAGAACAAAGAACATCTAGCTTCAGCTGACGGCCATGGCGACGAAAAGGGGAGGAGGAAAACAGATGAACCAGGGATTAGGGCATAGAACAAAACAGAGTCGATTGGGTGAAACTTCACGCGCCGTCCACCAAGTCGACGTGGCCGACGTGGCCATCCTTTCGAGCCACGCAAGCAAAACCACCAGCGGATACCACTGTAATCAGGATTAGGGGGTACTTTGGCTGGTATTAGAGATCTCAGGGGATTAATTAACCGGTTTAGAAGTTGAGGGGTAGATTACCCGGTTTCTGAAACCCCAGGGGGTGATGTGGACTTCTTTCTGGAATTGTGAGATGTGGATCAAGCCAAGCCCACCATCTTCGGCCGGCATAATCCATAAATTTCGACAGTCGGGTTCTACAGTTGCTGGTACCTCTGTCACAGCTAGGCTCTGGTTATCCAGATCAAACTCAACTATGACATGTTGACGATGCAGCTGAAGTAACCAGGAAAGGGAATTCCCAATCAAAGTACTGGCTCGTTCCATAGTTGCAACCAATTGCAGCTGCAGTGAGTTGATATTGCTCCATACGCCAGTCTTGGATGAGTAAAGACATACGGAAACTCTTGTACGTACTCTGTCACGGGCTATCAGGGCAACCTGGAAATGGCAGCCTTCGCCGCGGGTACGGCGAAGCACCGCCCCGTTGAAGATGAACGTCTGGCCGTTGTCCAACTCTAGTGGGAGGATCAGCCGGCGCTGCTCGCGCGCGACGGGGTCCCACAAAACTAAGCGGCGCAGCGGCCTGCTGAGTAAAAGGACGAGTCCGTGGCGGCAGTCGAGGGTTCTGTCGTCCTCGTGGAGAAGAATGGTGAAGCGAGCTTCGGGGATGCGATCTGGTCGATCCAGCGTTGGAACAAAAGAAAAGGAGCGACGCCTACCGATGAAGAAGCCAAGGAGAGGAGGCTTGCCGTGGTGGTCGCGGAAGCGGCGTTGGAATCGGGGATCGGCGACGAGGCTGCGCCAGCGCTTGCAGACGAGGGAGGCCCGGGGGAGGGAGGAAGACCGCGGGGGCAGGCGGAGGAGAATCTCCCGGAGCATGTCGTCGTCTTCCGGGCCGGCAGAGATGCAGCGGCGGTTAGGTGCGGCGGCGGCGGGGAGACATCTCCCCTCTCGTGCTCATGGTAGAGGCAGTGCAGCTCCTCTTGATGGGTGATTTGGTCGGTTGGGAAAGACTAGTCTGGGTCGGATGAACTAGACGGCCGGGAGGATGGCGTTGTCGACGCCGCCGGCCAGATGCGGCACCGGCAAGTCGTGCTAGTGGTAGTGACAAGCGAGGGGTTTGCTTTGGGGACGCTGGAGGGAGGATGTCTTCTTGTTCACTCGGTCAGAGTAAAATGCTACAGCTACGCATTTTTCTTTCTGTATACGTTCACAGAGGTTTTTTTTTTAGGGAGTATACGTTAACAGAGGTTTTTTTTTTTTGTTTTCTTGAGAAATATACGTTAACAGAGGTGGAGGCCCAACCAGGGGTGTGCGTCAAAACCCGGGCCTAGGCCAACTCCACGCAGGACTCTAAGGGGACGCCCTTTTTTATCCGGATTTCGTCCATTTAGGTAAGGTAATGGGGCGACGTCCGGCCTTTTTTCTGGATGCGTCGGTTGTGCGTTTAACACATGGCTGCATCTGGTCTGCCATGACCGACTAGAAACACTATGTATACATTTTTTGGTCGCATCTCTTTTATTTTCATCAATGACATTTTGATATATTGGACTACGTTTCCCAATTCTTGACTAGAAGAAAAGACTAAAGAAAACAAGAACCATAATTAGGCATTTTAAAAGAAACCCAACTTCCATAACTGCTCCCACAAGTTGGATTAATATCTTCTTAATGCCCTCATTGTTGATCTGCGACTTCTCGATCTTGCATACTTCTTTCTTCATTGATTCTAAAAAAGTAGAATGGGATTTGGAGAATCTCAATTCTGATATGTACATGAATTTCCTTTTATTTTGTCATGCTACTGAATGTTTTGATATGGGACTATTTATTCTGCGTATCTCTTATTAATAATGAAATGGTATATATGTAAAGTTTTCTATTTTAATCATATTATGTTGTTCGATGATGGATGGTTTTGGTATTTGTAGATTCACATTTTATAGTCTCATGTTGGATGATGCCTTGCTTCCGGGACAGGTTAGCTTTATAATCTCATGACCGTGTTGAACTCGATGATGTTACTCTTCTGTTTTTTTATTTTTTCCGAAAAGGGGGTTTACCCTGGCCTCTGCATCAGAACGGTGCATATGATCATATTATTGATAATCAAAAGGTCCAACATAAGTCTTGAGGTCTCAAACAAAAGGAAAAAATGCTCACAAAGAGCATGAATGCAAAAACAGGATAGCCACAACCGGCCGGCAAAACATAAGATAAGAAACTAAACACATATCCTATTACATGACCGCCATCCAAATCGATTGAAGATAGCCTGTGCTACCGTCTTCCATCGGAAAGATCCAGTAACCAAATGCTCCCTGGCCTCCGTCGGAGTGAGTAGCGACCACATACAGATGAGTGTAGTGGCCCGGAAAATAACCTGCAAGAAATGAATATTTGTTGTTCTGTTAAAAACCAAGTTGTTTCTGCAGTTCCAAACTGCCATAATAAAGCACATACTCCTACACGGATATGTCTCGTTGTTTCTGGATCAATCCCATCTAGCCACGTCCCAAATAATGTGTTGATAGAATTTAGAGTAATACTAAAAGCTATGTGGACCGACCTCCACAAAATTTTTGCCAATAGGTAGTCAAGAAAGAGGTGTTTGATTGATTCATCACTATCACAGAAACTACATCTTTTAGATCCAATCCAGTTGCGTTTTGCCAAATTATCCTTAGTTAGAATGACTTATTTGTGGACAAACCACATAAACACTTTGATTTTTAAATGCACTTTAACTTTCCAAACATGTTTCGAATGAGGAATAGCGCTAGTGGTACTCTTCTGTACAAAGTGAATGTTCTTCTTACCCTTGAACACTATATCTGCCCCCAGCCTTGATATAATTGCTACAGAACAAGATATTTTGGGATCTTAAATACAAGAAAGTGTAACACATAGCCCCCCCAAGCATGCATATTTTCTCTTTAGCCCTCCCCCCCCACACACACACACACACATCTTGGTCTAGCTCCGCCACTGCTTATACATGTGCTAAACTTTCCTTCATACTAATGCATCAAGGCGTTTGAGCTTCCACGGCTTGACCATATCATTGGGACCGGCACCCTCGTGCCAAGGCACGTTGCCGATCTAGTATTCTTTATGTCTTGCAGCAACCGTCCACTGATGTGTGTTCTCAATTTGCTTCACTAGCATGAAGAACAAACGCACCACATTTTTGTTGAGCACTTGCTTGTCAGTTGGACTGTAGATAGTAATTGCAGTGTCATATAGTCATTATTAGTTTAATGCATATGGCAATTGTAGTATCATATAGCCATATTATAGGTGTTAAAGTTTCGGTCTTCTTTTCTTTGCCAAGCCTTAAATTATGAGATTAGAGCATCTTTAGCAGACCCCGTAAAACCGCGACCCTTATAAGTGGGATAAGTGGTGAGAAAAATCATGTTTAAGGGCTGAAATCGGCTGCGGCGGAACAGAGCCCGCAAACACGAGCGGTAAAAGAGAATATCTAGATTGTGGGCTATGTCTCGCGCACTTCCGATTTCGGCCCTCAAACCGTAAATGCACACAAATGAATTGACCGCGATTTGAACAAATGAAACATAAAATGCCAAGAATTCAAACATGATCCACCACCACATAGTTTTGGCGGCCTTGCAACATAGTTTTTGCGCTACAACCCAAAAGACATCGCATCCGTCATCACTCCATCATCATCATCATCATTACAAGATGAAATCTTCGCCGCCACCATTGCCACCACCACTTGCCGAACCACCATGCTCACCAAACCTTGGCACCGCATGGCCTCTTCCGGCTAGCCTCCTCCTCTTCAAGATCTCCAACCTTGCCATGTCATGCCATTCTTTGGTGACCTCGTCCATCTCATTTCGATTCATCATCATGATCTTGTCCTCCTCTTGAAGGAGTTTGGCCATGGCTTTGTCCTCCGCGGCATTTGCTCTTCTCTCCTCAATGAGGGCCTTGCGGTCGGTCTCCTCCTTGAGTAGTTGCCACTTCTCTTGCTTCTCTTGAGCCTTCTTTATTGGCCAACTCCTTTTTAGCCTCCAATGTCTTGATCATCAATATCCCATTGGACTTGACCATGTCATCAAGCTTCTCCCGCAAGATTGATGCCCTTGTTTCCTTCTTGATCTTGTCTTTGGCTTCTTGTTTCCATCGGGTTTGTTCTTGTTTCTTGGGCCATCGTCCTCTTCATCATCATCATCATCATTCATCTTGCTGAGGGCACCTCTCTTCGGTGGGGATTCTTTCTCAATCACCTTCCACTTCCCGCTATCTTTGAGAAGTTCCCAACAATGCTCTAGCTAAAATGCATTTTTGCATGAAGCTTCCATGCCCTTGTACCTTTCTTGCGCAATTTGTCCTACAAAATGGAAACAATGTCAAATTGTGCAACTGCTCCGAGTTGTACAAAAGATTTGCACTTTGGACATGAAAACGAACTCACATAGTCGGCTTCGACGACACCACTTGGAGGTGCATTGCGCACTTGCGTCAAGAAAGCAGCCCAACGACTACAAATTGGCTTGATGACGTCCCAACGACTTTGAAGAGACCGAAAGATGCATGGCGTCCTGTTGGGATTGTTGGAAATATGCCCTAGAGGCAATAATAAATTAGTTATTATTATATTTCCTTGTTCATGATAATCGTTTATTATCCATGCTATAATTGTATTGATAGGAAACTCAGATACATGTGTGGGTACATAGACAACACCATGTCCCTAGCAAGCCTCTAGTTGACTAGCTCGTTGATCAATAGATGGTTACAGTTTCCTGACCATGGACATTGGATGTCGTTGATAACGGGATCAAATCATTTGGAGAATGATGTGATGGACAAGACCCAATCCTAAGCCTAGCACAAAGATCGTAGTTCGTATGCTAAAGCTTTTCTAATGTCAAGTATCTTTTCCTTAGACCATGAGATTGTGCAACTCCCGGATACCGTAGGAATGCTTTGGGTGTACCAAACGTCACAACATAACTGGGTGGCTATAAAGGTGCACTACAGGTATCTCCGAAAGTGTCATTGGGTTGGCACGAATCGAGATCGGATTTGTCACTCCGTAAACGGAGAGGTATCTCTGGGCCCACTCGGTAGGACATCATCATAATGTGCACAATGTGACCAAGGGGTTGATCACGGGATGATGTGTTACGGAACGAGTAAAGAGACTTGCCGGTAACGAGATTGAACAAGGTATCGGTATACCGACGATCGAATCTCAGGCAAGTACAATACCGCTAGACAAAGGGAATTGTATACGGGATCGATTGAGTCCTTGACATCGTGGTTCATCCGATGAGATCATCGTGGAACATGTGGGAGCCAACATGGGTATCCAGATCCCGCTGTTGGTTATTGACCGGAGAACGTCTCGGTCATGTCTGCATGATTCCCGAACCCGTAGGGTCTACACACTTAAGGTTCGATGACGCTAGGGTTATAAAGGAAGTTTGTATGTGGTTACCTAATGTTGTTCGGAGTCCCGGATGAGATCCCGGACGTTACGAGGAGTTACGGAATGGTCCGGATGTAAATATTTTTATATGGGAAGTCATGTTTTGGTCACCGGAAAAGTTTCGGGTTTTATCGGCAACGTACCGGGACCACCGGGAGGGTCCCGGGGGTCCACCAAGTGGGGCCACCAGCCCCAGAAGGCTTCATGGGCTAAGTGTGGGAGGGAACCAGCCCCAGGTGGGCTGGTGCGCCCCCCCCCCCCCACCCCACAAGGCCCAAGGCGCAGGGAAGAGTGGGAAGGGGGCAAACCCTAGGGTAGATGGGCCCTAAGGCCCACCCCAGGTGCGCCTCCCCTCTTTCCCCCTCTGGCCGCCACCCAGATGGGATCTGGGGGCTGCCGCCACCCTTGGGGAGGGAACCCTAGAGGGGGCGCAGCCCCCTCCCCTTCCCCTATAAATAGTTGAGGTCTAGGGGCTGCCCAACACACGAGTTTCTCACCCTCTTGGCGCGGCCCTACCTCTCTCCCTTCTCCTCTCCCGCGGTGCTTGGCGAAGCCCTGCAGGATTGCCACGCTCCTCCACCACCACCACGCCATTGTGCTGCTGCTGGACGGAGTCTTCCTTAACCTCTCCCTCTCTCCTTGCTGGATCAAGGCATGGGAGACGTCACCGGGCTGTACGTGTGTTGAACGCGGAGGTGCCGTCCGTTCGGCACTAGGATCTCCGGTGATTTGGATCACGACGAGTACGACTCCTTCAACTCCGTTCTCTTGAACGCTTCCGCTTAGCGATCTACAAGGGTATGTAGATGCTCTCTCCTTCCCCTCGTTGCTAGTTTCTCCATAGATAGATCTTGGTGACACGTAGGAAAATATTTGAATTTCTGCTACATTCCCCAACAGGGATACTTTGTCATCATGGGGAAGAATGATCCTCGATCCTTTTCCAATACCGCTTCACGGTTTGGTTGGTGCCGGTGCATGCATCTAGAGACATCGACTCCCAAGCCTTGGTCAAAACTTTATCTTCCAATGGAGTATAGTTCTTCGATCTTGCGTATTTTTCTTGCGCTTCGTCGTACACCCCATCGTCAACCTCCTCCACATCATCTTCTTCCCCGTGACCACGCCACCATCCATCTCCTTGTAGCCGTACTCAACGATCGGGGTTTGATCGATGTCGACGGTGTTGTCGTCCAAGATTTGCACAAAGTCGGCCGTCGCATGATGGATACCAACGCTACAATTGCGCTTGACATGTCACGTACAAGCGGAATGTACTCAAATGAAAGAAGTGCAGGAAACCGAAGAATCATACCTTGCGCCCTTTCCGTCGAACATCTCGGGGGTGGCAGCAGCGCCATCGCCGGGAGTGCTCGGGGCAGCTCTTGTCAGAGCAATCGGGGGAGGTATTGGCAGGGTAGCTCTTCCCGCGAGCTTCTTGCGTTTCACACCGGAAGCCTTCCCCTTCTTCATCAGCGGTTGCCCGGCCAAATTCGCATCAAAGGCGGTGGGGTGGGCGGGCGGGCAGGCCTTCCCGGCGAGGCTGGCACGAGCGCCACCCTGGACGACGACGTTGCCTTACTGCTTGCGGGGTGGCGGGTGCAGCCTTGAATGGCGACAGGCGCCGCATGGCCGCCGATGAGATCTACTGAAGGGGTTGGCGCATGGATGGCGTCCGCGTTGACAGCCGAAGGCTGAGAGGCTTCCATGTCGGTGGAGGGACACTGGGGAAGGTGCTCTGGGGCGAGCGGACGGAGGTGGTTGGGGGCGGAGGGAGAGGGAAGCGGGAAGAGTCGCGCGGAAATGTCCCTCCCGCCAAATCTCGCAGCTGATAGGGGTCGAGCTTGGGTCGGCCTCCCGCCCCGTGAATCTAAAGGTTGAGGGCGAAGTTTTTTCGCGTCCCACAATTTTTTTACAGCTCACGCGCTGATATAATTTTTTTTAATGTTCGCGTGCTGATACTGTGTCTGGTCGGGGCTTTTTTTTTGGCCTGAAACCGTAAAAGGGCGGTTATTTTGCGGGTCGACACATTTTAAGGGGCCTGCTAGAGATGCTCTTAGCATGCTAATTAATCCCTTCACTAGGCTGCTGTGATATGTAGGTTACGACTAGGAGTTTCATATATGTATGTGTGTCACTTGTTGTTGAGCAGAATAGTAGTTTCTTCAAGCATATTAGAATAGTAGTCGACAAAGAATGATATATACACACTCAAATACAAGGACTTATGATGGTATCCCATGACCGAAGATTATGAAAACAAATTTTCTTTTCTAGTTAGAGATGAACAACTACAATGGGTTGTCTAGAGAGTGTTTTTGGTTCATAATTTCTTAATGGTATTTTTAAATCTAGAATTGTATGTGAGGATCATGGTCATTATATGTGTTTTTTTGGTTAACAAAAACAGGTTGGGATACTTTGACTGTTAATTGGTGTGGTTGATTTCAAAAGTTGCAAGCAACATAAAACAATAGTTGTAAAAAAATAAGACTGGTTGTTAAAGACAAGCAAAATGGTGAAATGGATGGCAATTGGCATCAAATATTTGTAGTGAGGGGAAAAGTGGTCGCTAATATAAGAATTGTAGTCGTTATTTCCTCACAATTAACGAAAACAGATTGTCCCATCGTTACAAAATAATGACGGGAAAATGTGGTCATTATTACTTTTAACGACGGAGCCTATCATGACCACAAAGATGTGGTTGCTAATGAGTTTCAACGACCACATTCTTTTTTTTGAAAAATGCGAGCACCAGGATTTGAACCTGGTGGGTTGGGGATACCACTGTCCACCTAACCATCTCAACCACAGGTTGGTTCGCAACGACCACATTCTTACTTTTAATGACAACATATCTTGTCATTAAAAATCGTTTTCCTAGTAGATGCTCCCAAGAACAGCTATGTAAATTGTTATTACTTTTTAATACATAGTTCCAGCAGAATAGAGGTCGGAACAAAAACAAGAGAAATTAGATAGCTAGCAAGAAGGAAGCAGCAACTCACTCTGTGTTGCACAGTGCAAAAACTTTAAAACATCACCGTCAAAGATTTGGTTTATAGATAGAAGTCTTTCATACGAGACATATAACAACATAATTAGGTGAGTACTGTGTAGCAGCTGATGTTGTTCTCGGCACTGAAGAAGAAAAAGACAGCCACATATAGAAAAGAAAAAGATCAATCATTGGGTTGCACTCCATTTGGTATACTCCACTTTGATCTTCTTCAGCTTCACGACCACATCCGTCATCGTTATCCTTTGGTCAGGAGAGTCGCAGGAGCAGAGCAAACCCAACTCGAATATTGGCACAAGAAAGACTTCCAAGTGGCGGCTAGAAGAAGGTCCTCGCAGTAGATCGCCATCCACGACATGAACAAGGCTAGCGGGGAATGTCTCAAAAACCCATTGTCTCAGTGTTAGATTCCCAACAAAAATTACATCCGTGGGTCTCCTTCTAGTGAAGACTTCAAGGAGTATGATGCCGTAGCTGAACACATCACTCTTTCGTGATGCTTTTCCGAGCGATCCATATTCTGCTTATGGATTTCACAAATAGAAAATCAAATCATGATATATTTAACCAATTACTAGGTTTGTAAGAAAAATAGATATCAAGATTGATAAAAAATGCGAGCCAAGTACCTGGTGCCATGTACCCAACTGTCCCAGGCATGGTCGCAGAGATCACAGAGGTTTCATCACCTAGTAGCAACCTTGCAATGCCAAAGTCTGCTACATGCGCGGTCATGTCCTCATCAAACAACACATTGCTTGGCTTCAAGTCACAGTGCAAGACCACCTCGTGGTGCTCATGGTGCAGATACTCCATTGCCATAGCCACGTCAAGCATTATGCCTATCCTATCCAATAACCCCAAGTGCCTTGTGCTTTGAGAGTAGTGCAAGAGCGCATCTAAAGTGCCATTGGGCATGTACTGAAGCACTAATGCTCTGAAATCCAGATTGGAACATGTATTTAGTATCCTTATAAGGTTACGATGCCGTGCCATACGGAGAACCTGACACTCGGCATCAAAGCTTTTGATGCCCTGCAAAAGCTGCATGTTTATGACTTTTATTGCAACCACCAAACCGCTGTTTAGTTGACCCTTGAAAACTTTTCCAAAGCTTCCATACCCCAAAAGTTTGCTCTCGTTGAAGTTATTTGTAGCGCGAGCGAGCTCATGGTAAGGGACCAAAGGATGACTTGTCACGTCAACTATATCAATAGAAACTGGCATCCCTTGCTGATTGCTAGTTTTCCTTCTTATCATTGCATATGAATATGAAGCTAAAACACCAATCACTATAATGATTGTAGGGACTACAATTTTCAAAATTCCACCTTTAGTTTTTTGTGGGTTACTTGGACATGTTGAAAACCCTAATCGTGAAGCACCACAAAGACCTGAGTTCCCCATCAAGGATTGTATGCTAATGTTTGAGAAGATCCCTCCTTTGGGTATCTGACCTTTTAGATTATTGAAAGATAGGTCCAAACTATTGAGCAGGGTAAAATTGGCCAAGTAATTTGGGATGGTACCGAAGAAATCATTATGTGATAGGTCCAAGGATTTCAAGCTGGTTAGCTTGTTGAAAGAGTTTGGAATTGAACCGGAGAAGGAATTTTGTGATAGGTTCAAGTTGGTTAAGGTTTGAAGTTGTCCAACCGAATCTGGGATCCTACCAACAAAGTGATTGGTAGAGAGATCCATGCTAATAATTTGTTTAGAATAGCCCATATCCAATGGTAGTGCACCATTTAAAGAGTTTTGGGACAAATCTAGGTCTACTAAGCTACCAGTATGAAACAAACTTGGTGGCAGAGTTGATGTTAATTGGTTTCTTGATAAGCTGAGAAATTCTAACTTAGTGAGGTTACCGATGTTTTCTGGTATGGAACCAGAGAAACAATTGTCGTTGAGAAAAATATGGTCTAGATTCTTGAGCATGGTAATCTGAGATGGGATGGAGCCAAACAAATTATTTTTCTCGAGGTCAAGCCATTCTAGATTTGTCATCATCATGATGGACTCTGGAATTGCACTATGAAGTTGGTTTTCTGAAAGATCTAGCACAAATAGGCCAGTTAAATTTGAAATTGTGGTTGGAATTCCTCCAACCAACCTGTTTTCACGTGCTAAAAAAACTTGCAGCTCGCTTGATATATTCCCTACATTGTTAGGGAGACTACCCGTGAAATTATTTGACTTGATGCTAAGGTATTGGAGATTTGGAAGATTAGAGAAAACGGGTAAGAAGTTGACATCCCCATGTAGGTAGTTAGTTGAAATATCAAGGATCATCAAAGAGTTCATGTTACCGATAGTTCCAGGTACTGGTCCAGTCAACATGTTTTGGTCCAACAATAGGATTGCTAATTCAGTTGCATTATCAAGAGAAGCAGGAATGGGTCCTATTAGCTCATTATCTGAAAGATTCAATTGGGACAGTTCACTTAACTGTTCGAGTTCTGTTGGAATGGCTCCTGTTAGGTTGCAGGATCCAAGGTCAAGGAGCTCTAGCGAAGTGAGGTTGCTAAGCGTGCTAGGGATTGACCCGAAAAGGCCATTCTCTCCCATGGCCAACCAAATGAGACGAGTCAACTTGCCTAGCCATGTTGGCACAACACCCTCAAATGAATTAAGGGAGAAGGAAATAACTTCGAGGTATTGACAAGACGCAAGGCCCAATGGAAGATGGCCTGTGAAATTGTTCTGTCCTATGGAGATAATCTGTAGCATCGGGAGATTGAAACTTGCATTTGTAGGGAAAGAACCAGTTAAGTGGTTATGGGTGAGATAGATACCCTGCAGTTTAGACATGTTAAAAATGGAAGGAGGCACTAGGCCGGTGAGATGATTGTAATGCATATTAAGGTAGCGGAGCAGTGGCAAGGAGCCAACGCAGGATGGTATTGACCCTGACAGGCTATTGTTGGCGAAGTTTAAATAAGTTAACATAGGGGTATTGTTAAACATGTCGGTCGGTATAGATCCACTAATGGAATTTTTCATGAGATTTATATAGGCAAGATTGTACAGGTTGCGTAGCTCTAGCGGGATTGGACCAGATAGAAGGTTCAGTTTTAGGTCAAGAACTTGAAGCCTTGAGAGGTTTCCTATAGTAGGAGGGATGCTATCTGACAGGCCATTGTAGCCAAGTCTCAGGAATTCAAGGCGACGTAGTCTACCTAAATCATGTGGGATAGAGCCCGTGATGTTGGTGTTGTTGAGATTGAGGACAGAGAGGAAAGAGAGGTTACCGAGGTGAGGTGTGATGGGTCCATAGAGAGGTGTATCCGGCAGCGACAGAGCTGTGACGCGCTGCCTCCGCCGGCTGCATCTGATGCCGACCCAGTGGCAGAATGATGTGCTGGTTGTCCAGTTGCCGGCAAGGACACCAAGAGGGTCGGAGAGCTGGGCTTTGAAAGCCAGCAGACTGGCAAGGTCTGTGTCACTGCCATTGCGGTTGGGAGAGGAAGCAGCTACAGAAATGGCTGATAGGAGTAGGACTAGGAGGATGGAAAGGAATGCGATGGTCATTGTGGTGCTCCTGCTCGTCTGCTCACCAAGCTGCTCATATATACACACTCCAAGTGTGGTTCGGCCGAACTTTCGCTCAAGTGGGGCTGCTAATGCGATCCAAGCTGCCCTTTTCTTGGAAGGAGTGTGCCTTTTTCTCTCGCAGTTTGTACTCCCTCAATTCCCATATGTAGTGGGTATTAGTTTTTTGCTAGAATTCCACAATGTAGTGCCCGTGACCTACTTTGGACAAAAGAAAATACCATAGACTGATCATCGGAGGTGCAGCCACATCCACGTGCATGTGTACAGAGTGTGTGCATGCAGGGTTATTATGGTCCAAAAGTACAGCTCCACTTGAAGCTACAGACCATGCGCACTGCATATTGAACCAGAGGGAGTACCAAGTGGCTCTCTGGCCGTTTGTATTGCACGCGGAAACATCGAACCTGTTCAACATGTCGTGATTATCGAACGCATACAGAAAGGTTAGTCAAACTTCGGCACCTATGGGAAGTGGGGGCATATCTCGTCTAGACAATGAACAAGTTGCAGGAAGAATCTAATATCCGAATGTATAAACTAGAGGATACCCGTGTGTTGTTGCGGGAATTAGTTGACAATTTTTTTATTAATATCAAGACCAAAATTCAAAATACATATGACTTATTATATTTGATGGGCGACGCTACGCTTCCACCGGCGGATAATTAGAAAAGATCCGCCGGCTTGCTGATCATTGGATGTAATGTTAACGGATGTCCGATCTAGGAGTACCCCGAAAGCAGCCATCTCTTTGGAGGGGCATCGTAGAAAGCCCTCCGCAACAGCTAGCTTGTTGCAATCACCCGAGCATGTACTTCTTTATTTTTTGCAACAGAGGTCTTGTTGCAGAAATTTTCGCAACAAAGGTCTTGTTGCATAACTTTTTATTTTATTTATTTTGCAACAAGGGTCTTGTTGCAGAAATTTTTCGCAACAAAGGTCTTGTTGCATTATTTATTTATTTATTTTTTGCAACAAAGGTCTTGTTGCAGAAATTTTTCGTAACAAAGGTCTTGTTGCGGAAATTTTAAATATCGATGACAAAAATCCTTTTGCAACAAGGGTCAAGTTGCAGAATTTTTTTGCAATAGAGTTCATGTTGGAGAACTTTTTTGCAAATAGAGACCATGACATGAAGGAGATGGTTCTGATGGCAGGAAGAGCCACGGCCGAGCCGAGAGTTGATGCGGGAGCTTGAGGTGGTCGCGGGTATGGCCGAGGCTGGCGTTGCTGCAGGAGCTTGAGATGGTGGCGGCTGAAAGAATTAATGAAGCGTCTCAACCCCCGTAACATGGGAGCCCGCGGTTATATATTGATTGGGCGAGAAGGATCTCGCGGTCATGTACATGGTGCGGTTGAGGGAAATCTCCAACCGTGGAGAAAGATTACAATGAGAGAAGAAGAGATAGAAAGATAAAGATGAAAGGTTACAATCGTGTAGCACAAGTCTATCTCTATCTATTCTGTTATAATATTTCTAACGCTCCTCCTTAATCACAACTGCACCAAGTTGAGATTACGACGAAACTCTTCAAAACCTTTTGTGGGTAAGGCCTTTGTAAACCCATATGTGAGCTGATCCTTTGAAGGAATGAACCGGACATCCAATTACTTGTTTGCAACTCGTTCTCTGACAAAGTGGAAGTCCATCTCAATATGCTTTGTCCTGGCATGAAAAACTGGGTTAGCAGTGAGATAAGTTGCACCAAGATTGTCATACCATAAGCAAGGAGGGTGCGCTTCTGGAATATTGAGTTCTTTAAATATAGACTGAATCCAAATGACTTCAGCCGTTGCATTTGCCAAAGCTTTATATTCTGCCTCTGTACTTGACCTAGAGACTATTGTCTGTTTCTTTGCACACCATGAAATTAAATTTGGACCATAGAATATGGCAAACCCACCAGTTGACCTTCTATCATCTAGACAGCCAGCCCAATCCGCATCAGAAAATGCACTTATAGGAGTGGACGATGACTTTCTGAACATGAGCCCAACAGTCAATGTATTCTTGACATACCTCAAGATTCTCTTAGCTGCTGTCCAATGAGTGGTAGTAGGTGCATGAAGGAACTGACAAATTTTGTTAACTGCAAAGGAGATGTCAGGTCGAGTAAGAGTCAAGTACTGAAGACCACCAACTAAGCTTTTGTAACTGGTGATATTCTCATGATGCAAAGGTTCTCCATCTGTCAAAGATAAACGTTCCGAACTAGAAAGTGGTGTTGGTGAGGATTTGCAATTTTGCATGCCAATCCTATTCAATAACTCAGTTGCATACTTAGCTTGAGATAGATGAAGACCATCACTGTTTTTATTTACTTCAATACCCAAAAAGAAATGTAAGTCTCCCAGATCCTTGAGAGCAAACTCATAACTCAAATTCTTGAGCAGTTTGGTTACTGCCTCATCATATGAGCTAGTGACAATAATATCATCCACATATATAAGAACAAACACAGATATTTGTGACTTGGTAAAGATAAACAGTGAGGTGTCAGATTTTGATGGAACAAACCCAAGTGCTTGAAGCTTCATACTGAGCCTGAAGTACCATGCTCTGGGGGCTTGTTTTATACCATATAATGCTTTATCCAGCTTGCATATGTGAAAGGGTTTATTTTTGTCTTCAAAACCAGGAGGTTGTTTCATGTATACCTCTTCTTCCAGAACACCATGGAGGAACGCGTTATGTACATATAACTGTCTAAGGCTCCATCCCGTAGAGACAGCAATTGACAACACAAGGTGAATGGTTGCAGCTTTAACGACAGGACTAAATGTGTCCTTATAGTCTAACCCATACCTTTTCTTGAAACCTTTCGCAACAAGTCCGGCCTTGTAGCGATCTATAGTGCCATCAGATTTCCTTTTAATCCGATATACCCATTTGCAGTCAACTAAGTTTCTGCCTTGTTGTGGTGGAACCAAGTGCCATGTCTTATTTTTCTGCAAAGCCATGAATTCATCATTCATAGCCATCTTCCACCTATCATCACCAAGAGCATCCATTAGAGTTTTAGGTTCGCCTGTCATACAAGATAATCCATATTTGTAGAAGTTTTTATAATTAACTCGGGTAGAAACTCCCTTTTGTAGACGTGTGCGGAGTTCCACAGGAGGTGCTGCAGGCTGGTCGGGCGCAGAAGATCCTGGCGTGGAAGAATCACCAGCAGATCCAGCCATTTCCTCCGCAGCTTCCGCGCCAGGAGACGCCACGCCCGATCCCGAGGCAGTCGGGGAATGCACAGGTGAGGTAGTGGCGGGCCCTGGTGAGGCAGGCGCGGACCTTGGTGAAGCAGGCGCGGGCCCTGGTAAGGCAGGTGCGGTGGGCCCTGGGGAGACAGGCACACTCACCTGCCCCGGGGATTGGTGCGGAGCGACGACGTGCTCACTGTCACATGTCGGGCGCGCGCCAGGTACGGATCCCGAGGTGGATTGGGTTGCCGCCTGCAGCGAATCAGATCCCGAGGGAGATCCACCTCGTGGTGCGTGGTTTCCTGGAGAGGGACACATAAAATGACCTCCCGTTGTGGTGTTTTGCACCCTGTTTTGATCATCACTAATTGTTCCTGCAGCAATAGACTTTGCCATAGTATAATGATTAGTCACAAAAGAGTCAGAACTATTATTTGTACCCTCGTGATCAATACCGGTAAGGGATGGAGGTAATAGAAGTATCTCTTGACGAAGGAGGGCACCGGCATTGGGATGAAGATTTTCGAATGGAAATTTAGTCTCATCAAAAACAACATCTCTTGAGATGTAGACACGGCCAGTAGCAACATCAAGGCACTTAACTCCTTTGTGTTGGGCACTGTAGCCAATGAAAACGCATTGCTTGGAGCGGAACATTAGCTTGCGGTTATTGTAAGGGCGAAGGTTTGGCCAACATGCGCAACCAAAAACACGAAAGGGAGCATAGTCTGGTTTGACATGAAGAAGACGTTCTGTAGGGGTTTCATTGTTGATAACACGACTTGGTAAGATATTGATGAGGTGAACTGCGGTTAAGAAAGCTTCATCCCAGAAATTTAGCGGCATAGATGCAGCAGCAAGGAGTGAGAGACCAACATCAACGATGTGGCGATGCTTGCGTTCAGCGGACCCGTTTTGTTGGTGTGCGTGAGGGCATGAGACGTGGTGAGAAATTCCTATCTTTTGAAAGAAAATTTTGAGTTACTCATACTCACCACCCCTGTCTGATTGCATGGCTATAATTTTACAGTCAAATTTTCTCTCAACAAGAGCTTGAAAATTAAGAAAGACTTGGAAGACATCAGACCGCTTCTTAAGAAGATAGTCCAAGTATATTTACTGTAATCATCGATGAAGCTCACATAGTAAGTGTGTCTACCAACAGAAGAAGGGGTTGGACCCCATACATCAGAAAAGATTAATTGCAACGGTTTAATAGACACACTGGTTGAAACAGGATATGGCAACTGATAACTTTTTGCTCTTTGGCAAGAGTCACAAATAGTTTCACAATTATGCTCACCAACAAACGGGAGATTATTCTTACTAAGAATTTGAGAAACAATAGAAAACGAAGGGTGACCTAAGTGATTATGCCACCTTTATGAAGAGACTCTAATGGCTACGAAGGCTTGTTTATTGAACTTGCAAAGTGTAGGAATTAATGGGTAGAGACCGTCCATGCATCTACCGCGATAGAGAACCCTCCTCGTGGCCCGATCCTTGATCAAAAAGAAAAAAGGATGAAACTCAATGAAGACACCGTTATCAAGAGTAATTCTATGAACTGGAGCAAGATGTTTTGACGCATGAGGAACAAGTAGAACATCATTGAGACGAATATCACGATGAGGGGTTTTAATAATAGATTGACCAATGTGACTTATCATCATACCTTGACCATTGCTCCGGTGTTGATTTGATCATAACCATGATACTTCTCTTGCATGGTCGACCTCTCCATGTCCAGGGTGATGTGCTCAGTGGCGCCCGTATCTGCATACCAATTGGTGTCCACTCCATAGGACATATCTGCGGCTGCTGCAACTTTCTTCTTCTTTTCTTCATAGCGCCAACGACAATCTTTTGCTATGTGATTAGTTTTTTTTACAAATTTGACATTTTGCCTCGTACTCATCATAACCTTGAAAGTTGTTGCCGCCACCATAGTTGCCACCGTAGCCACCACCATATCCACGCTGACGCCCCTGATTGTTGTTGTAGAAGGGACGTCCATGGTTGTTGTTGTTGTAGAAGGACCGCCGCCGCCATTGTTGTAGTAGTTGTTGGCGTTGCCGTCACCGCCATTGCTGTTGCTGCCACCACCGCGATACCCGCCACCACCATTGGTGGGTTTGGACGAGCCACGGTTATTTCCCTTGCCACCGCCACCATGATTCCTCGCAGCCATGTTGGCCGAGGATTTGAAGCCTCCTGCTCCAGAGCGGTGGAAGAGCTCGACCCGTTGGTCGAAGTTCGCCACCATGGCAAACAGCTCGTCGACGGAGACCGGGTCAGTGCGGACTTCAAGGGCCGATATGATGGGCCGATAGTCCATATCTAGCCCTGCGATGATGAAGGAGAGCAGCTCTTCTTCCCCGATGCCCCTCCCTGCAGCTGCAAGTTCATTTGAACACGATCTCATGTAACCAAAATAATCAGTAGCAGATTGGGGACCTTTGTGGGCATTGGTCAGGGAGATTCTGATGTTGTTTGTGCGGGATTTGGATTGAGAGGCAAACATGGTGGAGAGTGTTGTCCAGATCGCACGGGATGTCTCCATTGAGGCGACTTGCACAAGGATTTCTTTGGAGAGGTTTCTCAGCAGATAGGCTACAATCTGCTGGTCTTGGATCAACCAAGGGATGTAGGCAGGATTCGGAACAGTCTGTTCCTTACCTTCAGAGTTTTCTGTTGTGATTGTTTGGAGGGCTCGGGAGTTGTTTCATCAAGGTACCCATACAGACCAGCTCCCATGATCTGAGAGCGAGCCTAGGTGCGCCATAGGACATAGTTGGTGCGGCTCAAAGGTTCATAGGTATTGTTGTTTAGGCCAGAGAAGGAAGCCGAGCTGGAGGAGGACATGGTTGCGGCTTGGTTTTGATCTGGAGAATTTTGTTTGATGGCGGCTAGGGTTGATCCGATAGAGAGCTAGATGTGAAGGAAGAAGAAGGCTCTGACTACCATGAAAGAATTAATGAAGCGTCTCAACTCCCGTAACATGGGAGCCCGCGGTTATATATTGATTGGGCGAGAAGGATCTCGCGGTCATGTACATGGTGCGGTTGAGGGAAATCTCCAACCGTGGAGATAGATTACAATGAGAGAAGAAGAGATAGAAAGATAAAGATGAAAGGTTACAATCGTGTAGCACAAGTCTATCTCTATCTATTATGTTACAATATTTCTAACAGCGACCATGGCGAGCGTTGCTGAAGGAGATGGTGGTGGCTGAGGCGGGTGTTTTACGCACGGGAAAAGGTTGAGGAAGAGATAAGATTAGGGAGAGAAACGTGGGTAGTCCAGTAGGCCATGTGTCGCGCAACCAGGACGGCGGACGCGAGCGTGATAATCCGCCGGTTGATGTTAATCATTTCCCATATTTGATTAGGGATCAAAAGCCTCATCTCGAGGTCCTCCTCCCCCCCCCCCCGCTCTCGCGTCGCCCCTCTTGGGCGACTCGGGAGCGACCCCAAACCCTAGTCGTTGCCACCTCACCTCCCACCTCCCCTCGCCCCACCACCACCTGAGGATCCCGCCGGCTGCTGCGCGTCTTCCGGTGAAGGTGGCGGCGAGGATCTGGTGCCTCACGCCGCTGTGATGGGCTCCGGAAGCCAGGGCGGCGGCCCTGGGTGGAGATGGCGGCGTCGATCTCTCCGGTGGATGGCACGCGCTGGTGCTGGTCGTCCCTTCCGGCTACGTGGGTGGTGTGAGGGCGGCGAGGTCTTGTTGCAGCGGCGGGCGGCTCTTCTTCCTCTCGGCCCCTTCCCCTCGCGGTGGCCTCCTCTCCTAATTTGGTGGCTGGCCCGTCAGATCTGGCCGAGGATGGGGTGGTGGAGTCTTGGAACGGGGGAAACCCCTGGTCGATTTCGCGTCGACCTCGACGCGGGCGGCACTCCGGTGTCGTTCCCCTCTTGAGAGCGGGTCGAGCTTCCAGATCGTCCCCCTCTTCCCCCTTCCTGCTCCCGGCGAAAGAATTGGCCTTTTGGCCAGACGGCGGAGGCATTCTGGCGTCTCGGTCCTCCCTGGAGGTGCCATTCAAGGGGTGGTTGGCGATTGGGCGTGGTGCTTGGTGGTGGGTGGCGGTAGCGGTGCTCGGTTCCTCTGGTTGCCGGTGTTGGTGGTGGCGTGTGGGTTCTTCCGCATCTGTCAGTGGCTCCCCGCCTTGTCTGCTGGTTGGTTGCCGGCTGGTGGTGGGAGTCTGCGTGTTCGGCATGGTCTGGACGAAGGGGAGATAGTGGTCTCCCCTTCGGCAGTGGCCCGAGGCAGCGGGCGGCGGAGTCGATGGTTTCCTTCAAGCGGTCTGGGCCTTCATGTCCACGGCAATTATCGGCGCAGGGTGGCTTCGGCCCTGCTGTTCTATCCACACAAGATCTCCGGCGGCTTGATCGCGGTTTCTCTTGATGCTCTGTTCGCTGCTGCTCCGGGACATAGTGAATTTGGCATGTATTTTTCAGTTTTTGGTCAAGTATTTGCCTATGTAATTCAGCACCATTGTATCCTAGCCGGTTGATGGCTTCATTAATTTGAAGTCGGGCCTTCGTGCCTTTTCTCTAAAAAATATATTTGATTATGTATAATTGTAAAATATTTATTGAATATAAGTAGAATAATTGAATGAAAATATTTTCCCATGCATGGTTCATTGTTGTGGTGTTTTTTTAATGCATAATTACATGTTGAGGTGGGTTTTATCCCATTTATAATTGTATGTTTGCATGTTAAGATAAATAAGTTAGTAAAGATAAACGTCTTAGACATATATAATACGAGAGTGGCGTTTTGGCACATGGGAGCACGTGCTCCTGGTTTTTAAAATGTGTTTTAAACATATTTTGAAATGTCAAAAAATTTCAAACAAAACTTGGCGCGTATATCTTGATATTGTACATGCTCGCAAAGTCGTTTCGCAAAAAGACCTACAACTTGTGTATCGCGGGTGAAAAAGGCAAAATCACTTTAGCTTGAGTAGGTGGTCAGGCGGGCTTAAGCTGAGGAAAAGTATATGTTCGTGACGGGAGTAAAATGCACAGAACCATCACTTTAGCTTCGTAGCTTTTGGAAAACCATCACTTTACAAAACATGATACTTTGCATCACATTGAAATTTTGACAGTGACAAAAACACACTATGAAAATGCAAAGCGCTTCGATGACTAATCGGCTGAGCCCGCCCGTCAGGCTGAGTTGGCAGAAAAAATCACGACGTTGGCAAATTGACTTGGGCCTCTTCGTCTTCCTCCTCCTTACTCTCATTGTAGCATTTTATCACATACCTTGTGTGCAACCACCACCAGAGAAACAAAGCGTGTTCGGCAACGCCTCAGACCACCGACGGGGGCGGCGAGGAAGGACATGGTGGGCGGCTTGGCGCGCTGCTGCGGCAGCGGTGCGCGCACCCAATCCCGGTGCCCACCATCGCAGGCTCAACTGCGACACCAGGAGGGTGGCCGGTGGCCGGCCGCCGCGTGCTCTGCCTTGGCCCAGACGTCGATGGCTTCCGACCCAAGCTGCTATGGCCTGACGAGGCGGCGTGGGATCCCGCGTGCAAGCTACCTAGCTTACGTCTGGTTGTGTTGTTTTCCTCGCGGACAAGCTAGCTACTCGTAGCTTGCAATCGACGGTGAGAAGATTGAAGCTTCGCGACCTCGCATCTGGCCATCAGCGTCCAGGTTCGGCCGCTCTGGTGTGTCTCCCGGTCACCCTGCTCGCTGCTACACACATGCTGGAGTGCTCCATAACCGGCGGGTGGTGCTGCCGTCGTCGTCACGGTCGCGAGCTTCACGGTGGCTAGTCGCGAGCTTGCCGCCCGCCGCACACTGGCTGTCGGGGCTGGACCGCTGGAGGCGCGGATGCCGGACGCCGAGCGGGGGCGACGCCCGCGCGCGCGCCGCTGTCGGAGCTGGGAGCGCGGACGCCGCGATCCAGCCAGGACCAGCACATGGCGCAGCAGAGCGGGCGCGACGAGCTGAGGGTCCAGGGCTTCGACCCGGCCGCCGCCGCTACCCACTGGCTGACCTTGCCGCATGGATCTCCGTCGGCTAGCTCGATTTGGATCGGGACCTGCGTTGTGTTTGACTCCATCCCACTCAGCACACGAGGTGTTTGACGAAATGCCTTAAGGAGATAGGAGGAGGAGGAGGAGGAAGAAGAAGAAGAAGATGTGGCAGTTTTTTTCCTACATGGCATCCAATTCAGCCTGACAGGCAGGCCCGACCGATTAGTGACGTCGTCAAAGCGCTTTGCATTTTCTATCAGTGTTTTTTGCTATTGTCAATATTCGGTGCGATGCAAAGTGTCACGCTTTGTAAAATAGTGATTTTTCTAAAAGCTATGACGCTAAATTGGTGGTTATGTGCATTTTACTCCCGTGGCGGCAGTCTGATGCGGTTGTCCTTGTTGGGAGGCATGGAGAAGCGAGCGCGGAGGATGTGATCTGGTCGATCCAGCATTGGTCGTCGAAGAAGAAGCCAAGGTGGATCGACCAAGGTTACTTCCATGGCCCAGGTTACCGTTAGACTCAATTGATTCTAATGGTAACCTAGGCCAATGATTCACCTTTTTGGAAGGGGTTGGTGAGAATGAAAGTAGCCTTTTTTCATAGAACTAAATTTATTATTGAAAACGGTAATTCGACGAGATTCTGAGAGGATATATGGTTAGGGGAGACGTCCTTAGCCACACAATATCCGTCTCCCTATAACATTGTACAATGTAAGGAGGCTTATGTTGCTACAATATTACAGTCCAACCCTCTAAATATCCAATTCCGGAGATCTTTAGTAGGAGACCGATGGGACGCGTGGCTACATCTGGTCAGGAGATTGATGGATGTTCATCTCTTTTATGAAGTTGATAGTATTCACTAGAGATTAACTATGAATGGCATATTTTACTTCGTTTTGCACTTTTTCAGTTCTGAGCGAGCTTGTTTGAATCATAGACTTTCTGGATACTTTGTTTAATAAAAAGGCTGCATGCATCATCACTCCGATGCATATGCCGGGGGTAATCCTCCTTTTATAAAGAAAAAATCCATTGATCCACCACGGCGTTCTTCGAGCATAATTGGTTTGATGCCAAAAATTAGCATGCCAAATGTTGGCTAGAGATTGATTGTTTGCCGATTTTCGCTACCAATCTCACAAAAGATTGCCAATTGTTGACAACTTTTGATTTTGTCAAATGTTGGTAGCAAACCAATTATGCTCGATCTCCAGCTGCGCTTCGGTTTGCACCATGGCCACCTCCACGACTCCAAGTTGCATGCTAATCTTTAAAGATTGGAGCCTACTCCGTCGCCACGTTCTGTGTAAAGGTGCCCAATCATACCATAAACAGCGCACCGCTCTGGGAGACGTTGAAACTTGACTTTAAGAATCTTCCGTTTCTTCTCCTTCACAATTTTTTTTTCTTTGAGGATTTCTCCTTCACAATCAAGGCATGGTTTTAAAGCTGATTTGCAATGTCTAGTACGATCTTCACCCGGTTGAAATTTATTTTTTTGAAGTCCACGGTTTTTTACAAACAATAGAACTCACCCACCTTTGCTTGCCAATGATTTCAGAAGAGGGGCAAAACCATCCAGTGCATCATGGATCTGTATCCAGATTTTGAAGTGATTCAGATCGACGGCTTTGAGAAACCATCATACGGCACTATAAAAACAGGACTGCCACCAAAACTCCACCATCAAAACAGGACTGCCACCAAAACTCCACGGACCTCCCTCCATCACCTTGTCCCAGTCTCCTAAAACAAACGAGACCGGCCACGACATCTGCAGCAGCAGTATATACGGACCGCGGCCATTGGTGGCCATTGCCGCTCGTAGCAGCAGCGTGTAAAAAATTCTACAGTCCAAACATCTGCAGCAGCGGTACATATCAGTCATCATGTGGACAGAAAGAAGCGCAAGATGAACCAGATCAGGTCACTCGCACGAGACCATCTATATAGGTTCAGTCTACAATAGAAGCCAGACCACCTTACACCAGGATTTGAACATGACCAGCACTGCTACCTGCTACTACTAGTAAGTAGGCAGAGAGAGAAGCTAGCCTCTGAAACTAGCATGAGCAACCCACCAATTCGTCGACTGTACATAAGCAAACGAACCACTGAAAGCAGTACAAGGGGCAGACTCATGGTTCCAAACTGCCCATTTTCTTACTGTTTCTACGGAGGTTACCGAAGTAATAATGGGAGCTAACAATTCAAACAGTTCATTCCTGCAAGTGTACTTCACACTTGGAGTACATACCACACCGGATCAATTTTCAGATGGGAATGGATCCTCACTGGCCACACCACCAGCATACGCAAAATCTACTCGTGATCAAGTTGAGAAATTGACTGGATATAAAACAAAAGCAACATCCGACTCGGACTGAATATCAGTTATAACGTACTCCCTCCGTTCCAAAATAGATGACCCAACTTTATACTAACTTTAGTACAAAGTTGGGTCATCTATTTTGGAATGGAGGGAGTACCAGTGTGCTAACGAAAACTGTACTGACTAGGATTCTGAATTACTTTTCTCAATTACTTAGGCACAGTAGTGGATTCCTTACGAATTACTCCCTCCGTCCGGAAATACTTGTCCTCGAAATGGTTGTATCCAGACTTATTTTAATTATAGATACATTTATTTTTTTCATTTCTAGGACAAGTATTTCCGGACGGAGGGAGTACAAAGGGAGTTCTTACTTTCATAACAAAAATCATCAGTCAAAGCCCATGCACCAATAAATACTAAAAATCTAAAATACTATAGATATCCCCATGGACACATCCAGGCGATACTGTTACGTCACCTTATCAGTCATTGCATCATACTAGCATGTCTCATCAGACAACCATCTCATATATTGTTGAACACCTCATCTGCACCATGTCCATCACCAGTGCCAGTACCTGCGAGCATAGTAAGTCAGAAACCAGTGACAATTTCAATGGAAAGCCATCGATAGAAGAGAGATTTATAAAGTGATGTCTAGGTGAACCGAGAAGTGCGTACTTATGTAATCTGGATAACATGAGACATACAGAAAAGTGCCAATGGAGTTACACATTAAGCTGGTTTGGTATTTATCTATCCTCTAGTGCAAAACTGCAAATGGACTCCTCACTTCAGGAAGATATTTAACAAAACATAAAATAGAACTTTAATTTATTCCACTGGTTTCAGCTTCCAAATGAAAGACCGTAACTAGCTTTAAGTTTTGAAAAGTGGCAATGGAGTTACAAATGAAGCTGGTCTGGTCTCAGCTTCCATTTAGTTCTCCCCCATTTTCAATTGTTACGTGGCACGTTTTCAAGAGAACTGCGGTCCAGTACTGAATATTACCATATAACACAGTTCACACCGAAGAAAATATACTTTCTAAAAATCATCTTGAGTAAAATCAATTCCTTGTCAGACAAAGCAGAACGAACTAAGACATGACAAAGCTTAAAACCTGACAAGAAACATAATAAGTTCCGGTTATGTTTCCCAGTTTACAACTGAACTAGCTAAGCACAGCAGGACTCTTCCACAAATGACAAAACTATTGCGACGATTTCCAGCTGCTATGCATTCGGTGCTGAAATGAAAAGATATATACTTCAGATAGGCACGAGAGGCACACAGGCCTACATTTGAAACACAATTTATGCATATGACCAATAGAGAAGAACAATGACCTTAAATACTACTTGGGTTCTAAGTTCATCAAGAGAATTTCTATTTAAAGAATTCATCAAGCAGCAAAAGGAAAATATAAGTGATTTGAACTGCAATCATCTGCGTAACACTCAAGGATATGATAAGCATTTCAGCAACTAATGGCTAAACATAATTTATCTTACAATACTGCAAAGTAATTATATAAAGGCTTGCTATTACCTGCAGGATAGAAATATTCAAATGGATAATGGAGACAGAAGACACTCAGATTGGAAAGTTTCTTAAACCCCGTTGACTGGAGATAAACCATGAAGACACCAGAATCTGTCTGTACAAGGACTGCATTACTCTCCTCGGCAAACCCCACTAAAGCGAGAGAGTATCCAATGCAAGTTGGTCTGAGCTCCTCAAACTCAATAGCTTTATTGAGCACCCAAACATCCAAACCATTAGAATCAGGCTTTCTCTTCCATAATTTGGCGTGAAATTGTGAGAGATGGATGAAGCCAAGCCCACCATCTTCGGCCGGCATAATCCATAACTTTTTATAGTTGGGTTCTATAGGTGCTGGCAGCTCTGTCATAGCTAGGGTGTGCTTATCCAGATCAAACTCAAGTATGACATTTTGACGACGCACCGGAAGTAACCAGCAAAGGGAATTCCCAATCAAAGTACTCGCTCGTTCCACAGGTAAAAATTTCAGCTGCAGTGATTTGATGTTGCTCCATATCCCAGTCTCCGATGAGTAAAGGCATACGGAGACTCTTGTACATGCTCTGTCACGGGCTACCACGGCCACCCGGAAATGTCTTGAACTGCAGCCTTGGCAGCGTGCAGGGCGAAGCACAGCCCCGTTGAAGATGAACATCTGCTCGCTGTTCACCTCAGATGGGGAGATGAGGCGGCGCTGCTCGCGGGCGACGGGGTCCCACACAAGTAGGCGGCGCGGCGGCCATGGGCTGAGGAAGAGGACAAGTCCGTGGCGACAGTCGATGATGCGGTTGCTCTCGTATAGAGGCATGGAGAAGCGAGCGCCGGGGATGCGGTCTGGTCGATCCAGCATTGGAACAAACGGGCAGGAGAAAGGATTGTCGACGAAGAAGCCAAGGAGAGGCGGCTTGCCGTGGTGGGCGCGGAAGCGGCGCTGGAACTGAGGGTCGGAGACGATGCTGCGCCAACGCTTGCAGACGAGGGAGGCCCGGGGGAGGGAGGAAGGCCGCGGTGGAAGGCGGAGGAGAATTTCCCGGAGCAGGTCGTCGGCGTCTGGCAGAGAGGCCGGCGGCGGAGACGGCAGAGCGGTGCGTCGGCGGCGGCGGCAGGGAGACATCTCCCCTCTCGTGCTCATGGTAGAGCTTGCAGCTCCTCTCAATGTGTGATTCGGATAGTTGGGAAGACTGGTCTAGGTCAGATCAACTAGTCGGCGGGGAGCATGGCGTTGTCCACGCCGCCGGCCAAGATGCGGCAGCGGTGAGTCGTGCCCGTGGTAACGATGCGGCGCACGGGCAAGGCCAACCTGGCCATCTGGGCCGTGCCAGTTGGGCTGGCACGAGCTAAATGGGTCGCGCCCAGCACGCGGCACGCTAAAGGCTTGACACGCAGGCTGGCAGGGCACGGCCCGTTTTATTTATTTTTTATTTTTTCTGATTTTTTGATATATAGCCCAAAAAAATAGGCAAATCCTATTTGGCGCTGCAGGCGCCCACCCCGTACTGAGCCGGCCGTTAATGTGTACTCTATTCCGCAAAAAAGAAGAGAGCCGTCGTTGCGACTCGAACCACAGACCTGCCGGATTGATGTTCGACTAGTGGTTGGGGCGTCACCCGGTGGCGCCTCTTGAGACGGAATTATGCGCACTGACCAAGCTATCGTGGGAAGACAGACAACCCAGACGATACAACAACAGAAATTCGGTACGGGAAGTGCACATGCATAAAATAGATCAGACTTGAGCACTGACAAGAGCATCTCGGTGCTGGGAAAAATAAGATATAGTAACAAAAATGCATTACGAATAGTGCACATGCATAAAGTCTATCAGGTTTAGAAGCAAAGGCAAGCATTTTAGATAACGATAGGCACATATGAACGCAGACACAACAGTTTAATAGCCTAGACGACTCATTACAGATGGTTCAAAAGTAACATATACGACAGGTACTGTACAACTATCTCTGGGGAGCTCCATTTGTAGAACACAAAGCGCCTGTTGATCAACATATGTTCATTCAGGAAAGAATGGCATCCGTGTTCATGCCACATGTCATTTGGATATAATTGGGCATTAACATAAAGTAAATAAAGTAATTCATAACAGCAACAACTAAAGTGGATCTTTGAGACCTATATTATAGCACCTTCCAATAAAATAATTCACCCTATTGCATTGCATCCATAAGAATTATAGAAAACTAAATTCATATTATTTTCAAGATACCAATTTGCATTAATACATATACTTGGGAAACTCTATTATGCCAATTTTTGTAGTTTGATAATGTTTGGCAAATGTTACCCATTTTCTGTTGGATAACATATGTACTTTTAATGATTGATTGAAATCATAATATAGTCCTATATTAAATGAATACTTACCTAATTCATTATTATCCTAGAACAAATCTATGCAGTTTTAACTTGATCCACGAAAAGGATGCTTTGTAATTCTGTTTTCCTGTAATAATCTAAGTTTACGTGAGTGTGACACCCTCTATTTGTTTCTTGAAGCAATAAAATATGCAACCCATTAGAAAGTCACTTTGTGTTTGCAGTAATCTAAGTTTAGTGTCATACCCTCTATTTGCTACCGGACACTTCGAAATTAATTAATATCTGGAAGAACTTCATTCACATACAATCCGCAAGCTTCGCCAGTACTCAAAGTAACTTTACCGGCAGAGACAATTCCATTAGACATGATTTTGAGAAATTGAGGTAGTTGGTATAAATTAAACTGTTACATGGAAAATGTATAGAAAAATACTCAAAAGTCTAGGCATCATGCTTCCTTTAATGATGAAAGACAAAATAATATGATATACATTTGAGATAATAAATGATTAGAACGTACTCAGAAGTACAACATCTGTCAAATCAATGTTGCAAGATCGATTGAGAATGCATATAACTGAACATTTATGCCATGGAAAATCACATGTAAAATGGGGCATGTATTAGCATCAAAGTGGACTGGCTAGTCAATGTTTTAATTGTGGATGTAGCAAACAAAGACCTTATGTGAGGATCACATGGTGCTCTCTTGGTGGAGCTGAAGAGCACCACAACTTGCTCACATCGATTGTTTACAGCGAACATAAATAGTCGAAATGATCAACGCAAGCATAGGCGTTGGCACACATGACAAAATTAACATGCACTGAACATGGCATATGGAGATAAACTTTAGATTTAAAACTGAAAGTACATACACATCAATTGCCATATTATCCACACAACTAAAGAAAGCATGAAAGAGACAGTTATAGTTTTTTCAATATATTGATTATAGGTCTGCAACACACTTTACATTAAACTATGCATGCCCTCTAGACAATTTCGGAACTCCTTTGTAACTACAAAGTTCATCTAGACACAAACAATAACACAAACCATTGAATAATCCACCTAGGCTAAAACACACATAGTATATTCAAGAAGACCGCATTGACTGTGCCGACGTATCAAACAGATCAGTCCAACTTCTAAGAATCAACTAATTCAGTTTTTCACTACTCCCCACCGGCTATACAGCCTGAGTACTGGCAGAGTTGCATACAGTAAGAAACGCAGAAACAAGAAAGCAATTTTTAGTCTGATTCTATAGATTATTTCGCTTGTACTATATGTATAGAAGGGAGGAGCCGTATGAGATGAAAACCTCATGTGCGGTTTTGTCTCGATACCTCTCGCCTGAGGTCTTCGTCGAAGCCTCCGTCATCCCCAAGATTCTCCTTCGGCATTTCGCTCGCTTCAAACTCTGAAAGCAACACTCATGCCACACCAAAACAGAGGAAACACCAAATCAAGCGGTTAGCAGTGCAATCACTACCATATACGCATCAAACCCGATCCATGTATCGATTGTAACAAATCCAAATCCATGATGCATCCTGATATGTGTGTCCCTCATGATTACCAAATCAGTTATAGCTCCAACTTTTGAAAATGTTGGTCAAAATTTTTTGCTGTCAGGGAACAACGACTGAACATTTAGGTATGTCGGGACAAAAGAGAAATATCTATTATTTCCTTATGTTCATTCGAAGATAGGATCTAGTAGTTGGCAAATGAGATCACGAATGGAACTTATTAGTGTAATGCCAGAATTAAGGAAACAATAATTTACTTCCTCACGGTCTGGAGCCAAACTATAATATTCAACATCTTCAGGGACTATAAAGGGATCCAAGATCAACATCTAAACCTGATTCACCATCTGATGTATCACTAACTCTTTCTAGCATTAGCCAACGCTATAGGGGATCCAAGATCATCAACATCTGAACTTGATTCAGAATTTGATGTATCATTAATTATTTCTGGTAATTGAAAGAAGTCGGAACAACGCATAAAACGTTAAAACTGAAAAGAGATTGACTCATTGAACAAATGACAGCTCACAGATCAGATATTTGATGATCTTGCCTTAAGCGCACGCAATCATACAGAGCTTGTAATTGTGTCTTCTATATTAGATACTTGCACAATATCCCTTAATTTAGATGATTCCATGCCATGTATGATATGCAATAAGAAATAATTTCATAAGCAGCTGCAACAGATTTAGAAAAAAAAACTACCTTCATAATCTAGGGGTCACTCCAAGGGCCTTGGTTGGACCTCAGGTATCCTCCCTGTTTGAGCATGTGCACAAACCACCCAAAAACACTGGTAATTGGCTGCACATATATTCTGGCAAGCCTTGTACCACAAATTCACAAATTAATCTTACACTAAAGGATCCAAACATATAAGATCGCTGTGCTCCAGATCAGTTTGAAACCATCTCCAGCATTTACAATGCATATTTGATGTAGTGTCTGCATAATTTAGCACACACTTGGTAGTTAGAACGCTGAAAAACATAGGCCTACATTTCATCAGTAAGATTTTCCTCAGCATAATAGTCACCATCTATTCTCTGCATACAGCGCACTAAATCCCTTGCAACCGCAAGTTATGGAACTCTTATTGTAACACTTTTATGACTGGTAATACAGTTGAATATATAATTATCAAAATTTAACTTTAGGAACTTCTTCTTTGCCATGAAAAGCACATTGCAAATCATATAGTACTGCATGGTTGGCGGAAAATGAGTGAATGTCTGATACATCTTCAGATAAGAGATGTCCAAGTAAACAAGAAGAAGCTCGATCGGAACAGCTGCAAGAGATGGGTACATCCAGCATCATCCAAGGAACCTTCTCGTAATGCTCCTCGTAATTGAAGCTTGGAGTGAGCTGATGAAATATGCAAACAAATTAATCTCAAGTCCTTACAATCATTAAGAAGGAAAACTTCCGGACTGGAACCAAACAAAGTCATAGTTCTCCCTTCAGTACGAGCAAAATTAGCTACGCTATCGCTAACTCTGTTTTGATCACGTTTTACATGAGTAATACAAGAATCACAAAGATACATAAGATGCCTCATTATATACAATGGGGTATTGTTGTGTTGATAAATGTATATAATTCCGATGCAAAATTCATTAACAAAGAGGGGCAGTGGATCCTGAGGAAGGGGAGGGAGAGACGCATACCTGGCCGCAGTGGATCCCACACCGGTGGTCCTCCTAGATCCAACCGACGTTGCTCCCCTGGCCCTGCTGCGAGAAGGTCGGAGACGAGGTGATTTGGCCGTGTGGCGAGCGTCTCAAGGGGAAGGGAGGCAGGACAACATGCACAACAATCCACGCCAAGGCAGGAGGCGATCACCACGGCGACGACCTCCAGATGCAGCCACCTACCGATCCCATGCAAAAAAGAACTCAAAGACCAAATCAAGCTACATCTGTATGTATTTACATATCCAACGACTTGATAATTCTTATGCAACTTCCCTTTTTCTATGGAATGATATAAATGTAGAGAAATTTTGGCCTACCGCATATTCTGGGTGCATTCCTGGCAACTGTCCATGAGTCATGAAAAATCAAAAACCTACACAAACCTCAAAGAGAATTAGCTCAAAGAACACTATCAAGTTTGCTTCACCTGATATGCACGCAACAGATATGATTTGTCTCCTTGAAAACTAAAATATATGCATCATCATATTTCATCCTGTTTAGTACAGAACCTTGACCACAACCATCCCTTTTTATGCTAAATGTAAAGTTGCAGCTGTCACAATGACAATTAGCAGATTTAGTGCAAAACCGTAAGCACATATGTGAGATGAACCGCCGAGATACTACCCTTCAGCACCTACATGGCGAAGTTCAGATAGCATCAACATTTCAAAATTAACGACTGTCAAGTTCCTAATAATTAATGAAGTCCCACAACTACCACATTCTAGCATCTAGGATTCATTGCCACATTATGCACACAGAGACTAAAAGAGGCTGGCAGTACAATACTTTGGTTCATACATTGCCTGTAGTATATGTTGGCCGACAACATCGTGCAAAGAACTTGAGGTCGATGTCGGCCATGACTCTAACGGCCCCTGGGCGAAGCAGTGGGTAGGCGCCATCAGGCTGTGACCTTCGAGGCTTGGTGCCATGCTCCTCCTTCGCCCAATTCACCGTAGGAGATTAAATCAAAGGGGGGAGAGGAGGCAAATCAGGATAAAGAGAGGTGTGGTTACCTGCAAGGGAGGGATCAGCGCCTCCTTCTGGGCCTGCACCTTCAAGGCTTCAACATGGGGGCGGCGGCTGCAGCACGGGCGAGAAGCGGCCGCACCTGGGGTCGCCGTTAAGGGCAGCAGAGGGAGGAGGGAGGTGGAGGCTCCAGGCGCTGCGCGACGGGGCACGTCGGTGACCTCGACCGTGGTGGGTGGGAGACGAGGTGAGAGAGAGGGAAGGCGTCAGAGGAGGTGTGGAGTGCGGGGCGGGGAGGCGGCGGTGGAGGGAACCCTAGCTGGGAGGAGGGAACGAAAGAATGGGGGTGTGAGCGTTTGTTTTTGTCCTCCCTCGACACAGTAAAACGCGACAGTAAAACCTACAGATGAGGCATGACCGAGCGGTCGACCTTGATACACACCTTTTTTTAGCATAATCTGTATCCTTTTTATTAAGCATGAACAGTCATTGGAATACAGATAATATCGGGCATAGATGTAAGCCACACATGGCGCCCAGGAGGGAGGGATGCTGCAGCCTTAGCTAAAGCATGAGCCTCTCCATTATGCTTTCTACTCTCGTGGATAATCTCTACTGCCCTGAAAACTCTTCTCTGGTGCTTGATATCTTGCAGAATTGGAAAAAACTTGCATGGGCTGTCATCCTTGATCCTTGTTACCACTTCACAGCAATCTGTGGCCACACATATGGACTGGACTTGTAAGTCTGTAGCGAGTGCTAGCGCTTCGCTACATGCTTGTGCTTCGAGTATCACCGGATCCACGAGGCCTTCGACAATGATCGCTGAAGCCCCCAGGTAGTTCCCATTTTTGTCTCGACACACTGCTGCCGAAGCGCCCTTGTCGCCAATCTTGGAGAAGCCGCCGTCAGCATTGATCTTGGTGTCGTGCAGTTCTGGCGGTAACCATGCAGACCGCATCGGCTGTCCTGAGCCTGTATTTACATGCGGGTCCCCGGGCATTGCATGCAAGCCCCTGGATGTTGCATGCAAGTCCTTCGATTGCGCATGCAGGTCCTTCATGCGCGCCCCCCTCTCTGGGATTTGATCAAGCTCCGACATGAATTTGGTAATGAAAACATGGGTACTGAGGGGGCTCTGGAACTGCTCATCATGGATAGCTCGGTGTCTCACCCACCAGATTGCCCACATCGTGACAAGCACCCGCGCCAGGTCTGCCATGGGGAGGGTATCCACTAACCAAAACATCCATAGCTTAGCATCGTCCGTCCGGTTAGAGATGGTTGTTTTCGTTATTTCCTCATCCGCGAGAGCCCATACACATCGAGCCATATGACAGTCAAAAAGAGCGTGACGCCACGTATCCACCGCCGCGTGACAGATAGAGCATTCAGCGGAGTCGGCCATACTTCTGTGATGTCGAACAACCCCCGTGGGTATAGAGGTTTTGGCAAGTCTCCACGCAAATACACGAACTTTGGAGGGAACCGCAGCGCCCCAAAGTCTAGCCCATGAACGACTATCAGCTGTGACATTGGAGTGACCATAATTATGCTCCAGCCAATCTGTGCGTTGTTGTTTTGTCGCTGCTAGCAATTTGTACGCCGAACTCACAGTGAAGATCCCTCTCCTCTCGTAGTGCCACGACCAGAAATCAGCCTGAACCTTGCTGCTAAGGGGAATGTTGACGATTGCTTCCACGTTCATGTTGGGGAACGTAGTAATTTCAAAAAATTTCCTACGCACACGCAAGACCATGGTGATGGCATAGCAACGAGAGGGGAGAGTGTCTGTCCACGTACCCTCGTAGACCGTAAGCGGAAGCGTTATAACAACGCGGTTGATGTAGTCGTACGTCTTCACGATCCGAATGATCCAAGTACTGAACGTACGGCACCTCCGTGTTCAGCACACGTTCAGCTCGATGACGATCCCCGGGCTCCGATCCAGCAAAGCGTCGGGGATGAGTTCCGTCAGCACGACGGCGTGGTGACGATGATGATGCTCCACCGACGCAGGGCTTCGCCTAAGCTCCGCGACGATATGACTTCACCGGCGCAGGGCTTCGCCTAAGCTCCGCGACGATATGACTTCACGGCGCAGGCTTCGCCTAAGCTCATGACGATATGACCGAAGTGGAATATGGTGGAGGGGGGCACCGCACACGGCTAAGGAACGATCCGTAGATCAACTTGTGTGTCATGGGGTGCCCCCTGCCCCCGTATATAAAGGAGCAAGGGGGAGGAGGCCGGCCCTAGGAGGGGGCACGCCAGGTGTGGAGTCCTACTAGGACTCCCTAGTCCTAGTAGGATTCCACCTCCCTTGTTGAAGTAGGAGAAGGGGAAAGAGGGGGAGAGGGAGAAGGAAAGGGGCTGCGCCCTTGTCCAATTCGGACCAGAGGGGGCGCAGGCCTCCTCCCTTTGGCCTCTCTCCTCTATTCCCGTATGGCCCAATAAGGCCCATATACTCCCGGCGAATTCCGTAACTCTCCGGTACTCGAGAAAAATACCCGAATCACTCGGAACCTTTCCGAACTCGAATATAGTCGTCAATATATCGATCTTTACGTCTCGACCATTTCGAGACTCCTCGTCATGTCCCCGATCTCATCCGGGACTCGAACTCCTTCGGTACATCAAAACTCATAAACTCATAATATAACATCGCATCGAAACCTTAAGCGTGCGGACTCTACGGGTTCGAGAACTATGTAGACATGACCTAGAACTATTCTTGGTCAATAACCAATAGCGGAACCTGGATGCCCATATTGGCTCCTACATATTCTACGAAGATCTTTATCGGTCAAACCGCATAACAACATCGTTGTTCCCTTTGTCATCGGTATGTTACTTGCCCGAGATTTGATCGTCGGTATCCAATACCTAGTTCAATCAAGTTCTTGGCAAGTCTCTTTACTCGTACGTAATGCATCATTCCGTAACTAACTCATTAGCTACATTGCTTGCAAGGCTTATAGTGATGTGCATTACCAAGAGGGCCCAGAGATACCTCTCCGACAATCGGAGTGACAAAACCTAATCTCAAATACGCCAACCCAACATGTACCTTTGGAGACACCTGTAGTACTCCTTTATAATCACCCGATTACGTTGTGACGTTTGGTAGCACCAAAGTGTTCCTCCGTAAACGGAGTTGCATAATCTCATAGTTACAGGAACATGTATAAGTCATGAAGAAAGCAATAGCAATATACTAAACGATCAAGTGCTAAGCTAACAGAATGGGTCATGTCAATCACATCATTCTCCTAATGATGTGATCCCATTAATCAAATAACAACACAAGTCTATGGTTAGGAAACATAACCATCTTTGATTAATGAGCTAGTCAAGTAGAGGCATACTAGTGACTATATGTTTGTCTATGTATTCACACATGTATCATGTTTCCGGTTAATACAATTCTAGCATGAATAATAAACATTTATCATGAAATAAGGAAATAAATAATAACTTTATTATTTTCTCTAGGGCATATTTCCTTCAGTCTCCCACTTGCACTAGAGTCAATAATCTAGTTCACATCATCATGTGATTCAACACTAATATTCACATCTGTATGTGATTAACACCCATAGTTCACATCGTCATGTGACCAACACCCAAAGGGTTTACTAGAGTCAATAATCTAGTTCACATCGCTATGTGATTAACACCCAAAGAGTACTAAGGTATGATCATGTTTTGCTCGTGAGAGAAGCTTAGTCAACGGGTCTGCATCACATTCAGAGCCGTATGTATTTTGCAAATATTCTATGTCTACAATGCTCGCACGGAGCTACTCTAGCTAATTGCTCCCACTTTCAATATGTATCCAGATTGAGACTTAGAGTCATCTGGATCAGTGTAAAAAGCTTGCATCGATGTAACTCTTTACGACGGGCTCTTTTATCACCTCCATAATCGAGAAATATTTCCTTAGTCCTCACTAAGGATGTTCTTGACCAATGTCCAAATGATCTACTCCTAGATCACTATTGTACTCCTTGCCAAATTCAGAGCAAGGTATACAATAGGTCTGGTACATAGCATGGCATACTTCATAGAACCTATGACTGAGGCATAGGGAATGACTTTCATTCTCTTTCTATCTTCTGCCGTGGTCGGGTTTTGAGTCTTACTCAATCTCACACCTTATAACACAGGCAAGAACTCTTTCTTTGACTGTTCCATTTTGAACTACAAAATCTTGTCAAGGTATGTATTCATTGAAAAACTTATCAAGCGTCTTGATCTATCTCTATAGATCTTGATGCTCAATATGTAAGCAGCTTCACCGAGGTCTTTCTTTTGAAAAAACTCCTTTCAAACACTCCTTTATGCTTTGCAGAATAATTCTACATTATTTCCGATCAACAATATGTCATTCACATATACTTATCAGAAAGGCTGTAGTGCTCCCACTCACTTTCTTGTAAATACAGGCCTTTCCAAAGGTCTGTATAAAATCATATGCTTTGATCAACACATCAAAGCGTATATTCCAACTCCGAGATGCTTGCACCAGTCCATTGATGGATCGTTGGAGCTTGCATATTTTGTTAGCACCTTTAGGATTGACAAAATCTTCTGGTTGCATCATATACAACTCTTTTTTAAGAAAACCATTAAGGAATGCAGTTTTGACATCTATTTGCCAGATTTCATAAAATGTGGCAATTGCTAACATGATTCAGACAGACTTAAGCATCGCTACAGTTGAGAAAATCTCATTGTAGTCAACACCTTGAACTTGTCGAAAACCTTTTTGTGACAAGTCGAGCTTTGTAGATAGTAACACTACTATCGGTGTTCCGTCTTCCTCTTGAAGATCCATTTATTTAACATGGCTTGCTGATCATCGAGCAAGTCAATCAAAGTCCATACTTTGTTCTCATACATGGATCCTATCTCAGATTTCATGGCCTCAAGCCATTTTGCGGAATCTGGGCTCATCATCGCTTCCTCATAGTCCGTAGGTTCATCATGGTCTAGTAACATGACTTCTAGAATAGGATTACCGTACCACTTTGGTGTGGATCTTATTCTAGAAGACCTACGAGGTTCGGTAGTAACTTGATCTGAGGTTTCATGATCATCATCATTAACTTCCTCACTAATTGGTGTAGGAATCACTGGAACTGATTTCTGTGATGAACTACTTTCCAATAAGGGAGAAGGTACAATTACCTCATCAAGTTCTACTTTCCTCCCACTCACTTCTTTCAAGAGAAACTCCTTCTGTAGAAAGGATCCATTCTTAGCAACGAATGTTTTGCCTTTGGATCTGTGAAAGAAGGAGTACCCAACAGTTTCCTTTGGGTATTCTATGAAGACGCACCTTTCCGATTTGGGTTCGAGCTTATCAGGTGAAAACTTTTTCACATAAGCATCACAACTCCAAACTTTTAAGAAACGACGGCTTAGGTTTACTGCTAAACCATAGTTCATACGGTGTCGTCTCAACAGATTTAATGGTGCCCTATTTAATGTGAATGCAGCTGTCTCTAATGCATAACCCCAAAACGATATTGGTAAATTGGTAAGAGACATCATTGATCACACCATATCAAATAAAGTGCGGTTATGACGTTCGGACACACCATTACGTTATGGTGTTCCATGTGGCGTGAGCTGTGAAACTATTCCACATTGTTTTATATGAAGGCCAAACTCGTAACTCAAATATTCTCCTCCACGATCAGATCGTAGAAACTTTATTTTCTTATTACGATGATTCTCCACTTCACTCTGAAATTCTTTGAACTTTTCAAATGTTTCAGACTTGTGCTTCATTAAGTAGATATACTCATATCTGCTCAAATCATCTTGTGAAGGTCGAAAATAACGATACTTGCCGTGAGCTTTAACACTCATCGGACCGCATACATCAGTATGTATTATTTCCAATAAGTCATTTGCTCGCTCCATTGTTCCGGAGAACGAGTCTTTAGTCATCTTGCCCATAAGGCATGGTTCGCAAGCATCAAGTGATTCATAATCAAGTGATTCCAAAATCCCATCAGCATGGAGTTTCTTCATGCGCTTTACACCAATATGACCTAAACGGCAAGTGCCACAAATAAGTTGCACTATCATTATTAACTTTGCATCTTTTGGCATCAATATTATGAATATGTGCATCACTATGATCGAGATCCAACAAACTATTTTTATTGGGTGTATGACCATTGAAGGTTTTATTCATTTAAGCAGAACAACAATTATTCTTTGACTTTAAATGAATAACCGTTTTGAAAACTATTTTCATTGGGTGTATGACCATCGAAGGTTTTATTCATTTAAACAGAACAACAATTATTCTTTGACTTTAAATGAATAACCGTTTTGCAATAAACATGATCAAATCATATTCATGCTCAACGCAAACACCAAATAACATTTATTTAGGTTTAACACTAATCCCGAAAGTATAGGGAGTGTGCGATGATGATCATATCAATCTTGGAACTACTTCCTACACTCATCGTCACTTCCCTTCAACTAGTCTCTGTTTATTCGTAACTCCTGTTTGAGTTACTAATCTCAAACAACCGAACAAGTATCAAATACTCGGGGCTACTATAAACACTAGTAAGGCACACATCAATAACCTGTATATCAAATATACTCTTGTTCAATTTGCCATCCTTCTTATCCGCCAAATACTTGGGGTAGTTCCGCTTCGGTGACCAGTTCCATTGCAGCAAAAGCACTTAGTCTCGTGCTTAGGTCCAGACTTGGGCTTCTTCACTCGAACAACAACTTGCTTGCCGTTCTTCTTGAAGTTCCCTTCTTCCCTTTGCCCTTTTCCTTGAAACTAGTGGTCTTGTCAATCATCAACACTTGATGCTCTTTTCTTGATTTCTACCTTCGTCGATTTCAGCATCACGAAGAGCTTGGGAATTACTTTTGTCATCCCTTGCATATTATAGTTCATCACAAGTTCTACTAACTTGGTGATGGTGACTAGAGAATTCTGTCAATCACTATCTTATCTGGAAGATTAACTCCCACTTGATTCAAGCGATTGAAGTACCCAGACAATCTGAGCACATGCTCACTAGTTGAGCGATTCTCCTCCATCTTTTAGCTATAGAAATTGTTGGAGACTTCATATCTCTCAACTCGGGTATTTGCTTGAAATATTAACTTCAATTCCTGGAACATCTCATATGGTCCATGACGTTCCAAACGTCTTTGAAGTCCCGATTCTAAGCTTTTAAGCATGGTGCACTAAACTATCAAGTAGTCATCATATTGAGCTAGCCAAACGTTCATAAAGTCTGCATCTGCTCCTGCAATATGTTTGTCACCTAGCGGTGCATTAAGGACATAATTCTTCTGTACAGCAATGAGGATAAACCTCAGATCACGGATCCAATCCGCATCATTGCTACTAACATTTTTCAACATAATTTTTCTCTAGGAACATATCAAAACAAACATATAAAAGCATAGGGAAGCAACAACGCGAGCTATTGATCTACAACATAATTTGCAAAATACTACCAGGACTAAGTTCATGATAAATTAAAGTTCAATTAATCATATTACTAAAGAACTCCCACTTAGATAGACATCCCTCTAATCTTCTAAGTGATCACGTGATCCATATCAACTAAACCATGTCCGATCATCACGTGAGATGGAGTAGTTTCAACGGTGAACATCAATATGTTGATCATATCTACTATATGATTCACGCTCGACCTTTCGGTCTCCGTGTTCCGAGGCCATATCTGTTATATGCTAGGCTCGTCAAGTTTAACCTGAGTATTCGCGTGTGCAACTGTTTTGCACCGTTGTATTTGAGCGTAGAGCCTATCACACCCGATCATCACGTGGTGTCTCAAGACGAAGAACTTTCGCATAGCGGTGCATACTCAGGAGAACACTTCTTGATAATTTTAGTGAGAGATCATCTTAAAATGCTACCGTCAATCAAAGCAAGATAAGATGCATAAAGGATAAACATCACATGCAATCAATATAAGTGATATGATATGGCCATCATCATCTTGTGCTTGTGATCTCCATCTCCTAAGCACCGTCGTGATCACCATCGCCACGGGCGCGACACCTTGATCTCCATCGTAGCATCGTTGTCGTCTCGCCAACTATTGCTTCTCGACTATCGCTACCGCTTAGTGATAAAGTAAAGCAATTACATGGCGTTGCATTTCATACAATAAAGCGACAACCATATGGCTCTCGCCGATTGCCGATAACTCGGTTACAAAACATGATCATCTCATACAATAAAATATAGCATCACGTCTTGACCATATCACATCACAACATGCCCTGCAAAAACAAGTTAGACGTCCTCTACTTTGTTGTTGCAAGTTTTACGTGGCTGCTACGGGCTGAGCAAGAACCGTCCTTACCTACGCATCAAAACCACAACGATAGTTTGTCAAGTTGGTGCTGTTTTAACCTTCGCAAGGACCGGGCGTAGCCACACTCGGTTCAACTAAAGTGAGTGCTCGAAGCGGTGAAACCAGTCTCGCATAAGCGTACGCGTAATGTCGGTCCGGGCCGCTTCATCTCACAATACCGCCGAACCAAAGTATGACATGCTGGTAAGCAGTATGACTTATATCGCCCACAACTCACTTGTGTTCTACTCGTGCATATGACATCAACGCATAAAACCAGGCTCGGATGCCACTGTTGGGGAACATAGTAATTTCAAAAAATTTCCTACGCAGACGCAAGACCATGGTGATGGCATAGCAACGAGAGGAGAAGTGTCGTCCACGTACCCTCGTGACCGTGAAGCGGAAGCGTTATAACAATGCGGTTGATGTAGTCGTGCGTCTTCACGATCCGACCGATCCAAGTACCGAGCGTCACGGCACCTCCGTGTTCAGCACACGTTCAGCTCGATGGCGATCCCGGGCTCCGATCCAGCAAAGCGTCGGGGATGAGTTCCGTCAAGCCGACGGCATGGTGACGATGATGATGCTCCACCGACGCGGGGCTTCGCCTAAGCTCCATGACGATATGACTTCACCAGCGCGGGGCTTCGCCTAAGCTCCATGACGATATGACCGAAGTGGAATATGGTGGAGGGGGCACCGCACACGGCTAAGGAGCGATTCAGTAGATCAACTTGTGTGTCATGGGGTGCCCCCGCCTCCGTATATAAAGGAGCAAGGGGAGGAGGCCGGCCCTAGGAGGGGCGCGCGGTGTGGAGTCCTACTAGGACTCCCTAGTCCTAGTAGGATTCCACCTCCCTTGTTGGAGTAGGAGAAGGGAAAGAGGGGAGAGGGAGAAGAAAGGGGCTGCGCCCTTGTCCAGTCGGACCAGAGGGGGGCATGCCTCCTCCTTTGGCCTCTCTCCTCTATTCCGTATGGCCCAATAAGGCCCATATACTCCCGGCGAATTCCGTAACTCTCGGTACTCGAAAAATACCGAATCACTCGGAACCTTTCCGAACTCCGAATATAGTCGTCCAATATATTGATCTTTACGTCTCGACCATTTCGAGACTCCTCGTCATGTCCCCGATCTCATCCGGGACTCGAACTCCTTTGGTACATCAAAACTCATAAACTCATAATATAAGCATCGCCGAAACCTTAAGCGTGCGGACCCTACGGGTTCGAGAACTATGTGGACATGACCTAGAACTATTCTTGGTCAATAACCAATAGAGAAACCTGGATGCCTATATTGGCTCCTACATATTCTCGAAGATCTTTATCGGTCAAACCGCATAACAACATCGTTGTTCCCTTTGTCATCGGTATGTTACTTGCCCGAGATTTGATCGTCGGTATCCAATACCTAGTTCAATCTCGTTCTTGGCAAGTCTCTTTACTCGTTACGTAATGCATCATTCCGTAACTAACTCATTAGCTACATTGCTTGCAAGGCTTATAGTGATGTGCATTACCGAGAGGGCCAGAGATACCTCTCCGACAATCGGCGTGACAAAACCTAATCTCGAAATCGCCAACCCAACATGTACCTTTGGAGACACCTGTAGTACTCCTTTATAATCACCCGATTCGTTGTGACGTTTGGTAGCACCAAAGTGTTCCTCCGTGGCGGAGTTGCATAATCTCATAGTTACAGGAACATGTATAAGTCATGAAGAAAGCAATAGCAATATACTAAGCGATCAAGTGCTAAGCTAACAGAATGGGTCATGTCAATCACATCATTCTCCTAATGATGTGATCCCATTAATCAAATAACAACACATGTCTATGGTTAGGAAACATAACCATCTTTGATTAATGAGCTAGTCAAGTAGAGGCATACTAGTGACTATATGTTTGTCTATGTATTCACACATGTATCATGTTTCCGGTTAATACAATTCTAGCATGAATAATAAACATTTATCATGAAATAAGGAAATAAATAATAACTTTATTATTGCCTCTAGGGCATATTTCCTTCAGTTCATCGGGTACAGATATTCATCAAGCACTGCAGGGTTCCAGGTGTGGGTGATCGGGTTGATAAGTTCAGATACCTGTTGAGGAGGGTTCTGGGATTTTGGGCTAACTGGCCGGAGTTTGAAGTCGCGGGGGACCCAGTTATCGTGCCAAATGTTGGTACTTTCTCCCGATCCGATGTGTTTCAAAAGGCCGAGTTTCAGTGCATCTCGCCCCTCAACAATCGACCGCCAAACTTGTGATGGGTTCCTCCCTACTTCTGCGTCCAGGATTGAAGAAGATGGATAGTACACCGCTCGCAGAATCCGGGCGCTGAGGGAGTCCGACTGGGTCAGAAGTCGCCAGGCTTGACGGGCAAGTAGTGCCAAGTTGAAGAGCTCAATGTCTCGAAAGCCCATGCCGCCCATGTTCTTCGGCTGTGACATAACTTCCCATGACACCCAGGCAGTCTTTCTCTCTCCTTTCTTAGAACCCCACCAAAATTTCCTCAACAAACCATTGATATGCTGACAAAGGCCCCGGGGCAGTTTGAAACAGGCCATGGAATAAGTAGGAATCACCTGAGCAACTGATTTGATTAGCACTTCCTTACCACCAACTGATAAGGCCTTCTCCATCCAACCTTGCACATGTTTCCATATACGGTCCTTTAGATATTTGAAAGCCCCTTCCTTTGCTCTCCCCACATCAGCTGGAAGGCCAAGGTATTTGTCTGACAATTTTTCATTCTGAACCTGTAGTGTTTGCATCACCTGTTGCTTCAGAGACTCCGCATAGCCCTTGCTGAAAAAGATTGATGACTTGTCCTTGTTGATGCGCTGGCCAGAAGCTTCACAGTAACGTTGCAACAAAGAGTCCACCCTCATCGCCATCTCAGGTGTGGCATCAAAAAACAAGTGGCTATCATCCGCAAATAATAAATGATTTACCTCCAGAGCGCCCTCCGCAACCTTGATACCCCGTATGCTCTCATTCGGAGCAACCAACTTGAGCAAACATGAGAGACCCTCGGCGGCCAGCAAAAACAGATATGGAGATATTGGGTCACCTTGCCTGAGTCCTCGAGATGGGCTGAAATCTTCTTGCTTAGCACCATTAAAAACAACAGAGAAAGAAACTGAGGTGACACATCTCATAATAATCTCTGTGAACCGTGCACTAATGCCTAGTTTTAGCATCACCTTTTCAAGATAGTTCCACTCAATTCTATCATATGCTTTCATCATATCAAGCTTCAAAGCACAAAATCTGTTACCCTTTACCTTCCGCGTTTTCATGTAGTGGAGACATTCATAAGCAGAGATGAAGTTATCCGTGATAAGTCGTCCCGGTACGAATGTTGATTGTTCCTCAGAGATGATTTCGGGGAGAATAAGCTTGAGCCGATTAGCCAAAACCTTAGATGCAATCTTGAAGATCACATTGCAGAGACTTATCGGTCTAAACTCCTAAGTTTTTTGGACTTGCAATTTTGGGGACTAAAACTATGAATGTTTGATTTATCTCCTCCGGGGAATCCTCACCCTTTAGAACACGTAGCACCATATCAGTTACCTCATCACCGCACAACTCCCAGTGCCTCTGAAAGAAGTGTGCCGGAAAGCCGTCAGGCCCTGGAGCCTTGGTAGGGAACATCTGGAATAAAGCCTCTTTCACTTAGGTGTTTGTATATCGAGCATTGAGCATGTCATTCATGGCACCATCCACCCTGGTTGGTATATGGGAAAGCACTTCCTCAATCCCAATAGTATTTTCGGAGGCATAAAGATTACCATAAAAGCTCGTTGCCATGTTTGCCATCTCTTGCTCATCTGTACAGATAGTACCATACGCTCGTTGCAGTTCGCTGATACGATTCCATGTCTTCCGAGCGCTAGCTTTACGATGAAAAAATTTGGTGTTGTTGTCTCCCTCCGCCAGCCACTAAACACGGGCCCGTTGACGCCACATGATTTCCTCGCGCAAACACAGCTCAGCCATGCGGGCTTCGACCCGCTCTTCTTCCAGTGACGGTCCTATGCGATTTGGCATTCCTCGCAATTCTGCAAGTTTCATCCGAAGTGGCCGCAACTCTGTTCTGACAGCACCGAAAGTGGTTCGGCCCCACTTGCGCAGCTTACCAGCTACATAGGAAAGTTTCTCGGACAGTGCCGCTACAGAGTGGTCCTTGCCATTAGAGTTCCATGCCTCAGCTACCACATCACAAAATCTCGGATCACGCTCCCACATGCATTCATACCGAAACTGCTTCTGCTTTGCTCTCACACTCGTGTCCACAAGATCCGTCTCCAATAGGATGGGGCAGTGGTCAGATTTTTCCGCTGTTAGATGTTCCACTGAAGCAAAAGGAAAGAGAGCAGACTAATCGGCCGTCCCCAGAGCTCTGTCCAGCCGAACTCTACAGAAATGACCTCCGGACACTTTTTTCTCCCAAGTCCAATCCAAACCTCGGTAGCCCAAATCAGCAAGTCCACATATATCCACCGCCTCTCTGAATGCATCAATTTGCGCACTATCACGCTCATTAGGCCCAATTTATTCCTCGGGCCGTAAGATCTCATTGAAATCCCCAATACACATCCATGGAAGAGTGCTCTCCCCTCTCAATCTTGTCATCGTGTTCCAAGTTTTGTAGCGGAGAGATCTCGTTGCTTCCCTGTAAAAGCAAGAAAGGCGCCATTGTTCCCTTCCTGTTTCGAGCACCCATGCATCAACATGATACTCCGAATAGTTCTTTATTTCAACATTCACCGAATTTTTCCAGAAGATACAAATACCACCACTACGACCACTACTGCCAACAGAAAAACTAAAATCAAAACCTAACGAGAAACGAAGACCTTCAACTCGACTCTTTTGCAACTGAGTTTCAACTAAGCAAAGAATAGAAGGTGAACTAAGCTCCACCAGATTGCGGAGCTCTCGAACTGTCGCTGGATCACCTATCCCGCGACAGTTCCAGCTTAGGATTTTCATTGGGCTTGGTGGTGCTCCGAGGAGGAGCCCGCCAACAACGCCATCTTATCAGTTCCTTGCTTAAATGGTGACCCTGCTTTCTTTGCTTTCTTGGCATCCCTTGGTGAGACATACGCAGGAGGTGGTGGTGGGACGGCCAAAGTGGTGTCAACAATATCTGTTGCCTTGCTCCTCATTAAACCCTCCGCAGTAGCCGAGCTGTCCGACAGAAGTAGGTTCAGGTTTCTCCTAGCAGTTGCGGCAATGGGCGTCTCCTGACTCTCAGCCCCAGGTTTCAGAGGGCTAGTAACATCATCCTGTTCCTCAGTCGCATCAAAGCCCGCGTCCTGAGACGAGCGCTTGCGTGGTGGAGAGCGCCGGCGGGTAGAGTTGCCCCGGCCTGCCCTTCCTCTTCCTCTGCTGCCTGAGCGACCCCCTCGAGGGGCCCATCCACCTTGCTGCTCTGGTGCAACCTCCCTTCGTTGTGCCAACATCCAGCTGCCCCACTGCTTATCCTTCTCCTCACACACACCATCACCGCACTCCTCGTGGTTGTGACCCATGAAACCACAAACCTTGCAAAAATAGGGGATCTTCTCATACTTCACCGGGAGGCGGAGTCTTCCCTCACCCACAACATTCAGAGACGTAACCCGTGTAAGAGGTTTACTTACAAGGAACCTAGCCCGAACCCTAACATAATCTCCCTCATAATACAGGCGAGGAGCAAGCTGGACTTCTTTCACCCTTCCAACGCAGCGGGCTAGTTGATCAACCACCTCCGCTTTGCGATAGAGTTCTGGTATGTTATGAATCTGAGCCCACACGTATAATCCATCAAAATTGAAAGATGTTGGTTCCTTCTCCCCATCGTAATCCTCGATCAGCATCCCCATCCCCCTAAAAAGCCATGGCCCTCCATGCACAACCTGCTTCCAATCCCCGAGACAGAACATCTGGAAGATAAACAGATTTTCTCCCGCCTCTCTATACTTCGGCACGTGCGCCAGTGACCAGATGGATTTCATGCACTCAAACATCGCTGATGAGCTGAAGATGCGAGTAGTATTCACTTTCCCGATCGCCAGCCACCTGACATCTGCTTCGAACTTCTTTACCTCCTCCTATCCTACGATCACATCATCAAGTTTGTCATCCTGGAGATCCAGATGCTGCAGCAGATCCTCGAGATTCTTCCCTGTCCCACTCGACGACGACGACTCCGCTCGGTCCGCCATCTAGGGTTCGTCCTCCGTCCGGGATAAAAGCGCCAGGAAGCCGAACCGGGCTCCTTCCTGCCGATCGGGAGATGATCAAGGCGAGGGGATCAGCCGACGGTAGGTAAAAGCGATGAGAACTCTAGGCGGCGATGGGATCGCCGCCAGAGCCAGAAACCCTAAACGAGAGGGTACATGCGTTGGACGACTCCCTTGATACACACCTTATTGTTTGGGCAGTAATAGGCGTCGGTCGACCAGCCCAAACTTTCGGCCGGTCCCCGCGCGGCCGTACGATTTAATACGCACACACTGTTGGATTGCATCTCTCCTCCACCCCCGCAACCATCCCCCGATCCATTTTCTTCCCCCAAATCCTTATGGCAGTTGCAGGCCCAGATGCGCTACTCGGTTGACCCGGCCCGGTCTTCTATTGTGGGTCGCTACAAAACTTCTTCACCGGTCGCACTTAGAGTCTTGGTCCTGGTAGGTCGCCGTCTTCATCGATTGCAGCTCGTCGCCGTCGCATCTTGCCGCCAAAAAAGAAGTCGATGCAACTCTGCATCGAGTAAAACAAATGCATCAGAAACAAATGCCGGTTCCAGCAAAATTGGGACATGGTTCCAGCAAAATTGTGACTTGGTTCCAGCACGATGCAACCTCTCGTATGCATCAAACTCCTATGCATCAAAAACAAATGCCGGTGAAGCAAAAAAAGTTCTCGGTTCCAGGAAAACAATACATCGGTTCCAGCAAAGAACAAAAATTCAGCAAAAAAGAAGACGCATCAGAAAAACAGGCACCCCCCCTCTTGCAGCCCCCCCAGTCGCCGGTTGCAGCTCCCCAGTCAAACGATGTTGGATGCAGCCCTCCGGCAATGCGTCGAGCCGTCGACCTTGTAGCATATCCAGGAGCTGGTTCCAGCTATTTGGGGCACTGGTTCTAACAACAACGAAGATGCTCACCAAAATCGAATGGGGATGGTAGCAAAAACGAAAGAGGGTTGTAGCAAAACAGATGGGTGGATCCAGCGAAATAAGAACCTGGTTCCAACAAACCCCTTGGTTTCAGAACAAACACGCCGTCGCCGTCGCCGATTGCAGCTTGGCCATGGGGAGAACCGACCTTGGGCCCTTGACTGCTGTGGCCATGGAGAGAGCGTGCAACCAGCTGCCGGCGGACAAGGAGACGAGCGCGCCCATGGCTGCGGGCGGCCGGCGATCCACACGCGATTCAAACGAGGCGCATCTACCTGGCGGCGGCCATGGGCGGCGAGCGCGTTCGCTGGCTGCAGGTGGATGGGGAGGAAGAGGCGGCTGCATAGGTACTAGGAGACGAGTGTCGAAGGGATAAGGAAGAGAAGCTGCGGGCCGGGTGCGGTGCCCAGGCCCCCAACAGCCACACGTTTTTATCTCGTGTGTACGATACGTGGCTGATCGAGGTGCTTCCATCGTTGATAGATCGAACGACGCGCGCTCGACCGGCCGAATCTTCGGCCGGCCCGCCGGTGGCAAACGTTTACCTTATTGTTTTGGATAGTATAACCACCACAACACACCATAGAATCTGATAATATTCAACTCTTTCTTTCCTTTATTCGTTTCGTTTCCTTTTTCCTTTTTCCTTTATTCGTTTCGTTTCCTTTTTCCTTTTTCCTTTTTCCTTTTTCTTTTTCTGTTTTTCTGTTTTCCTTTTTTCTTTTTATTTTTTGCGTTTTTCTTTTCTTCTTCTTCGTTTCTTTCCCTCATTGATTTCATTTTTTTCTTAAATATGTGAACTTATTCAAATCTTATGATTTGTTTTTGAATTGATGAACTTTTATTTTCAAATCTATGAACTTTTCATAATTTTCGTGAACTATTTTTAAAATTGATTCTTTTGTTTCAAATCGATGAACTTTTTCAAATTCGATGAACTCTTTTCAAAATCTATGAACTCTTTTCAAACTCAATGAACTTTTTTCAAATAGGATGAACTATTTTCAAAAATTGATGAACTTTTTTCAAATTTTGATGAAATTTTTTATTTTTTGTGAACTATTTTCTTAAGTTGATGAACTTTTTTCAAATTGGTGAACTTTTTTTCAAATTTTTGATGAACTTTTTTCATTTTTTTGTGAATTATGTTTTTAAGTTGACAAACTTTTTCTAAATTCATTGGGCTTCTCTTGAATAGGGCGATGTTTCTATGCATGTTCATGAACTTTTTCTGAAATTTGTGATGTTTCATTTTTCTTAAAGAAAATCATATGTAAGCGGCTATGACAGTTTTTCAAGTGTTACTGTTGCATTTTTGTCAGTTGCAAAGACACGCCCTAGTGGTTAGCTGAACACACGTAGGTGGTGCAGGTCGCGAGTTCTTTATGTGGGTACAATATGCGTAGTATTAAATAGAGTTGTTTTCGGATCCTACAACAAAGAGTGGTCTTTGGCGCAGTGGTTGTTGTGCAGAGAGAACCACGTTTAACAAAAACATGTGGGTTTGAATCCCAGCTCTACCCTATATTTTCCGAGGTTAATTTTTCTTTTCGCGTCTACCTTTTGAAGTAGCTGCTGGGCCGGCCCGCTAGGCTGCGCGCGCGAGCGCCAGAAGGGCTAAGCGACGCTGAATGCGCCGAGTAGGAGCTCGACAAAAAATATCCCGGTAGGACAAAAAGAACATATGCCAAACATGGTAAACATGCCACAGGCCGGCCCGTTTACGAAAATGTGTTGTCTAGTAAACATGCATGCATGGGTCATGCCGTGCAGGTGCCACTCACTTTGTTTTGCTAGGTGACTTCTACTGAATTGACTTATACAGTGATAGCCAAGCGCGCATCAGCCTCCAGCAATTTACTAGACACAAGAAAGACCACAGACCGCCCATAGTGATGTACTTCTGATTACATTTACACAAAGAAAATGGTTAATTTTCTAGAAATCTTCCTAAAGTATGATTGTTTTCGATATGTTTTTTTGGCAAAAACTTTCAATCTATTCATCTTCAATCATGGTAGTACAACGAATACTAGAAATAATAAAAACCGGATCCAGATCGATAGACCACTTAGCGACGACTACAAGCACTGAAGCAAGCTGAAGGCGTGCCACTGTCATCAGCCCTCCCTCGTCGGATCAGGGCAAACCTTGTTGTAGTAGACAGTCGGGAAGTTGTTGTGCTAAGGCTCCATAGAACCAACACACCAGAACAGCAACCGTCGCCGATGAAGAGTGTATATCAGAAGAATACAACCTGAAGACACATGAACATAGACGAACGATGAACAGATCCGAGCAAATCCACCAAAGACAGATCCGCTAGAGAGACGCCTTCACATGCCCACTAAGGATGCTAGACGCATCACCGGAATGGGGCTAGGCGAGGAGACCTTTATTCCTTCTTCAGGGAGCCGCAATTATCTTACCTTCCTGAGCAGGACACAAACCCTAACAAAACTTGAAAAGGGATTTACAAACAGAGCCCTCCCACCAGCAAGGATCGGGATCGACTCTGCCCCCATGACCCTAAGGCCACCGGAGACGGGGCGGACCAACGACGACGCTGGCGGAGGCAAAGGAACCCTATCTTTTTGGAAAGGCGACGCCACCTTGCATGCGTGTTGACTCGAGGGATTTGCAAATTGATTTGCGTGCACACAAGCAAAGGATCTTACTTGCACCTCATTTTTATCTGCATGGAGGAGAGACAAGAAAAATTAACAGTGAATTCTCATGTAAAAGTCCGCATCTATACATGCTCTAAAGTATTTCCTCCATTCCAAAATAAAGTTCCAGGTTTGTCTTAAGTCAATTAACATTTTAATGTTTGGCCAGGTCTATAGAGAACATATCAACATTACATATGAATCTAATGAGACTAATATTTTTGTGATGAATCTAGTGAGACTAATTTGATGTTGCAGATGCTAGACATTTTTCTACAGACCTGGCCAGACTTAAAGACCTTTGACTGAGAACAAAGAAAGAGAAAAGGTGCAAAAAGACTAATGTAATAGTCAATACCTATTGTATAAGTTATTATTAATGATGACTCTGAATGACACGGCAAGAATATGTATATGGATATCAGCTCACTAGTAGATAAAGGGCCATTCGTTCCGGTTCGTGAGGGCCATTTGTCCCGGTTTCTGAACCGGGACTAAAGGGTCGGTACTAAAGCCCTACACCTTTAGTTCCGGTTCATCCAGGAACTGGGATAGATGGGGTTCCATATGGCCGATGCCGCTTGCCCAGGTAGGGGGGGCCTTTTGTCCCGGTTGGTGCCACCAACCGGGACCAAAAGACTTCCACGCGTCAGCAGTTCAGGGGCTGGGTTTTTTTTTCTGGAAGGGGGGTTGGGGGTTTTGTAGGGTTAATTTAGGGGTTTCATATATTGGGTTAGCTAGCTAATAGAGAGAAGTGTCCTCTCTTATCTCCGTGCTTGGTCGATGCTACGTATAGAGAGGACTCGACACGCTAGCTAGCTAGTAAGTAAATGAAGTATATATATATATATATATATATATATATATATATATATATATATATATATATATATACAATGTGTAAGATCTCTTACAATACCCTAACATATGAACTCAACTTTCACATGCATGGTGGTATTCTCCGGCTTTATTGATGACGTGGTCAAGAAAGAATCCAGTCAATTCCTCTTGAATTGCTCGCATGCTATCTTGTGGTAGGAGTTCATCCCGCATCTGCCACATCTAATTTCAAGAAGGAGGTCAATACATATATATGAATGAAACTGAACATAAATGATGGTAATAAAATAAACTTGTGAATATTTTTGCTTACGCAGTTCATATTGTCTTTTAGAATAGCCCGGCCTATTCTTGAGCGCCGCATTGTAGATAAACTCGCAGACGTAGTATCCACAGTAATTATTCACGGCTTCCTGCCACAAGCACTTTACGAGAAATAGAGGTCAATCAAACTGATAATGAAGCATTATAAATGGCGTTGATGAAAGTAGCTAGAATCAACGGAAGATGCTCGGAACTAGCTAGCTAGTAGTACTTCTTTCGGGTAATTCCATCGCAGATCCCGCGGTAGTCCCGAAACTTGTGCGATGAGTACTTTCCAAACCCTGCAAGACAAAGAAAACAATTATTTGATATCATGAAATGAACAAAGTTGCCGATATGATGCAATAATGATCGATTCAACTTACTTCTCGAGCATTTTAGACATGTCCGCATAGTCCTTGGGATCTTTTCGTCTCGAGTCTAAGACGTTTACAAGTCCCTGCTCAAGCTTAATGTCTAGGAGAATATAGTGAAAACTGCGCACGCATGCATAACTCATCAATTACATTAATTACTATAACCTCGAGTAATAATTAAGGGAAACCGAATATGCACAAGACAGTAACACTCACTTGAAGTTGTAAGGAAAGAGTATTGTATCTTTGTTTTGATTTATTACCAACGATCGTAGCAAGTTCTCCTCCGTTTCTTTGGCATGAAATGTAACCATAAATTGATCTATGAGATTTGTGTTAATGAACCCAATATCATACATTTCAGCTTTTCTGCATTCGACGATCTTCAATCTGCATAATATAGTGAGGATAATTATATATACATGCAATAAAAGAGCTGAGCTATATATAGAGACTTAATGACTAAAGTAGTACTTACAGACAGTAGCAAGTGACCGTTAATTTATCGAGGGCTTTTTGATTGAAAAACTGGAAAAACTCCTCAAATGGAACAGACAACTGCTCAATTCCAACGAGGTCGTGTTGATCCTCTTTAACTTTCAGCGTCAAAGTTTTGATTTTTTTTCTCCGCAGACTTTCTGCATGTTTCCATGTACCAATCATGGAATCTTCGCATCATCGTTGTTAGAGCAGTTCCATCTTTGACGAGCGGCTTCCCGTACTCGTATTTGAATACGTCCACCTCCATTATCTCAAAATGTGCATCGTCCTCGTGCACGTAATCTGCAGGATTGGTACCGGGCAAGATCCACGGATGATTAGCGATGATATCGCTAGACACCTTGAGCGAGGGGCACGATTGGTTCGCTTGTTCGTCGAGGTGGGGATTTTTTCCCACTTCTTCATTCTTGTAACCTTTTGTCACTGCAAGTACTTACCGACCGCTTCGCTTCCTTATATGTCCTTTCAGTAATGCGCTCATAGTTGGTTTGCGGCGGAGACGGTGGTGGTCGTTGCAGGGCATCCAAAGTGCGCTTCGCTTTCACTGGATCTATCTTCTCCTCCGGAGGTGGATGTATCTTAGCTCTTTGCGTTTTGAAGTAGTCCTTCACTTGGGCTTGACAGATATCCACGTTTTCCTGTTTGGTCATCTCGTATGGTAACTTCTCTAGAGTCTTGAGAGATGGACCGATTCTTTATTGCATCCCGCCTCTGGCTGTACTGCTAGACACCGGGGCAGGCCGAGCGGTTGCGGTTGTCTTCTTTCATTGCTTACGAGGCAGAGGAGAAGGACTACGACGCGCCGGACCAGCCGGAGCGGTGGAGGGTCTCTTCCGCCCTTGCTGACGAGGCAGAGAAGGAGGAGGCTGGCTGGTCGGGTGCGCAGGCGCAGGCGGAGAAGGAGACGGAGTGCCGTCACGCGCCGGAGAAGGAGGCGGAGTGCCCTGATCACTCGCCAGAGGAGCATGCGGAGGAGGAGGCAGAGTGCCCTGACTCGCCGGGGGAGGAGGAGGAGGCAGAGGCATCTAGTTCGGAAGGTTGATGAGCTTCTTCCGCCATAGGCATGGAGTCTTCAGAGCAGAACCCAGCCGAGTCTCCCCTTCACCGGTAGGGTGGTCAAGCACGATCTCCTCAAACACCTTCATTATTTCGTCCACCATCACCCTAGCATATCCTTTTGGAATTGGACGGCAGTGAAAAGTGGCGTCGGGTTTAGAAGGTCGAACGGAGCCGACAACCGCCTTGACTTTGTAGTTCTGCCATTGCGTCATAAGGTGGCAATCTTGAGACTCCTTGATAGCATCCACGGGGTAGCTAGCAGGAGCCGTGAAGACATGCTCCAGCTGAAGCAGCTTGGTGGAAGCCATGCTGCTTCTCCGCTGAGATGGCGGGGTAGCTTCGGCAGGTCGCTTGCCTCGAACTGCTTCTCATTCCTCTAACTTCCGTACCCTTGTGTGCAGCTCCTGCAGTTTGCTCTGCTCCACTTTCCTCCTCTCTTGGCATTTATAACCGCCTGCGTCCGGAAACCCAACCTTCCACGGAACGGAGTCTGGCGTGCCTCATGTACGTCCAGGGTGCTCAGGATTTCCGAGGGCCATCGTGAGCTCGTCCTTCTCTTTGTCTGGAACGAACCTCCCTTCCTGCGCTGCGGCGATATAGTCCTGAAGCTTCGTGACTGGTATTCACAGTTGCTCGCTCGTCCAAACGAACTTCCCTGGAACAGGGTCCAAGGTTCCGCCAACCCCGAAGAACCAAGTCCTACAACGGTCTGGCCAGTTCAATGTCTCTGGTTCGACCCCTTTATCAAGCAGGTCATTCTCAACCTTGGCCCACAACGATCGGGCTTTGAGGTAGCCACCTGACCCCATGCGATGGTGATGCTCCTTCTTCGCAGTTGATACGCGATAATCCCCAAGTGCAGGAAATCATCGTAGCAATTCCCAAAGGTGGAAGTGATAAGTATGGAGTGTCGAACCCATAAGGAGCTAAAGGTAAGATCAATATTCTCTCAAGCCCTATCTTCCACTGATACGACTCTACGTGCACCGAACGTTTACTTCCAACTAGAAACAAGAAATAAAACTGTGTTGTGGGTATAAAGAGGATAACTTTGTATGATATCGGAGAACTAAAATATAAAAGTAGGTGCTGTTATCATAAAGTTAGAATATACTACTAAATAATATAAATAGCGAGTGTGGAATAATGGTAGATCGGTGTGCGGAATTGTCCTAAGCAATTGTTAACAAGATCGATAGTCGTCATTGCAATTTCATAGGAGGGAGAGGCATAAGCTAACATACTTTTTCATACTTGGATCATATGCACTTATGATTGGAACTCTAGCAAGCATCCGCAAATACTAAAGATCATTAAGGTAAAAACCCAACCATAGCATTAAAGCATCAAGTCCCCTTTTTTCCCGTACGCAACAACCCCCACTACAAAAAAAGATACATCCGTGACATTTTGGGCCGAACGAATTTTTTTCTGTCATACATATGACACTTCTATGATGATAATTGTGACAAAACCGGTATCATCATAGATGTGGTGGGCTCCTAATTCTATGAAAAAAATCATGACAGAAAATGGGCTTTTCGTCTGGGCGGGCGGAGACGAGCTGCATGACATTCTTTGGGCCGTCCATGACAGAAAAAACCGTGGTAGAAGCGAGGGGAGGAAAATTTCGGGAGTTGCGGTTATGGTGGGAGTTGGGGCGGCGATCGCGTTTCTCGTGACATGTATGCTGCGGTGTGTGTAGGCGTTGGCTCTAATGAACCCGAGCGAGGCGTTGGGCTCTAACGAACCCGGCGACAGACCTGCAGCTACGTGTTATCGAACCCGAGCGATCGATCGATGGCTGTTAACGAACCCGATGGAGCATTCGCCGCTCTGCTGCTAATCGAAGCCGATCGATTGGATGAACGAGTGGCGTTGCGGGGGGGGGTTTGGATGAGCAGTGGCGGTGGTGTTGCCTCTGTATGAACAGGACCCCGTGGTGTGGAGGGCTGGATGAACAGTAGACGATGGAGGGGTGGCCGTGGAGGGGTGGTTGAACAGGACCTCGTGGTGTGGAGGGCTGGATGAACAGTAGATGGTGGAGGGCTAGATGAACAGTAGACGGTGGAGGGGTGGTTGAACAGTAGCCGGTGGAGTAGCGCGCGGTGGAGGATGGATGAACAGGAGCCCGTGGAGGCTGGAGGAGGTCGACGGTAGCCCGTGGAGGCTGGAGGAGGTCGACGGTGGAGATGAACAGTATCACGTGGAGTCCCGTTTTACGGTACGCCACACCCCTCCCGATGAACAGGACCCCCGTTTCGACCGTAGGAGGTCCGCTTCCTCCGTTTTGCGGTACGCCACACCCCTCCCAATGAACAGGACCCCCTTTTCGACCGTAGGAGGTCCGTTTCCTCCGTTTCGCGGTACGCCACACCCCTCCCGATCAACAGGACCCCCGTTTCGACCGTAGGAGGTCCGTTTCCTCCGTTTTGCGGTACGCCACACCCCTCCCGATCAATAGGACCCCGTCCCGAACGTGGCCGGTCGAACACAAGGCCGTATCCTCCGTTCTGCGGTACGCCAGGCCTCGTTTCCATCACCTGTTTCGTCCAAGCCGGTTGGCTCCTACGCGTTCCGTTGCCTCCCGATGAACACGACGCATTCCGTTGCCTCCCCATGAACACGACGCATTCCGTTGCCTCCCCATGAACACGAGCCTTCGCCGTACGTATGTGCGACTAAGCGTTCGAGACCCCGCCCGTATGTACACATACGTGGTCGTATTTTCTTTCTTGCACCCTGGCCGCTGTACGTGCGTGTACATGCTACTTGCGCGCCTCTACATCGACCAATATGTACGTACACGTTCGCAACCAGGATGACAACGCTACGTACGCTTCGACCAGGTGGGTCCCGACTGTCAGGCACTTCCTTGCCTGCGAAGATGTAGCTGGTGGGTCCCAGCAGTCAGGGGGGCGAATCATTTTGTTTTTGTATTTTTTTGCCCGGACACACTTCCTTGCATGCGAAGGTGTAGCTGGTGGGTCCCAGCAGTCGGGGGGAGAATCTTTTTTTTCGGACGCACTTCCTTGCGTGCGAAGATGTAGCTGGTGGGTCCCAGCAGTCAGAGGGGCGAATCATTTTTTTCGGACGCACTTCCTTGCGTGCGAAGATGTAGCTCGTGGGTCCCAGCAGTCAGGGGGCCAATCATTTTTTTCGCGAAATACGGTGGCCCGTCCGGTGGGTCCACGCTGTCAGGTGGAGGAATAATTATTTTGCGCGTAATAAGGAGGCACTTCCTTGCGGCTGTCGTGGACCCAGCTGTCAGCCTCTCCACGTATAGTCCACGTCTGATGAAAGTCGTTCCTTGACCACGTTGACCACGCCGCGCCGAGAGCACCACGGCGGTGGACGACGGCGAGGCCTAGGAAGGGGACGACGCGGAGCCGGGGAAGACGCGGCAGTGGATGCACACGCGGAGAGGAGTACGAGGGTTCACTGGTTCGGTTGCGCTGCCATCGCCGCAGAATAACAGGGGGTGTGGGTGAGTGGAGGGATGGCCTGGCCAGCGGTGGGAGTAGTAGGGGGCAGTGAGGCCTCCGCGGCAGCACAGCCGGCCACGGGAGGTAGGAGTAGGCGGCACGACCGGCGCTGCTTTGGGCGGCTGGAGCAAGAAGACCAGAGGTTGAAGAAGCACGATGGCCGTTAGATGGACATCGACGTCGGTCCGCAACTAGAATCGTTTATTATTGACTAAGTTGACAAAGCCCTTGGTACGTCAACCTAGTAGGCCCACAGGTCAGCTTCAAAGCGGTGCGCCCGGATGTCGGGGAGGAATCATTTTTTGGGGGTGAAGCTAGAATATCCAAGATTGAAGAAGAAGACGGCATCCGTTGGATGGACATCCAACGCCACCGCGCTACTAGAACCGTGTGTTGACTATAAGTTGACAAAGCCTTGCATACGCGTCAACTCTGTTTTTTTAGGGGACGCATCAACTTAGTAAGGCCAGAAGTGTGTGGCAGAGAACTTATAGCCCATTTGAGATTTATAAGAATATGTAGCCCATTTTTGAATTCTGATGGAATTTACTACAGCCCATTTACAGTTTGTTAAAAGTGCAGCCCATTTCAACCAACCGTTCAAAACAGAATTCAATAAAATTTCCCACATTTTGATGGGATCAGAATATTTTTATCCTGAAATTTCTAGTCAGATTAAATACAATTTCAATATAAATTTATATTACGTAAAAATCCAACGAAACATTGCGCTCGCAACAATTAATGAAATTAAAATTTTCAATATTCCAAAAATAATATTTTAGAAAGTAATCACTGTTTGGTGCCTTTTTTATAGTTACTACCCAGTTTTTATAATTACATCCCATTTATTATTTCTTAAAGCCCATTTTCTTGTTAAGCCTAATGCATCCCTCCTAGGAAAGATTTGCAGCCCAGCGGGGCGGAGAATAACAACTTGACCTTGCCTGGGTATTCCTCAAAAAAAGTATAGCTGGGCTAGCCATTTTCAGCTTGAAAAAAATTAATATCTGGGCTGGATATCTGGCCTGGGCTAGACGGGCCACAGCCCGCCCAGTTAATACCTGCAGCGATGTTTTCGTTGTTGTTCAGAGGAGAAAAAATAATATCTTGGGTAAACATCGAAAAAACTCTGCAGTGCTCACACCTCAAAAACACAAATACTGCTCGAGCTGCTTGGTCCCAGCTGTCGGCCGCTTCTTGTGCAATTCTCTCGTTTATTGACTACTACATAGGTTGACAATGGTGTGGGACCGTGATGTCAGGAAACTAGGAGGAAACAAAATAGATTATAGCTATATATATATATATATATATATATACATATATATATATAGGACAAATGTTTCCTACAAGCAGTGGTAGTTACCACCACTTGCGTTTTGTATGTTGTATGTAGTATCTGTCGAAACCGAGAGTATGTACGTGTAGTATGTAGTATATAACAATGATTAGCTAGTATATATACTAATTTTAGGTAGTATGTATCATTTTTGAGTATGCTCTTTTTATGTACAAATATGTACGTATTTCACAAATATAACAAAACTATGGGCTCATATGCAATTTTTCATGTAACTTGCTTTGAAATATCTTAGATATAGTATACTGAACATATTTAAAATAATAAAATAGTATATATAGTACCATATGGTAGTATATGAGACATGTGGGGTAACTACCACGGGTGGTAGGATGGATTTTCCGTATATATATATATATATATATATATATATATATATATATATATATAATAAGGAGGCACTTGCGTGCGTGAGGCTATGAACCTGGTGGGTCCCCATAGTCATCCTATCCAAGTAAAGTCATCTCCTCGCCGCTGCTCTCTTCCGCCAAAGCATCGGCCGCTGGCCGCTTCGGTGCAAAGCGATTGTTCGCCTTCAAACGACACAAGTGTCGTCCGTCAAATCCATCTGCCGCACATATTAATGATACGCCGTCGCCGAGGCGGCTACTCCGGCGCCACACGTCCGTCCCTCCGCCCGCCCACCATTGCTATATAAACTGCTGCGCCGGCCATAGCCGCAGTCATCCGCATCCGTTCCCTTTCTCCTGTCCACACCACTACTACCCATCAAGGCTTCCTCACGCTCCAGCGCTCTTCGTGACGGGCAGACGACGGATCACAAGGAGATGGCAGCCATTGCTGCCGACCGGCTGGCCGGCAGGCAGCCGGAGGACGACGACGTCCCAATGGAGAACATGGTAGTCGACGATTCGGCGCCAACCCCCTCCTCCGCGCCATCCTCGCCGGTGCATTCCACCATGACCATCGGCGAGGCCCGTGCCCAATATATGGACGGGTGAGGCGGATGCGGCGAGCAGTTCCGGGGCGCAGGCCGACGCCGCCTACAACCACCAACTCCTCCAGAGCACTGCAGCGGAGGAGCAGATCGCCCATGAGCGGGCGGAGCGAGGCGCTGCTCGATTCGTACGCTCCGCCCGCAAGGGCCGCCTCGGTCTTTGGCGGTATCACATGCGGTAGCGGAGGCTGCGGCCGCCTACAAAGAGGCTAGCAAAGAGGGCGGCGAAGCGGGCGAGGCGCTGTTTGGCAAGACCGAGGATGAGGCAGAGATGCGCGGCTCCGGCGAGTCCCGCCCACCGGGCGCCGATGACGCCTGCTCCGCCGAGCCTCGCGGCGCCAACAACGAGGCAGAGGACACCGCCGGCTCCGTCGAGGCCCCGCCCCGCTAACAATGAGGCAGAGGACATCGCCGGCTCAGCCGAGGCCCCACCCTGCCGGCAACGTGGGGGAGGATTTCCACCGCTCCGCTGAGGCGCCGCCCGCCGATAATGAGACAAAGGACATCGCCGGCTCCGCCGAGGCCCCGCCCCGCTGCCAACGAGACCGCGCCACACAGAAAACAAGGAAGAGTACGGTAGGTCGCCGCCGCTCGGGTCCAAGTAAAGCCACCGTTGCTACCCTCCGGTTGAAGCCAAGCTAGGCGGGTTGACCATTGACGGCCGGTTAGCTTCTTGGCAGCGACGTGGAGTCGGAGAGCTGGCCGAGAAGAACGCTGCTTTACTTAATGCTGGTGCGGTTGGCTGATCGACACGTGGGCCCAGCATGCCACATGTCGATTCGCAACTGCACTGCAGCTAAGTCACTAAGCTACTGTTCGCTCCTGGGACACAGGTGGGTAGCTTCGGTTAATTAATTATACCTCCAGCGCACCCCTTTTTAGTTTTTTCAGAAAAGGAGGATGACCCCCGGCCTCTGCATCTGGGAGGTGCATGCGGCCACAAACACCCCTTTTTAGTTGAAGAATGTATGAAATGTAATTAAATCTGGCATGTTTATATGAAATCCGACCGTGTATGAATGAATTTATTTCGATTAGTTCGAATTCCTGTATCACTGGCATTGGATGAACATGCAAAACAATACGTACTAGCATTATTCCCAAGGTGATCACCTCGTTTGCAGCAGTTTCACATGTACTCCCTCCGGTCCTTTCTATACAAGTTTTGTCTGCAGTCAAAGTATCTCTACTTTGACCATTCTTATACAAAAAAGTATGCACTTTCACAATGTGCGAAGTAAAAAGGAACAGAAGGAGTACAAAGAGTTTGAGCAGCTCTTTAGCGTTTCTGTAAATTGCAATCAAACACACAGGGCTGGCAATTCATAGAGAACATTCAAAACAATCGATGATTATGCATCTCAGCGACTCACATGTTGGAGGCAATATTTACTTCACAACTAAAGAATAAAGAAAAAATTGATCACGCTGCTTACAGCAAGGGCGTCCCATTCAAAAATATCAAACGCATGTCTTAAAATCAATGAGAAAATTTTGACAAGGTTGTCCCATTCCAAAATATCAAATGCCTACGATTGTGGAATGGGCAGGGTTTGCCATCAGTTCGGACATTGACATGGCACCTCGTGCTAAATAAACCAACTGTTCTTTTTGTGCAGTTCCACCAAAATCAACCAAATTCACGCGTAGCTTGTATGATTTCACCCTTATATGTTGCAACGCCTTGAACTTATCGGCACCTCCTTTCTTGTGATGGAAATGAATGATTCAATGTATTCATGAACATTTTGTGCAGTTCCCATTGAAATCAAGCTGATCACCCCTGTTTGCACAAATACAAAAAAAGTGATTAGTATAAAGCAAAATGTAATATGAATTGACAGTTTAAATAGGCACCTACATGGTCCACGTAGAGCACACTTTTAGAAAAATGGAACTCACCAGAAAGAATCCTAGAACAACATTGTACTCGCGCATCACAGCAAAAAAATGGAGATTTGTCAGTCCTTCTGAGCTGAAGTTAGTTTGGTCTTGTGGGGAGTAATGTAACCATCCTTCAACTGCTCCTTCTGATGAGCCTAGAACAACATTGTACTCGCGCATCACAGCAAAAAAATGGAGATTTGTCAGTCCTTCTGAGCTGAAGTTAGTTTGGCCTTGTGGGGATTAATGTAACCATCCTTCAACTGCTCCTTCTGATGAGAAGATAGACATGGCTTCTTCATCCTGGCATAATCGGAACTAGTCACTTCACGTACTCCATATTCTTCTTCAGAGGAAGATGATCCTATTGTGCAAAGACAAGAGGACAACTAAATGCTAGCATCCCTATTTGCTCGGAAAAAAGGAAAGGAAATATTTAAAACAACACAGATGAAGCACTTCTCAAGGACAATACCACTTTTTCATGACAGTATCTAAACAGTAGCACAACGCCAATAGAGATGCCAAAGCTCAATCATATGGATGAATTAGTGGGCGAGTACCAACCTTTGTCAGGAGGCTTATTGTGTAGAGCATACAGATCAAGCACTTCTCCGGAACCATCTGTTGCTATCTACTATGGTGGCCATGCTTACTATATACTCCTCGATTAGTTTAATGTTTCCAACATCTTTTTGTGCAGTTCCACTAAAATATATGGTATCTTCAAAGAAGATCCCTGTTTGCACAAGTAGAGATAATTACGTATGGCATCAAATCAGTGGCAAAACAATTGCTCGTTCCAGTCATAGCAATAAATTAAGATGCAAAACTATATCATTACTTGTGTCATCACAGTTCCAGTGCTTCATTACACAACCGGGAGTTGATTTTTGTTTTTCTTCCGCTTGTTCTTTGTAACGCCCGGATAATCATGCTACAGTAATCTCACGTTGATGGTGCCACGTCACCTCTGTCACTGTAGTTAACCACGGGTTAAATCAAAACGGTTTCGAAATTCAATTCAAAATTATATGGCAATAAAAGTTTTCAAAAAATTAAAAATAAAATGTTCGGGGGTTGTCAAATATTACAAAGTTAATTATGGTGGGGTGCACACATTTTTATAAAGTGTCTGAATATTTTAAAATAAATTAAAACAAAAAAGGAAAAATAAGAAAAGAAAAAGAAAACAAAAGGAGAAAGGAAAACCCTCGCCAATCGGGCCAACGGCCAAATGGCCGGCCACAGCTCCAACCGGGCCAAGCCCACTGCCCACCTGGCCTCCCTTATCCCTCGGTCCACCCGACCAACCCTAGCCGCACACCACTCCACCCACTCCTCCCAGACGCTTCGCCTCCCACCCCCGATCTGGATCGAGATCGGGGCTCGGCCTTAACGCTGGCGCCCGCCGCCGAAGCGCCACCTCTTCCCTCCTCCTCGACCGGCCACCCAGACGCCTGGCCCCCCGCCGACGCCTCGACGCCCCCTCGCCGCCTCGGAACCGTCCCGTCTCCCCCACTCGCTGTTCCACATCGCGGACGGCCGCCGCCTCGACCTCCTCCCGTCGGACGCCCCCGACCGCCCCGAGCCCTCGCTTAGGCCCCACGCACTCGTGAGCTCGCCCCCCCCTTTGCTCCCCTCTCTCCCCTAGTTCGCCTCGGCCGTCGCTGACGCGCCCGGCGCCCATGATCGCCGCGCCTTCCCCCAGACGCTGCGCCCGCGCGAAGCTCGGGCGGGCTCGCGTCCGCCGTGGTTGCCGCGCTTATATCGCCACCACCGAAGCCGCGGCCCCGGCGAGCACGCCCATACCGAGGGCCGCTGCCGCCACGTCGGGTTGCGCCTTCGCCGCACCTCGCGCCTCCCTCTCGCCCGTCCACAGCCCGCCCCTGCGCCCGTAGCCCGTTGCCGAACCTGCGCCAAGCGCAAGCGCCGCCCGATGAGCTCGATGCGCTCAGCTCCGGCCACCGCAGCCTCCGCCACCGTCACAGGTCGCTCCGTCGTCGTCTTGCCGTTCGAACGAGCCCGGCCGCGCCCAAAACGGTGCGGGGTGGGCAAATCCCGCAACCTCACGAACGCAACCACCGCCTCCACTCGCCGCCGGCGAAGATTCCGGCCATTACGGCCCGCGCCACCATCACGGTTGGATGCGGCCCACTTCACCTTCGAACGCGCCAACCAGGCTCGAATGGCGCCAGAAGCGCGATTCCGCCATCTCCGGCGTTGACGCCGTGGATGGCCTCGCCGGCGTTGTTCGGCGCCGCCGACGACTGCACCGACGGGCCCGCCTCAGGTCATTGCCGTGGCCCCCCTCGACTCGGTTGACCACATTGACCGTGGTCGACAATGTCGACCGGCACTTTCGGTGCATCGACCACGTGGTCCCACCCCAGAACGTTAAAAAAAATAATAAATGATAATTAAAATATTAATTAATTAATTAAGTAAATAATTAATTTAATTAATCCTGATTAATTAACCTAATGGCTAATTAACCTAATTAACTCTTGTTAGTTAACCAATGAGTTTGATTTAACAGGACCCACATGACAGGTTGACCAAGTCAACTCTGTTGATCTTGACGTCGCCATGACATCATCTCGACATCATAAATCCAATTTTCAATTAATTAATTAATTAATTAAATTCCGAAATTAATAAAATCTTTAGAAAATCATATCTTTTAACCGTAACTTCGGATTAAAATATTTTCAACATGAAAGTTGCTCGTAACAGCGAGACGAATCCGGATAAGCAGTCCGTTCGTCCGCCACACCCCGCTAACCTATCGAACTCGCAACTTTCCTCCGCCCTCCGCTAGAAAACACGAAACACCGGGATATTTCGGATGTTTCCCCTTAACCGTACCACCTCATACCACGTTAGGGCACCCCTAGCATCGTTATTTGTCATGTCATGCATCGATATGCATCTATTTACATGGTATTCATTGTTTCTTCCCCTCTTCTCTCCGGTAGACTACGAGACCGACGCCTTGCTTGCCCAGTTCGACTACGGAGTTGACAACCCTCTCTCTTGCCAGAGCAACCAGGCAAGCCCCCCCTTGATCACCAGATATCGCCTACTCTTCTCTATACCGCTTGCATTAGAGTAGTGTAGCATGTTTCGCTTTCAGATACTCCTATCTTTGCTGCATAGCCTCGTCCTTGTTACTCTTGTTGTTTTTTACCGCAATCCTATATGCTTAGTATAGGATGCTAGTAGTTTCATCTGTGGCCCTACATTCTTGTCCGTCCGCCGTGCTATATTATCGGGCCTTGATCACTCGGGAGGTGATCACGGTATATACTATATACTTTATACATGATACATGTGGAGACTAAAGTCGGGTCGGTGGTGGAGCACCCATGAGTGGATCTTTGAGGCGGAGCGGCAGGCAGGTTGAGATCGCCTTAGGAGAGAGGTGGGCCTGGCCTGTTCGGGCGCTCGCGGATACTTAACACGCTTAACGAGATCTTGGTATTTGATCTGAGTTGGCTACGAGCTTATACGCACTAACCAACTACGGGAAAGATATGGGCACTCGGCATCGTGGTATCGGCGAAGCACTTTGACGTCGACGAGCGGCGTTGGCCGGATTGGACTGAACGCCACTAGGCTAGGTCTGCTTCCGGCCGCCCACGCAAATGTGCGTGTGTGCTCAGGCGATGGGCCTGCACCCTGGCGCTTAGGTTTAAACCGCGTCTTTGGCCTCTGTTGTGCCTAGGTGGGGTTGCGATGTGTTGATCTTCCGCGGTCGGGCATGACCCAGGAAAGTGTGTCCAGCCAAATGGGATCAAACGTGTTGGGTAAGTTGGTGCACCCCTGCAGGGAAGTTAATCTATTCGAATAGCCGTGATCTTCGGTAACAGGACGACTTGGAGTTGTACCTTGAGCTTATGACAACTAGAACCGGATACTTGATAAAACACACCCTTCCAAGTGCCAGATACAACCGGTGGTCGCTCTCTCTCTCAGGGATACGAGGAGGGGATCGCCGGGTAGGATTATTGCTATGTGATGTTACTTGGAGTACTTCAACCTACCCCCCTCCTACTTGTTGCAAGACAGGTGACCAGAAGCGTAGTCTTCGATAAGACTAGCTATCCCCCTCTTATTCTGGCATTCTGCAGTTCAGTCCACTGATATGGCCCTTTACACATATATCCATGCATATGTAGTGTAGCTCCTTGCTTGCAGTACTTTGGATGAGTACTCACGGTTGCATTGTTTCCCCCTTTTCCCTATCCATACTCGATTGCTGCAACTGCACGATGGAGCCAGAGCTAGGCGCCACCGTCGATGACGACTACTACTTTGGAGGTGCCTACTACTACGTGCAGCCGGCAGCGACGACACTCAGAGTAGTTTAGGAGGATCCTGCAGGAGGCCTGCGCCTCTTCGATCAGTATCCCGGCTTTGTGCTAGCCTTCTTAAGGCAAACTTGTTTAACTTATGTCTCGTACTCGATATTGTCGCTTCCGCTGACTCGCCTATGATCGAGCACTTGTATTCGAGCCCTCGAGGCCCCTGGCTTGTATTATGATGCTTGTATGACTTAATTTATTTGTAGAGTTGTGTTGTGATATCTTCCCGTGAGTCCTTGATCTTGATCGTACACATTTGCGTGCATGATTAGTGTATGATTGAATCGAGGGCGTCACAAGTTGGTATCAGAGCCGACTGCCTGTAGGAATCCCCTTCCACACTCCTTGGCCAAAGTCGAGTCTAGACATTGCAAAAACTTTTACTAACTTGGCTGTGTGCCTTACGGGCCCACGTCACCATCCGGTGGTACTAGGATCTTTTACTCCTCGACCTTTACTCTGGGACTCTGAACTCTCTTCTACTCGGGTTAAACGATTTTACTAACTAACACTAGGATCCCGAGACCACATTCACCCCAAAGTTGGATAGAGCCATAGTTATTCTTGGAATTGTATTTTGATCAATTTCCACACTGTCATTTGACTCCTTTGAAACATCTTTGTTTTCAGATGGAACCCACGAGGCAGGTGCGCCACACGACGGCCATTGGTGCCTCGGGATCACTGCGGTGCTAGCAGAGATGATGACCTATCCGGGTTATCGCTGGCACCCCGAGTACACCGCCTTTGAGGAGTACCGGGACTTTAACCAGAGCGATACCGAGCCATCGTCCACCTCTACTCTCGGAGTATGACTCCACTCTTGCTGCACACCGCACATGGTGTTGGGGTGACTATCGATATGGCAGTCCACGATGCTGCTTATGCTGCTCGACACGCCTTCGTGGAGAGTATCGAGTTGGACACCTCCCTTCGAGCACATTGCTATCGCGCCCGATGTTGGTGAGGAGGGTTACTACACCGCTGCCTACTCCATCGTCACCAGAGAGCCTTCTACCATCGTAACTTTGTTCGCGATCGATGGGCTGGATCGAGCTAACCGAGCTCTTCGCCACGAGTTGTACATCACCCGTCAAGCACCTTTACCGTGCTCGACGCTATCGCACCCTTTGTCCGATCCAGAGAGCTGTCGCTTCTGCGATCTACCCAGCCAGACCGTGATGCCTCGGGGTGTCGGTTGGCGAGGTGGGAGGCTACTCTCCGCGACTTGGTCCTCTTCTCGCCACTTGGACGCCGGGTTCGCACTGAGTATCCGCGGCCCCTGTGTCACCGACGTGGAGGACTATCCGCTGCCACACTACCAGCTTTCAGCTACAGCTACCTCCGCAGGACCGCGTGGGACTGATGTAGGCTTGCTTGTTAGTGTTAGATGCATTCGCCGCGAGCACTGCGTGCCGCCTATGATGTCTTAGTCTATGTATTGAACTCGTGTATCGAACTCTATGCATGATCCCTTTGTAAGATATCTCGACTACTATGTGGTTTCTATCGTGCTGCTTTCATTATGCATGTTTCATCATGAATGATTCTTGTCCTTGCATAATTTCTCAAATGCTGAACTACCCTGTTATATATTAGCGGGATGGTTAGACCAGCTGGTCGTGGTCGTGGTGGCAACTTCCCACCACCGCCGAGTACATGGCTGGTATGATCCAACAGCTTGAGATGAATCACCAGTTCATGGAGAACATGATGGCTCAGTTCCTCGCCCCAATATGAACCAGCAGCCAAACACAAGAACTCGCAGATTTCATACGCCTCAACCCAAGCGTGTACCGCTGCTCAACCCAGCCGGCTGGATCTTGATGGTAGCTCCGTGACATCACCTATGAAATGGAGTCTGCTGATGTAGCCCCCGCCAGCTATGTCACTTTTGCTTCCTTCTTCCAAGGGACCCGCAGCTCAATGGTGGGACAGCCACAGCGTACTCGCCAGCTTGGAACACTCATCACTGGCCAGACTTCCAAGTTGCTTTCGTGCCCGCTTCATCCCTCAAGGAGTCATGGACGGAAGAAGCGTGAGTTCCGCAACCTCACCCAAGGCAACAAGACTGTTGAAGCTTATCAGCGAGAGTTCCTGGACTTGTCTCGCTATGCTGAAGAGGATATTGCAACTGATGCACGCAGACAAGAGAAGTTCCGTGATGGCCTTCAAGCTGACATCAAGCTCGCACTTCTAGTGCACAACTTTGCTAATTTCGCCACCCTGGTGAACAAGGCTATCAATGTCGAAACTGGTCTGCAGGAATACCAGAGCTCTAACAGGCGCAACCGTGACACGGGCTCATCTTCGGGGCCGTCCTCGCAGAAGCACAAGATATGGATTCCCAACAGCATGTACCAGCCGAATGCACCTGCTCCCAGGCAGAGCTATGCTGCACCTCGTCTGTCTACTTCAACTAAGTAGCCAAAGCTTCCAGCTCCACCACCCCAAGCTCCTGTTCCCACTCCCAATAATGGCTTGTGCTTCAGGTGTGGACAACCAGGGCACCGTGCTAGAGAATACAACCAGAACCAGAATCAGCTGGCCCTTCCAGCGGCCGGCCGTGGAAACACCCAACCCCGCAACAACAATGCCAAGCCTTATGGTCGAGTTCAGGCCAACCACGTTGATCTGAACGAAGCTCAAGACCAACCTGCTACTGTGATGGGTACCCTCCTCGTAAATTCAGTACCAGCATGCGTTTTATTTGATACCGGTGCATCGCATTCATTCATGTAAGAAGATTTTGCATGCTTGCACGACATTAAATGTGAAGACATGAATGCTTCACTATTAGTGCACACCCCCGCAGGCCAATGTCGAACCTCCATGATTTGCAACGACGTCCCCGTTGAAATCGAAGGACTGGAATTCCTTGTCTCACCCATCGTGTTGAAGTCTTGTAGCATTGACCTCATTCGGGAATGAATTGGTTAAAGGCGATATCGCTTCCATAGTTTGCGCCACTAAGACCGCCCATCTGCTACACCCTTCGGATGAAATAGTCACTTACCAAGCTCATCGGTGCAAAATGCCGAGGCAAGGCTCTATGCATTGAATGCATTGAACGCGCACCCTCGAGGGCATTGAAAACATTCCTGTCGTTCGCGATTTCCGGGACGTTTTTCTGAAGAACTTCCAGGATTCCTCTGCTAGGGCTGTCGAATTCGCCATCGACTTGAAACAGGCACCACTCCTATAGCCAAGCGACCCTACAAGATGCCGCCGCATGAACTCCTTGAGCTCAAGGAGGAAATCGACAAATCTCTTCAAAGTGGTTTCATTCGCTCAAGTTGCTCTCCTTGGGGAGCACCTTCTCTCTTTGTCAAGAAAAAGGATGGGACAAACCGATTGGTCCAAGACTGCCGTCCTATAAATCAAGCTACCATTCAGAATAAGTATCCTCTTCCTCGGATCAATGATCTGTATGATCAACTGGCTGGTTCATCAGTGTTCTCTAAACTCGACTTGAGGTTGGGTTACCACCAGATCCGTGTTCGTGAGGAGGATATCCCCAAGACCGCCTTTGTGACTCGTTATGGTTCATACGAGTACACCGTCATGTCTTTCGGCTTAACCAATGCTCCAGCCACCTTCTCTCGCCTAATGAACTATATATTCTTGATTACCTCGACAAGTTCGTCGTGGTTTATCTGGATGATATCCTGATATTTTCCAAGAATGAAGAAGAACATGCTGAACATCTTCGTCTTGTGCTGGAAAAGCTACGAGAGCATCAACTTTATGCCAAGTTCTCCAAATGTGAATTCTGGCTTCCCGAAGTGACCTATCTCGGGCATGTCATCTCTAAGGATGGTATTGCCGTCAACCCTGAACGAGTTCAGGCTATTCTTGATTGGACTCCTCCGAAGAACGTCAAGCAAGTCAGAAGTTTTCTCGGTCTCGCCAGCTATTGCCGTCGATTCGTCGAGAACTTCTCCAAGATTGCCAGGCCTCTGACTAACCTGTTGCATAAGGGCGTCAAGTTCCAATGGACAGATAAATGTCAGGAAAGTTTCCAGGCACTCAAAGACAAGTTGACTTCTGCCTGATGCTAGCTCCTCCTGATACTAAGAAGGACTTCGTCATTTACTGCGACGCTTCCCGTCAAGGATTAGGCGGTGTCCTAATGCAAGAGCGCAAAGTGGTTGCTTATGCCTCTCGGCAATTGCGCCCTCACGAAGAGAACTACCCAGTTCACGACCTCGAGCTTGCTGCTGTCATTCATGCACTAAAGCAGTGGCGACATTACCTTCTCGGTAATCGTTGTGAGATCTTCACCGACCACCAAAGTCTGAAGTATCTGTTTACTCAGCCAGACCTGAACCTCCGTCAGCAGAGATGGATGGAGACTGTTGCAGATTTCGATTTGGGTATTTCCTATACACCAGGCAAGGCTAATGTAATGGATGATGCCTTGAGCCGCAAGTCTTACTGCAACCACCTCCAGGTTCACAAAGTTCAGCCCTCACTCGTTGAAGAATTCAGAAAGCTGAACCTCCATATTGTTCCTCCGGTGCACTTCGCCCCCCTCCTCGGAGTTAAGCAAGATGAACCTCCATGTTGTTTCCAGGGGTTCTCTCAATACCCTGGTTGCGAAACCAGATCTTGTGGACACCATCAAATGGATACAGAAATGTGACGATGAAGTCGAGAGGATTAAACTTTATCTCGCAGAAGGAAAACCCTCATTCTTCACTGTGGATGACGACGGCACCTTATTCTTCAAAGGTCGCCTAGTGGTACCGAGTAAGAGGGCAAAACTGAATCTGACTCAAAGGTTATGAAAGAAGCTCATGATCGCCTTTGTCTATTCATCCGGTAGCACCAAGATGTACCAAGACATTCTTGAGAGATTCGGTGGTCTAATATGAAGCGAGACATTGCTCGTTATGTTGTTGAATGTGACGTTTGTTGTCGATCAAAGCAGAACATCAAAGGCCTCTTTGGAACTCTGCAACCTATCTCTATTCCTGAATGGAAATGGGACCATGTTGAAATGGACTTCAATCCTTTGGATTTCCCAAATCGCAGAAAGGTAATGATGCTATTCTTGTCGTCATTGACGGCTTTCTAAAGTTGCACATTTTTGGCGGTCAAAGAAACGATCTTCGCTAGTCAGCTTGCAACGCTCTATATGTCCAGAATTGTTTCACTTCACGGTATTCCACTGGTTATCAGCTCGGACCGTGGCAGCTTATTCACTTCAAGATTCTGGGCAAGTTTTCAAGAAGCTATGGGGACTCACTTATCTTTCAAGATCGCGTTTCATCCGCATGATACAAGGGCAAGTTGAACGTGTCAACCAAGTTCTCGAAGACATGCTTCGAGCTTGTGTTATTTCCTTCGGCAAGAAATGGGAGGAATCTCTTCCGTATGGTGAGTTCTCTTATAATAATAGCTATCAAGCTAGTCTAAAGATGGCCCCCTTCGAAGTGTTATATGGACGAAAGTGCCGAACCCCTCCGAACTGGTCGAAACTGGGGCGCCCACTCTTGGTCCGGATATTATCCAACATGTCAAGATCAAGTCCGCATTATTCGCGAGAATCTCAAGACTGCTCGACCACGCTAAAAGAGTAATTATGACCGTCATCATAAAGACATGGTCTATCAACCAGCGAAAAAGGCCTATCTTCGCGTTACACCAATGAAGGGTGCTCACCGCCGGGATCAAGGGCAAGCTAGCTCCTCGCTATATTGGCCCATTCACTATTCGGAAAAGCGTGGGAAAGTGGCATATCAAGCTGGAGCTTCCGTCGAACCTTTCTCGAGTTCACGATGTGTTCCACGTGTCACAACTCCGACGCTGCTTCAAGGACCCAATCCGGCGGTGGACCATGAAGTGCTCGAATTGCAACAGACCTCTCCTATAAAGAGCATCCGTCCGCATTCTCGACCAAGCTGAACGCCGCACACGCCGGCGATCAAGTTCCTCAAAGTCCGTGGTCAAATCACTCTGAAGACGAAGCCACCTGGGAACGCGAGGACCGTCTTCGTGATGAATACCCCGCACTCTTCCCTTCTACCTCCTAAATCTCGGGACGAGATTTCTTGTAGTGGAGGAGATTTGTAACGCCCGGATAATCATGCTACAGTAATCTCACGTTGATGGTGCCACGTCACCTCTGTCACTGTAGTTAACCACGGGTTAAATCAAAACGGTTTCGAAATTCAATTCAAAATTATATGGCAATAAAAGTTTTCAAAAAATTAAAACTAAAATGTTCGGGGGTTGTCAAATATTACAAAGTTAATTATGGTGGGGTGCACACATTTTTATAAAGTGTCTGAATATTTTAAAATAAATTAAAACAGAAAAGGAAAAATAAGAAAAGAAAAATAAAACAAAAGGAGAAAGGAAAACCCCCCCTCGCCAACTGGGCCAAACGGCCCAGCCGGCCGGCCACAGGCCCAACTGGGCCAAGCCCACCTGGCCCAGCCGGCCTCGCCTTATCCCCTCGGTCCACCCGACCGAACCCTAGCCGCACCCCACTCCACCCAGTCCCCCCTCCCGCATCGCCCGCTCCTCCCCCCCGATCTGGATCAAGATTCGGGGCTCGACCTCAACGCCGGCGCCCCGCCGCCGAAGCGCCACCTCTTCCCTCCTCCCGGCCGGCCACCCGGACGCTGCCCCCGCCAGACGCCTGACGCCCCTCGTCGCCTCGGAACCGTCCCCGTCTCCCACCTCGCCGGTTCCACATCGCCGGACGGCCGCCGCCTCGACCTCCTCCCCGCCGGACGTCCCCGACCGTCCCCGAGCCCTCTGCCTAGGCCCTACGCACCCTCGTGAGCTCGCCCCCCCTTCGCTCCCCCTCTCCCACTAGTTCGCCTCGGCCGCCGCCGCTCGACGCGCCCGGCGCCATGATCGCCCGCCCCTTCCCAGACGCCCGCGCCGAAGCTCGGCGGGCTCGCGTCCGCCGTGCGGCCGCGCCCCATATCGCCACCACCGAGCGCGGCCCAGCGAGCACGCCGCGCCGAGGCCGCCGTCGCCGCCACGCCGGGTTGCGCATCGCCGCACCGCGCCTCCCCTCGCCCGTCGCCCTCGCCCGCCCCTGCGCTCCGTAGCCCCGTTCCCGAACCTCGCCCGAAGCGCCTCGCCGCCGATGAGCTCGATGCGCTCAGCTCCGGCCACCGCAGCCTCCGCCACCGTCACAGGTCGCTCCGTCGCCGTCTTGCCGTTCGAACGAGCCCGGCCGCGCCCAAAACGGTGCGGGGTGGGCAAATCCCGCAACCTCCCGAACGCCACCACCGCCTCCACTCACCGCCGGCGAAGATTCCGGCCATTACGGCCCGCGCCACCATCACGGTTGGATGCGGCCCAGCCCCACCCTTCGAACGCGCCCAACCAGGGCTTGAATGGCGCGCCGTAGCGCGATTCCGGCCATCTCCGGCGTTCGGCCGCCGCGGATGGCCTCGCCCGGCGTTGTTCGGGCCGTGGCTTGACGACCGCACCGACGGGCCCGCCTCGGTCATTGCCCGGCCCCCCTGGACTCGGTTGACCACGTTGACCGTGGTCAACAATGCTGACTGGGCACTCAGTGCCAGTGACCACAGGGTCCCACCCCAGAACGTTAAAAAAATGATAATTAAAATATTAATTAATTAATTAAGTAAATAATTAATTTAATTAATCCTGATTAATTAACCTAATGGCTAATTAACCTAATTAACTACTGTTAGTTAACTAACAGAGTATGACGAACGGGACCCACATGACAGGTTGACCAAGTCAACTCTGTTGACTGCTGACGTCAGCATGACATCATTCTGACATCATAAATCCATTTTTCGAATTAATTAATTAATTAATTAAATTCCAAAAATTAATAAAATCTTTGGAAAATCATATCTTTTTATCCGTAACTCGGATTAAAATATTTTCAACATGAAAGTTGCTCAGAACGAGGAGACGAATCCGGATACGCAGTCCGTTCGTCCGCCACACCCCCTAACCTATCGAACTCGCGAACTTTCCCCACGGCTCCTCGGCGAAAAACACGAAACAAGGGATATTTTCCGGATGTTTCTTAACCGTACCACCTCATACCACGTTAGGGCACCCCTAGCATCGTTACTTGTCATGTCATGCATCGATATGCATCTATTTACATGGTATTCATTGTTTCTTCCCACTCTTCTCTCCGGTAGACTACGAGACCGACACGCTGCTGCTGCCCGGTTCGACCACGGAGTTGACGACCCTCTCTCTTGCCAGAGCAACCAGGCAAGCCCCCCCCCTTGATCACCAGATATCGCCTACGAGCTTATACGCACTAACCAACTACGTGGGAAAGATATGGGAACTCGGCGTCATGGTATCACCGAAGCACTTCAGACGTCGGCGGAGCGGGCGCTGCGCCGGATTGGACTGAACGCCACTAGGCTAGGTCTCGCTTCCGCCGCCCGCACGCGTCTTGGTGTGCTCAGGCGATGGGCCCTGACCCTGCGGCGCTTAGGTTTAGACCGGCGTCTGGCTCTCTGTTGTGCCTAGGTGGGGCTGCGGCGTGTTGATCTTCATGCGGGCATGACCCAGAAAGTGTGTCCGCCAAATGGGATCAAACCTGTTGGGTAAGTTGGTGCACCCTGCAGGAAGTTAATCTATTGAATAGCGGTGATCTTGATAATGTGGGCGACTTGGAGTTGTACCTTGAGCTTATGACAACTAGAGCGGATACTTGATAAAACACACCCTTCCAAGTGCCGATACAACCGGTGGTCGCTCTCTCGAGGGATACGAGGAGGGATCGCGGGTAGGATTATTGCTATGTGATGTTACTTGGAGGACTTCAACCTACCCCCTCCTACATTTGCAAGGCAGGTAACCGAAGCGTAGTCTTGATAAGACTAGCTATCCCCTCTTATTACGGCATTCTGATTCAGTCCTTGATATGGCCCTTTACACATATATCCATGCATATGTAGTGTAGCTCCTTGCTTTGAGTACTTTGGATGAGTACTCACGGTTGCATTGTTTCCCCTTTTCCCTATCTATACTCGATTGCTGCAACTGCACGATGGAGCCCAGGAGCGACGCCACCGTCGATGACGACTACTACACTAGAGGTGCCTACTACTACGTGCAGCCCGGCCGACGACCAGGAGAGTAGTTTAGGAGGATCCAGCAGGAGGCCTGCGCCTCTTCGATCTGTATCCCGGTTTGTGCTAGCCTTCTTAAGGCAAACTTGTTTAACTTATGTCGTACTACTGATATTGTTGCTTCCGCTGACTCGTCTATGATCGAGCACTTGTATTCGAGCCCTCGAGGCCCTGGCTTGTATTATGATGCTTGTGTGACTTATTTTATTTGTAGAGTTGTGTTGTGATATCTTCCCGTGAGTCCTTGATCTTGATCGTACACATTTGCGTGCATGATTAGTGTACGATTGAATCGAGGGCGTCACATTCTTCCCCTTCATCACTTGGTTCAATAACAGACAAGCTTCGCCTTCAATGTAAGATTTGGCATGTCAATTAGGGAGCACAAGTATAGTACTAAACTTAATTTTCTGATGAAAGTGGCAAAATACAGGCCAACAGTTGTGAAATATCCTTATCTTACATCAATGGGATATTACGGCACATACTGATTGGAAGTCTTGTCTCCATTTGTGCAGTTCACTAAAATCAAGCAACATTATCGTACAAGTAGCACAACATATGAAAGCACACCGCAGAATCATGTGAAAGAAGGCTAGTCTTGACCTCTCATGATGCGGAATTCAAACAACTCACAAGAATAAGATCTGAACCAAATTCGCCTTAACGGATAGGAAGTAAGATCTCCTCTTGTGCAGTTCCACTAAGATCAAGCAATCAAGCAACGTTGTCGGGGTGACATTTTGGTTGAACTGCACAAAACACTCTTAAAACAAAAGTGTTTTGTGCAGTGCAACAAAAGGTCACAATGGCAACGAGGTGAAGTAGATAACCCTGTTTACACAGTGGTACAAAGGAAACAATTAGTGGTCAATAACGGTGGATGACACAAAAGCCAACAAAAAGAAGCATCTACCTTATCTAAATTAGAAAGAAAGCAAGACAGTAGCATTTCTCAAATGGTGGCATTGATTAATATTAACATAGAGATTATATTAACAATAAAATTCGTTAAACATGTAATTTGCTTTTAACTGTGGCATTGCATCAATTTTCCAAATGCATTATTAGAGGGTGTTTGTTTACAGGACATTTTGGTGTAGGGACTAAAAACTCCGTGTCACCACATCTAAACCAAACAGGAGGGACTTTTGGGACTAAAAGTGGGCATTTGGGACTAAAGAAAGAAGACCCGAGGAGTCTTTTGGGACTTTTTCCAATAGTTGCCCCTGCCACGATCGCACCTTGTTTCTATTAGTTCATTACTAGGGGTAACATGGTCTTTTATCATGTCATTTAATAACCTCTAGTCCATGTTTACTCCCTGGAACCAAGCAGGTAGGGACTAGGGAGTTTTTAACCAAACAGGGCCTTATATTAACAACAGCTAATGAGTTGCATGGGACAGTGGACGCACCAGCACCATGTGCATCTACCGATGTATTGTGGTCATGCACAGTCTGTTGCAACAAAGAACAAACAACCAAGGAGCGTATTTGTGTTGGTCCCAGTTTTGTTATCTTTAGACACCTTTCCCTATGTGAGCGCAGAAAATCTAGTCCTGCTCAAACTCTACAGCCTTGTCCCTTCCTTTCCTTTTTGAACTAGTACTTTCGCCCCTTCCTTTCCTCTTTGAACCATGTCCTAGATTTATGGATACAACTTTCCCCACTACTTTCCCCCATTCCTTTCCTCTTTGAACCACGTCCTAGATTCATGCTATACAACTTTCCCCCTTCATTTCCTCTTTGAACCACATCCTAGATTCATGCTATATACAACTTTTCCCACTACTTTCCCCCACTCCTTTCCTCTTTGAACCACGTCCTAGGTTCATGGTATACATGCAGCTAGAGAAATGCATGTGGAGTAAGTAAAATATACCTTAAGGTTCTTGGGGCGTGGTTCGGTGGACGACGGGACGACGACGAAGAAGAAGGGGTCGGAGGCCCTCCCGCGCCGCCGCTAGGTGGAAAGTGAACAGCAGCGCCGGTAGTGGATTCCCTCCCTCGCCAACGGCGACAGCGTTAAGCCTCCTTCCATTCCCGGCGGACGAATCCTGCCGGCTCTTTGAGCAGCAGTGAGGGGAGAGAGAGGCCAACGAAGTCTTGTTTAGATCTGGAGAGGGCGAGAGAGTGTGAAGAGAGCAACTACAAGCGCTAAGGCTCCAGCGTGTATGTATATATACTGGAGAGAGAGTGTGAAGCGTGCAAACCCTAGAAAACATTTTGACCAGTCAAAGAATCCTCCTGGCAAAAATTATGCTCAAGTGTAGTTATCGAACCCGAGACCTCAAGTTTGATGAGCGAACATGCTAACCAGCTACACAACCCTCCTGTTATGTTCAACGAGAGGAAAATAACCTTTTATACATTCCTGCGTTCGTGTGATAGGCATGCCGTGTTTTTGTGTGTGTGTGTGTGGGAGTCATTAGGATTTCAATCATAATCGTGTCATGTGGCTTTGGTGGTAAGACTATCCACAGTGATGCAGAAATAATGCAGCCTTGGTCACCTTACCTCTCTCCACTAGTACGTTCGGTCCCACCATTCAGAGGGTGAAACAAACAAATTAATAAGAAAAATTAAAAGCGCCAGCGGTGTATCTTACTGCCTCACACATCTCGCTACTGCTCGGGAACACTGTCCAATTGATCCCTCTGTTCGCTCACGTACTATTTTAAGTGAATCCTTATTATAACATGCACACAAATTTTGGGCACTTGTATTCGACTTAATTCAATGTGCCACCGTATCTCGTATACTTACTACTCCCTCCGTCTAGGTGTAATAAGTCACGTTAGAAGGTGCAACGGGACCAATGTGCGTGCGTGTGCGTGTGTGTGTTTAACAGCATGTGTGTGTTAGAGAGTGCGACAGATCGACCTACTCCTACAGAGATATGGTGTGTAGTGTATGATTTTAGCCGCGAGAGTCGGTGCATCCTCTCGTTTCCGGGCGTGTCCGGTAGGGACATGCGGACAGCTACCACGCCCGCTCCTAACCAGCCTGGCCCACCCAAAGCCCCTCCATCGCCCGCGTGCGCTTCCCGCCTGAAACTGTCAGCACCGCTCCAGAGAATTGGTGCCGCATTCATGCCCGGGCAGAGCGGACGCGACCTCTCACTTGCGCAAGAGTGATGGTTGCTTCGTCCGTCCAACTTACTGCTGGGTCTATGTGATTTGACAGCTCATTGGTCTTTATTACTGAGGTGGTAGGACTGCTGGATGTCCCACACTTTCGGCGAAAGGAGGTAGCAGATTACAATTTTCTCCATTCTTACAGCGGAGGAGTGCAAGAGCAGTGAAAACACGCAGGCTCAGTGATTACATGGCCCACCTCACACTATCACCGTGCGACAGCTAACTCTTTACATAGTACTCCCTCCGTTCCTAACTATTACTAGATGAGTCCCAGCGCGTTGCCGCGGAACAGCGGTATATCTCTCTGCGCAAAATTATCGATTTCATAGAACTAAAAAAAATCTATAACCGCATGAAAAATGTGGTAGCCAAACTAAATAAACTCCCATCATCATTTAGATCATCCCACGTAAGGAAAAAAGATCAGCCAACTCCTACTGCATAACGGGATTATATTTTTCTTTTTGACATGTTAATGGGACTTAAAAGCTCACTTACATGCATGCTACCGGTGCATTCTTGCATGCAGACATGTTGATGTGATTTAAAACCCACTCACATGCATGTGCCACGGTATTTCTGCATGCTTGCATGTGGCTTAGTGCGGATCCTCTCAACGTCTAGATCAGACGGCTATTATGACTGATTTACTTCATCTAACGGCTACGTCAATTTTCATGATGTGACTCAAGGAGAGGATAGAGAATTCCTAGTAGTGGGGGCTAGCTATTACTACTAGATAAGTCTTTGTAGAGATTCCACTAGGTGAACTACATACGGAACAAAATGAATGAATCTACACTTAAAATGCATCTATATACATCCGCATGTGGTTAATGGTGAAATCTCTACGAAGACTTATATTTAGGAACGGAGGAAGTACTAGTATAGTACTAGTACGCGTACTGTAATTTATCAGCGAGATAAATTTGTACAATGCTATGAAGCTTCCAGCTCCTGTTACATGTATCTTGCGTCCAAGGTTGCCCGTTGCAACATTTCATCAAATATAAAGGAGACTAACACGCATGCTATTGCATCTCAATGATTGACAGATCATAGCAAATATGTACTCCCTCCGTTCCAAAATAAGTGTCTCAACTTTGTGCAAACTTTAGTAGAAAGTTGTACTACTACTAAAGTTGACACTTATTTTGGAACAGAGGCAGCTAAAGAAAAAAACGATCCATGCAGTCCCTAGTCCTTGAACTGTGAACCCTGACCAGGCTTCAATTTGCTGGCAACGTTCGAGCTGCCTAATAAATGAAGTTTGCAACCTTTTGACCATCGGTTCATTTTGTGCAGTTTCACCAAAATCCAGATGAGCATCCATGTGGCAAACAAATTGAAGAAGCGTGATTAGAATAAGATTACTAGGACTAGTTGATGAGACATAAACTCATCACAAATACAGTACGTAGAAGCCAGTAGAAGTATCAGGTATGTGCGGGGCAAAGAAGTAGAGAAATATCCACAGGGAGTGATGTGGGGAGCAGGAGCAGTGGTGCAAGCCGGCTGTAAAGAGAGTTGTACCTGAGGGACATAGCTCAACCTTGAGGAGGGCAGTGGGAGGCGGCAACTGCCCACGTTGTGGCAGTGAGCAGGGGACGAAGGCAACCTCACCGGCTTTGTGAGAGAGAACGGCGGGGACCCCTAATCGGGACGTGCCGACAGTGGGTTTTCGCCGTCGGCGACGGCCACCGCATCTACACTAAGCATCCACCACTTCCCCAAGCGGACGTGATCCGCCAGGATGTTAGAGATGTGGCCACAGTCGTTTTGTGCGAGAGAGTGTGAAGAGAGCAACCCCAGCAAGCAACCGTGTAGGCTGGCCCGTCCTGACTATGTATATAGTGGAGCGGTTTCCTTTTCTCTCCATATGAACCTATCATATTGCATACGTGCCACTGAAGAAAAAAATTATTTATAAATGACGCGGCACCTACTACTCGTTCTCCTATAACCTTGCGCTTGGCATCTCCAAAATATTAACCTTATGATTGGCTCTTCGCCTCTTCGGGAAGTCGAGCAATAATGGTAGTGCAGTATATATCGTTCTGGCTATATGAGACCGAATGAATTGCTGCACGGACACCACGTGGGCGAGGGTCGAGGGGCGAGGGAGAGTGCTACTACATACGGAGCAAAATGAGTGAATGTACACTCTAAAATACGTCTGAAACAGTTCAAAACCTATACTCCCTTGCCAGCGCGCGCTTCTCGCGTGAAACGGCCAGCGTCGCCCTGGAGCGTCAGTGCCGCATTAATACTCGGCTAGAGCGGAGGCGACCTCTCACTGGCGCCAGCTTGGAAGTGGCGCGACGGCCGAGAGAGCGCCGCTTCCCGGTGCATGCGACTGCTCCGCGTCGAGACTGGCCATAGGCCCTGTTTGGATCCATGGGTTATTAGAGTTAGTTTGAACTAGTTGGGGGTCAAATAGCCCTAAAGTATCCAAGCATGAGGGTTTAAATTGGAGCAAGTTGCACCGAACCCACCAAAAAAACTATCCCACCCAAGAGGTGCTAACTGGAGATAGTTCTCATTGGGACCACTGAAAAATCACTTTTCTCTCTCCATGAAGTGCATTTATTCTCAATCTAACCCTGTCACCCAAACACCTCTTTGTCTACATTTAGTTCAGGGTTAGTCATGAGTTAGTCTAACCTCTAGCTAAGTTAGAGTATCAAACAGGAGCAGTATAGGACATGCAAGTTTCTCAAAGCATACAGGCAAATTCGTACGTGAAAGTATTTTTTTCTTTTTGAAAACGGAACGTGAAAGGAATTTTTTTAGAATGCTATTGGCATGTCGCTAACATGTGATAGTTAACCGACCTCAATAGACGGCAGAAACACCATCCCGCCGCACTTTGATAGAGACGAGGAGGGAGAAGCGATACAGGCTGCTGGATTACTAGAGATAGGTGTCGCACGGAAGCCAAGAAATATGGTGATAGAGTGAGTTAGCCATGTACTAGTATGATGTAACTACACTGGGCTGCCGTGTTTCGTACTCTTCCAGTCCACTGTGGAGATGATTGGTTAATTTTATATCGCTGAATAATATTAAATATTATGAGTGCAGACGCTCCACCACCAGGTTCCTTGCTCCTTCTCGGTCGTCCGAATCTATGTTCTTCCACTCTATTTTTTTACGTGAGCTTTGTTCATCCTTTTGCCAACACGCGAGACATGTAGCATCAAGGCGCACGTGTTATGCAATGATCGTTCCATTTATATGAAGAACACGTGGCACTGGAACTACGAGACAGACATCTACCCAGGAGTGGACGTACGAACCTGAGTAATGTAGCGCAGTAAGTGAGGTAGAAAGGCACAAATGGTATGAACATGCGTGGCATACAGGGTGTGTTTGGTTGCGTTCTCGTCTCAGCATAGTTGTTCCCTCTTCATGCATGCTCAACTCAACACCCCTCTTCATGCATGCTCTCTTTATGCATGCTTCTAGTGTATTTGTGCTAAACTAGTGTGGACTCATGCACCCTCCATGCACTCTACCAAACACCCAAACTGAGTGCTACTACATACGTTCTAAAATGAGTGAATGTACACTCTAAAATACGTTTATATACATCAGTGTTTGGAGTATGTACTAGTAGTTCATATTGAAATGTACTAAAGGACATATATACTCCAAACAATATGATATAATCTCTATAACCAAGGTAGTAGGGACGAGGAGTAAGCGGAGGGAGTAGTAAATTTTCTCCTCGTCACCTGTGAGCCACCACAGCATGGGCGAGGGAGGAGCAAGCTTCACCTCATCCTGCGAGCCACCGCGCCCATGGGCGGGGGAGACGGCGTACTAAGCAAGCTTCTCCTTGTTCTGTGAGTTGACGGGACACATCAAAAGTACTCCAGTGTATAGAGCCTTGCCTCTAAGGTAGGCCCCACATGGTTTGCCTCTTTTTTTAATTTAACATAAGCGTCAAATCGCAATTTGTTTGTTCATCCGTGGTAGACGATCCTCCCTCCACCAAGTGGACAACCAGTACACGTGCCAAATTACCACGTGGGCTGCCTTTTTCGTACATAAATGAGCTCCACCGTGTACCCGCGCGGGTGTGGTTGGGAAAGAGACGGGAGTACGTGCGCCGTGCATGCACCTCTTCTCTTCGTGCACGTCCCCCACCTACATGGGTGTGTGAGAGAGATACAAACCGCGTTCGTGAGTGTTTTTTGTTTTGTGGTGGGGGTGGGGGTTGATTTCGTGAATTATTTGTGGGAATATGAGTCGATGACATCTCAAACAAATTTTTGCATGCAATGTGTGTGAAATGGAGGCCTATCCATATCATACATAGAGGGTCGGGCAATCCACGAGAAGAGAGGGAGGGGTCATAGCTATCGATAGAGTCGAAGAGAGGATCAAGTGGGTGGGTGCGAGATCGATGAAGAGAGCCATCGAAATTGTGTGTGTGTGTGTGTGTGTGTGTGTGTGTGTGTGTGTGTGTGTGTGTGTGTGTGTGTGTGTGTGTGTGTGTGTGTGTGTGTGTGTGTGTGTGCAAGTCAAAGATATAGGGCGACTGGCCTACTGAACGTTAGAGGGCACATGTCAAGTTTGAGTGTGGTGGGGAGACTTGACTAGAGTGCTTGATGTATCGGTGTGTGTGGGGGGGAGGGGTGGGGGAGGGTAGGCAGAGGCCTAACTATAGAGTTAGAACGACTCGTATATGTTTTGAGAAGGAGAGACCCAGCTATGTCTTGAGGGAGATCGGTCGACATCCATACATAACTAAAGGACGGGAAATATGATGGGACAGAGAGAGAGAGAGAGAGGAGAGAGAGAGAGAGGGAGGGAGAGGGGTAGAGTGCTGGATGGGTGATGGAGTTGCTTCTCGGAGATGTTGGGAGAGGCCTACTAGACAAACTGAGGGTGAAACTGCAATGTTATCAATAAGAGTGGGGATGTGTTTCTGTGTGTGCCTGTGCGTGATAGATCTGTCGGGACGCATCCATGGATGATGAAGGGGAACCATGTGTTTGGTAAGCAAACCTAACTAGATCGGTAGATCAATTGTTGTTTGTCGGAGGAAGGGAGAGACACAACTAATGAGGTAGATCGATCGATGTGTGGGTAAAAACGAGTTATAAGGACCTAGCTGGCTATATGTATAGCGAGAGATCGGTCGGTGTACGTCCATTTGTTAGAGGCAAATAAGGCCCATCGAGACGGATAGACAGAGAGAATGGAGCTAGGAGGTGGTGCGAGAGGCCCAACTACTAGCTAGATAGGGGGAGGAGTGTGCGGTTGTGAGATCGATGAAAAGAGGGGCGAGAGTTTACACATGTGTCTGACCATATGAGAGACACGAGGCAAGGACATATAAAGGAGGAGATTGAAGCTGTGTGTGTATGATGTAGGCAGGCATCACAGGAGAGGTTTATCGATCGGTGTGTGTCGGAAAGGAGTTGTGGAGACTCTGCGAGAACGACCTAAAGAAAAAAATGAATGTGCCCGGTGGATAGAATGCCGAGGGAGGGGGAGGGCGAGGAGGGCGTGTGCATGCACGAGAGAAAGTTAGTGGTAGCTACAAAGGTTAGAGGATTGTGTGGGTGTAAGAGACTAACCAAGATCATAATTTGATATGAAAGCGGATTCATATATTTGAATAGAAGACCATAGTGTTTTAAACATTGCATGCATGAATATAGCGGTGATACACGTGCTGTGCACATGCTATACCATAATGTGATAATGCATGGCGTTTGCAACTCACAGCTAAATGCCGAACAATCTAAAACATACTATACATCAAACAATCTCACATTTTATTTGAATTTGTGATAATGTGTGGCGTTGCAGCTTACAACTAAATATCGAGCAATCTAAACAATACTATATATCGAACATTCTCACATTTTATTTGAATTTGTGGTAATGTGTGGTGTTTGCAACTCACATCTAAATACTTGTAGGCGTAGGGGGTGGGGCACCATACATAATGTGATAAACACATTATAAATATGAGACATGGTTTAGATTATGAAGATCTAGCTAGAGCTAGAAATGTAATGTGATTTGAAATCAAAATAAAGTTGATTCAAAAAATCTAGTTCGAGTTCATATAGTACACATAGTTCATATGTAACTCGAGACTAATCATGTGGTGTGCTGTGAAGATAATACACAAACGATGGTTTGACTTGACAATAATGATGATTGTAGATCTTATTAAAAACAGATAAACGAATTCAAATGCTTTGACTTCACAACAATCATTACTGTAGATCTTATTCAAATTTAGTTCATATTGAAGCGGTAGTATATACGTTTGGAATGCACTAAAACGTTCATTTGAGTAGTAGGTTGCATGCATTATACGCGTAGCGAAATATTTTAATTGAACATAACATGAATTCAAAGTTTTGAATGACATTTGATGTGCGCATTGATTTGGTACAGTACACATTAGGCTTGTCCGGAAATTTCAACCTGCGCCTTGTTAGCCCGAAATATTTAAGATATATCTTTGTCTCGTTGTGCTCCCACAACTCCCTCCATCTCAACCGGCACCTTGCTATTCCGAAATTACAACGCGCGCGAAAACTCCCACCTCCTGTGAAATCCCGACACGTGAAATGCCCGTGGTACCCCTGAACCGAAAGAACCACCTCAAATCGGTGGGGGGTACTCCACATCAACACCTCGACTTCCCTCATCCACCGTACCGGATGAGGATCCGTCGTCGATCTCATCGTCCCACCGGTTCAGCCACCCCGTCCTCAACCTCCAAGGAGCTGCCCCGATGTTCCCCTCATCTTTCGCGCCACCTCCATTCCCACACCGCCGACTTCACCTGCACCACCGGAAGAGCATCATCATCACCGTTTCCTCGGATGAAGTTGCGGCCTAATCAGCGCCACCAAAGAGGTTGTAGTCTAATCGCCGCATTTTCTTCTTGATTCGATCTCACGGTGCTGCCAGCGCTCGGTCCCGAGCCGACACGGCGCGACTCCATCCACGGCGGCGTCGCCGGCCACTTCCTCCACGGCGTCGCTCCCTCGGCGGCGACGTCCACATCAGTAGGAGCTGCTGCTGCTTTAGCTCTCGCTCGCGCTGCTGCTCTGCTCTTGCTCTCGGTCCCCTGCCTGGTCTGCTCTTGCTATTGCTCTTGCTCGCGCTGCTGCTCTCGCTCTTGCTCTTGCTTGCGATGCTTCTCCGATTTGGCTACACTTCAGTCGACTGAATTGACTTTTGGGTCAGTCGATTTTCAAGGGGTGGGCTCGCCGGGGTGAAGGAAGAACCTGCCGCAGCGGGGAGGGGGCTCGCCGAAGAGGTACCCCACTATCTATCTTAGGGTTCAGGATGGGGGCGGTGGTCACCGGTGATAGAGGGGCGGTGGCGTGGGGATCGCCGGAGAAAAAGCTCGGCACGGGGGGGCCTAGAGGGATGGCCGGGACGGCGGAGGACCGGCGGTGGGGAGTGTTTTCGGGGCGGGCGAGGAGGCGCACCACCGGCCGCAGGCGGCGGGGTGCTGCTGTTTGGCCGGTGGTGGCTGGCGGCTCAGGGGGGTGGAGGTTGAAGATGAACCGCAGGCCCTTGATTTCGTATCCAACGGCTGCAAAATCGACTGACCAGTGATGAAAAAGTCTGTCGACCGACGTGTAGCCTCACCTTGCTAGTGCGTTCAGTTTCGATAGCAAAATTTAGTTTCGAGGCAGCAAAATTCAGTTTCGACAGTTAGGTTCAGTTTCGATAGTTAAGTTCAGTTTCGACAGTTAAGTTCAGAGATGAGCGGCTGATGTATTTTACATCTAGCACTTTGTGGTTATGTATTTTACGTCATGTATTGGAGATGCTATTAGAATTCCACTCAGGTTAACGTTGTTCGTTGTCTCTCTTGTCCTGCTTCAGCCTAGCGTCGTACAACTCACCGGAGCTGCTCCAACGACGAAACCCTCCATCACGGCGGAGCAGTACCTCGGGCTCCCTCTCCAGACGCATAAGATCTTCTTCCCCTCCTCCGACAGCAAAGTCAGCCGGAGCATCCTCACCGGCCAACCCAATCACGCTGAGATCGACATGGCTTCGCCAAAGAGGTTGTACACTTGTTGCATCTCTTTTTTACTCTACATGTTATATATATTGTCCACTGAGCACACGGATTTGTTCCTTTAGTGTCTCCTTGAAAGAGAAAGCGTAGGAATTTTAATTTTGACTTGTCCTCCTTTTCAAATTCCTATTCATGAAGCACAAGACTAAGAGATAGTAGCATAATAGCATTATAACCATACATTTTCTTGTGGTTTGACTTAATCTCACCATGCTTCTTTGCATCCTGTGATCTTCCAGTTGTTGTGAATCAAACACCCAGATTGGCAGAAATCCTGTGTTTTTAAATTCTCTGTTTTGCACGTGCATTCCTATCCTATTCCTATCTATTTCCTGTCCCTGCATTGTTGGGATCCTCCCATTCAAACGAGCCCTTACAGAATTACTTCTCTTACACATAGTTGTCAAAGAAAACCTTGCGTGCTTTGTCCCGCTCCTGCTACGCCGTCGTCCACCCCAGCTCAGCTGCTCCAACGACAGAAGGGTCCAGCATAGCAGGGATCCGACCTCCAGACTGTCTTTCGCTGCCTCAGATCTTCTTCCCCGCCACTGGCAGCCATGAAAACTGCATTACCATCATCAACCGAGCAGATGACCTCGAGGACTACACGGGTCCGCAAGAGAGGTCGCACTCTTTCGTGTCTGCGTATGTTATGCATCGCTTAATATTACATGCTACTTTATCATCATGTTCACCGATTAGACTCTGAGTCAGCTCCAAACTAATGGTCAAACTTGAGTTTTTAAATGGTTGTGGGGTACATATCGGGGACGCTATCAATAGTATCTATCTACTATCTGGTTAATCTCCGGTGTCTACTATGAGTTTCATGTTGGGTGGGAAACAAATAGTAAAGAAGCCATTATTTGTATTTATTAACTGAAGCCATTATCTGCCTGCTATTATTGGTTTTGGGTCTATCCACAGGTTGCTACCATCACTCTGGATTTCTGCATGCACTCCTTACATAATCTCACTATGTTTTATTCCTATGCATGATAGTTATTGTAAACAATGGAACTGAACATGTAGAGCAAAAGAGACGAGCCTTGCGTGGCAATATAATTTCATGCAGACGTCGCTCCATGGTAGGCGCAAAGGCAGCCCCCCCACTCCACGCATTTCGGATTGTAATCGAGAGGAAGATATCTGTTCTAAGGGGGATTCAGAAGGAGAAGATAACTCATATTTACCCCCTGAGGTCTTCGCTCTAACTTGGCATGCTGATGTTGGTTATATCATGCATATGGTGTCTTGCATTGCTTACTTTATACATCAAATATGTCATCTGCTTAGTTTAGACATCCTTTGTGCGAATGCCATCTGTTTAGTTTATTCATCGTTTATGTGAATTATGCAACGCCAGCTTGTTTAGCCAGGCATCATATATGTGAATTTTGCAATGCCATCCTGCTTAGCTAGTCATCTTATATATAAATTATATTAGGCCATCCTTTTTTTTCGTTACATATTACATTTGTCAACAATGTTAGTACATTCAACTGCTCTTCGTGTGCATCAGCCATTTGACACGGTGATGGCAAATTCTGGAGTGAAAACAAGGTCTTCTGAGCAGACTATGCTATCTGACGAAGCGCATATCTCGCTGGTTACGGATAGCTCCTCAGAGGAGGATTCAGAGACAGATGACCAGTCCTATTCCCCCCTGAGGTGTATGCTCTAACTTGGCAGGGTTATGTTGCTCATATCGTGCGTATGGTGTCTCGCATTGCTATGCCATTTGATTAGTTTAGACATGCTTTGTGTGAATGCCACCTGTTCAGTGTCTAATTACCATAAATGTGAATTATGCATTGCCATCTTGTTGCAAGACATTATATATGTGGATTATACAATGCTATCTTGTTGCAAAGGCATTATATATGTGAATTATGCAATGCCATGCTGTTTAGCCAATCATCATGTATGTGAATTATATCATGCTATCATTTTTTGTATTACGTGTTCCATTTGTGGACAAGTTTGTATATTCAACTACTCTTCCTGTGCATCAGCCATTTGAAGCGGTGATGGAAGTATCTGGAGTGAAAACAAGGTATTCAGAGCAGACAATTCTACCTGCTGAAGTAGACATCATGCTGGCTACAGAGAGCTCCTCAGAGGAGGATTCAGAGACTGATGACCGGTCCTATTTCCCCCCTGAGGTCTATGCTCAAACTTGGCAGGGTTATATTACCCATGTCATGCATGTTGTCTTGCATTTCTTAGTTTTTACATCATATATAGATTGCCATCTGCTTACTTTCTTACTATATAAATCATATATTTGAATTATATCATGCCATCATGTTTACTAGTACATACACATCATCTATCTGAATTATGGCATGGCAACCCATTTAATAAAGACATCATATAGTTATATCATCTCATCCTGTTTAGTGTTTACAGTCATCATATTTAGAATTATGGCATTCTATCCATGAATGTATGTGAATTATGGCATGCCAACCTATTTAATAAACACATTATATAGTTATGTCATGTCATCTTGTTTACATAGTCTCATATTTTGAACTATGTATTTCCATCTTTTTTAGTTAGCCATCATAATGTGAAATTGTGTCATGCTATCCTGTTTAGTTAGCCATCATATATGTGAAATTGTGTCATGCTATCCTGTTTGGTTAGACAACATAAATATGAATTATTCATGCCCTCTTTTATTCCCCACTATCCATTGCACCTGTCTATCATACAATGTCTATACTTTCAATTACTTTTCTTGTTTATCAGCCATTTGAATTGGAGAGCGTGATGGCAGTATCTAAGGGAGTAACAACACGGTCTTCAGAAAAGATAGTGCTACCAGTTGATGCAGATAGAACCACGGTTGTACTTGCCCAAGGACTAGATCCACCACACATAACCCAGACTCTCGCAGATTGTACTCCTACCCAGTTGGACAGAGAACCAGCTACACCCCTTCTAATCCCAACCCCGGCAGATAGTAACCTAGTTCCAGTTGACACAGCACCGTCTCCACCACAGAGCACCCAAACACGAGCGGTTAGTAAGGGAACTACAGTGCCCAAAGCACGAGGACCACCATTCTAAATCCCAACTCAATGCTTAAAGGAGAAGAAGATTTGTTCTCAGGTCAGGTTCTGTAGCTATGGTTCATACTCCTTTGCTCTTGCATTACTGTATTTACTCATACCAACTATTTTCAAATTTGAAGGATGGAACTGAAACTCCAATGGCGCAACAGGTATGTTTTAAACCTTTTTCTTTAACTGGTTTGCTGTTGTAACCTGCTCTATGTTGATTTCAGTTTCAATTGAATAAACAGTTATGTTCTCATGTCATGCACATTACAAGTGTTGTTATTGCTCTATAGTTACCCACACTTATATTCTGTCTATTCTGCTTTGTCTTGAACACATATTGTTTGAACTGTGTCTCTATCTTGATTTGGCAACAAAAACTAGAATGATATAGACCATAAAGTGACCATGGTACATAGATATATGTTTGTTTCATGTTGTTATCCTGTCCACTTTACTACTGAACTCATTTACCAAAATGAGTTTCATATACAACATGGTAAACATGTGATGTGTCTGCTTGTTTCTCTTTTAGAATGCGGACAAATATTGGAGAACAGTACCGCGTTATCCAATGGTAAAGGAAGTAATGCAGATAAGGTTCAAGATAGTGAGACATCCCTGTTGGTCTCCAGGAAAGCTGATAAAACCTGTCTTGACGACACTGAGGGAACCCAAAAGTCCTGTCTTGATGTAGTGTTCGAGTTACTGGCCACTACTGCTGGCACAAGCTCTTCGAACTCGCTGTCTGAATCAGTTCGTCTTCTTGAATCTAAATTTCAAGTTGAAAGACATCGATCAGATGTGCTACGACAGGAAGCTGAAGGACTGAGGAAGTCCCTGCAGAATTCAGATGCATATTTTCTGGTGCAACAGCAAGCGCTGGAGAATTTAAGCGCCAAACAAGAGAAAGTTAATAAGCTTGCTAAGCATCTTGCCAGCATTATGGGTACCCAGGATATTGTTTCTTGAGATCTTCTAAAGTGGTTTCAGTTCTGGATTTGTTTTGCTGCGGCGTTTATTTGCGCTGGTTGACAACTTTGACAACCAGTGTATATGATATGCTGCTTTGTTCCCTATATTTGCACTGGTGGCGAACTTTGATGCCCAAATGGATGTAATATGTAACAGCCGTGATAGCCTAGCATAAGTTGCTTGCTTATTTATTTCCTTGTTGTCTTGTTTATTTGTTTGCTTGTAGTCAGTGCAGTTCTTCTGAAAACAAGGCCACAATAACCATGGGCTAATATTTACTGTAGTGACTTTGGGCCTCCTACGGGCAGAGAAAGCGATGGGGCTTCTACGGGTCAGAGAAAGCGAGAGGCCTTCTACGGGCCGTAGAAACAATGGGCCTTCTATGGGCTGTAGAAACAATGGGCCTTCTACGGGCCGTATCATGAATGGGCCTTATACGGGCCGTATGACCATAATGGGCCATCGTTAATAGGCCGTATTTGATGATGCTATGAAAACGGACCAACGTATTAACGGACCACAAACGGGCCGATGTAACCATGGGCTGAATTTGGCCCAAGCGAAAAATGACAGTAACGTGCCGTAAGTAAACAAATGCTGGAAATGAGCCCAAGAATAAATGGGCTCTGAGAAGGCCGAAAGATAACATTTGCTGGAAACGGCCCAACTGAATAACGGGCTCTTAATGGGAATAAAGTGATATACTATTCATTACGGGCCAGTTTCACCACGGGCCGTTAATGGGTGTAAAGTGATACACTGTCCATTGCGGGCCAGTTTCACCACGGGCCGTTAATAGGCCAAGAGTTACATAGGGCCTCATATGGGCCGAAATACGTCATGGGCCATTCATGGGCCAGAAGTGAAAACGGGCTGGAATCATATTGGATGGCCCAGATGACGCTACTGGGCCCAATTCGGATAGGGCGTGACGGGCCTTGGGTTAGCGGGCTGTAAATGGGCTATATGCGAACAGGCCGTTAACAGGCTTTCCATTGGCCGGCCCGCCGCCTTTTGACCAAGTCAAACGGGCCAGCCTTTTCACAGGAATGGGCCTCTGTTGGGCCGTGCCACGTGTCGACGTATCATAGGCGCCTTCTGTCCAATGAGTGGATGGCATCTGTCCCAACGGTGAGCCGACACGTGTTTCCTCCAGCCAATGATGATTTTACACGTGGAAAATCCCCATTGGTCGGGGCTGTTAACGGGTTATCGGATCCAAAACGGCAAAAGCCGACCCGATAGCTTAACGACGTTCCGTTATGGTGGATGCCACGTGTCGGTCACCCTTGACAAAAGCACTTCTGTGACGCGCGATTTATCGTCATGGAAGTGGACACTTCCGTGATGATAATTTTGGTAATGTCATGAAACACTTCTACGACAACAGAGGTATGACTATCTTGATTCTGTCATAAATTTGTCATGGATGTACATGCATGACAAAAAACGCGACCTACTGTGACAAACATGTATCATCACGGAAGTGTATTTTTTTTGTAGTGCCCCTTACTCGGGTTTGTGTTTCAGTCACTCACGCAACCCACTATAAGTGAATCATGCACGTATTGCAACACCCTACAGCGGGAATCCCTCACGCTTGCGCGACACGGAGGGCACCATAGGACAGCATCAAAGTGAAACATACAACTCATACCAATCTAGATCATCAATCACCCCAAAGACAAAAGATATCTACTCAAAACATCATAGGATGGCAACACATCATTGAATCATAATATGTAGCATAAAGCACCATGTTCAAGTTGGGATTACAACGGGGTGCAGGAGAGTGGACCGCGTAAAAGAGATGAGGATGGTGATGATGATGGTGATGTTGATGAAGACGATCACCGCGGCGATGATTCCCCTCCCGATGGCACTCCGGTGCCACCAAGAGAGAGGAGGAGAGGTTCTCCCCCTTGTGCTTCCTCCTTGATGGCTTTCCCCCTCTGGTCCTTGACCTTCATGGTGATGATGGCCCCTCCGAGATCCTCCTCCATGGCCTCCGGTGATGATGGCCCCCTCCGGCAGGGTGCCGGAGAGGTCCTAGATTGATTTGTCGTGGCTACAGAGGCTTGCGGTGGCGGAACTTCCGATCTAGGTTAATTCCCGAAGGTTTCTGTATTTATAGGAATTTTTGGCGTTGGTTTCACGTCAAGGGGGCCTCCGGGCTGTCCACGAGATAGGGGGCCGCGCCCTAGGGGGGGCGCCCCCCACTCTCGTGGGCAGCCCAGGACTCCTCTGGCCCAACTCCGATGCTCCGTGGTCTTCTTTTGGTCCAGAAAAAATCCTCAAAAAAATGGCACATCAATTGGACTCCGTTTGGTATCCCTTTTTTGTAGAGCACTAAAACAAGGAGAAACAGAAACTGGCACTGGGCTGTAGGTTAATAGGTTAGTACCAAAAATCATATAAGATGACATATAAATGCATATAAAACATCATAGATGGATAATATAATAGCATGAATACTTCATAAATTATAGATACGTTGGAGACGTATCAGCATCCCCAAGCTTAATTCCTGCTCGTCCTCTAGTAGGTAAATGATAAAAGAAATAATTTATGAAGTGTGAATGCTAGCAGGTGCACAAGTTTGATCAATGATAATTTCAATCACCTTTTCTAGCATCAATATATGTCATAATAATAGCTTATCTCATAAAACTTTTCATGATCAAGTAACAATCTATTCACAATGTCAAATGTGGTTCACAAACTTCATTGAGAACTAACAAACTATAATCTCAGTCATTGAAGCAATTGCAATTTATCATAACATCAGAAAGAGTAAAGAATAGAGCTTTTCAGCAAGTCCACGTACTCAACTATCATATAGTCTTCTACAATTGTTAACACTCACGCAATACTTGTGGTTATGGAGTTTCAGCCGGACACTGAGAAAGATAGGGGCTTATTGTGTTGCCTCCCAACGTATTCACCTTTAGGTGATGTCAACAATAATAGCCCATGCTAACTTACATCCAATTGGATATATATATATATATATATATATCATGATCTTTCAAACACGAGGAGCTTGCCAAAGGATAAAATGAAAAAGGGAAAGGTGAGGATCACCTTGACTCAAGCATAAAGTAAAAGATAGGCCCTTCGCATAGGGAAGCAGAGGTTGTCATGCGCGTTTAGGGTTGATGCACAAAATCTTAATGCAAAAGAACGTCACTTTATATTGCCCCTTGTATGTGGACCTTTATTATGCAGTCCGTCGCTTTTATTACTTCCACAACAAGAGCGTACAAAGCTTATTTTCTCTGCACTAATAAGTCATACATATTTAGAGAGCAATTTTTATTGCTTGCACCGATGACAACTTACTTGAAGGATCTTACTCAATCCATAGGTAGGTATGGTGGACTCTCATGGCAAAAAACTGGGTTTAAGGATATTTGGAAGCACAATTAGTATCTCTACTTGGTGCAAGGAATTTGGCTAGCATGAGGGGGATAGGCAAGCTCAACATATTTGGAAGGTCAATGACAATATACTTTAACTGAGATGTGAGAAAAAACAAATCATTATGTTGTCTTCCTTGTCCAACGTCAACTCTTTTAGCATGTCATACTTAATGAGTGCTCCCAATCATAAAAGATGTCCAAGATAATATATTTTTACGTGAACCTCTCTTTCCTTATTACTTCCTATTAATTGCAACGATGACCAAAACTATGTTTGCCAACTCTCAACAATTTTTATGCCTCATACTCTTTATACGTGAAGTCATTACTATCCATGTTATAAGCAAATGAAACATATGTAAATTCAGATTCATGACATTCAACTCATTCAACAATTTATTCATAGGATGTAAGTGAAGCACACGAGTAAATGAAAAACTACTCCAAAAGATATGAGTGAAGGACACTGAGTAGTCAAATAGTTAACTGGCCATGGGAGGGTTCCCCTTTTTTATTAAATAATCAGATCTAATGATTTTATTCAAACAACAAGTAAAATTGAAATAAAATTACATTGCAAGGATAGCACAACTCATGTGAAGAAGCAAAAACTTAGGCTCAACCGATACTAACCGATAGTTGTTGAACAAGAGAGGTGGGATGCCTGCCGGGGCATCCCCAAGCTTAGATGCTTGAAACTTCTTGAAATATTATCTTGGGGTGCCTTGGGCATCCACAAGCTTGAGCTTTTATGTCTCCTTAATTCCTCTCATATCACGGTTTCTCTTTTTATCAAAAGCTTCATTCACAACATACTCAACAAGAACTCGTGAGATGGGTTAGTACAAACCAATACAAAACCTTATCATTTTCTACTGTAACAAATCACTAAAATTATTATCCAACATTGAATACTAAATGCCTCTGCATATTTAATACTCCTATCCTCAAATAGAATCATTAAACAAGCAAACATACGCAAACAATGCAAACATAACAGCAATCTGCCAAAACAGTACAGTCTGTAAAGAATGCAAGAGTAGAAATACTTCCCTAACTCCAAAAATTATAAGAGAAAATTCCCACTGTAATAAATTTATCAGAGCTTAATATGCAAAAATATTCAACATTATACCATTCTCTGAATTTTCTAGGGAATTTTTGCAACAGCGGTAAACTTTTTGTTTTGAAACAGCAACACGTATACTAGCAAAGTAAGCATGGTAAAGGCTATCCTTGACATTTTTATTGAAATTAAAGATGCAAAACTTTATTCTAAATAACATAAAGCAAATACTAACAAGAGGAAATGACGCTGCAAGCAAAACATATATCATGTGGTGAACAAAAATATAGCTCCAAGTAAAGTTACCGATGAACGAAGACGAAAGAGGGGATGCCTTCCGGGGCATCCCCAAGCTTAGGCTCTTGGTTGTCCTTGAATATTATCTTGGGGTGCCTTGGGAATCCCCAAGCTTAGGCTCTTGCCACTCCTTATTCCATAGTCCATCGAATCTTTACCCAAAACTTGAAAACTTCAACCACACAAAACTCAACCAAACTTCATGAGATAGGTTAGTATGATAAAGAGTAGACCATGCACTTTGGTACTGTAAAATACAAGGTTCATAATTGTTTTCACATAATGCCTACTGTACCATATTATATCTACAATTTATATTGAGAAATATAAGCCATAGAAACAAGAAAACAAGCAAACTATGCAGTGAAAACAGAATCTGTCAGAAACAGAACAGTCTGTAATGATCTGAATAATAACCACACTTCCGCTACTCCAAAAATTATGAAATAAATTGGTGGACGTGAGGAATTTGTCTATTAATATTCTGCAAAAATAATCAAATCAAAAGCACTCTTCTGTAAAATATGACAGCTAATCTCGTGAGAACAAAGTTTCTGTTTTTTTTACAGCAAGATCACATTAACTTTCACCCAAGTCTTCCCAAAGGTCTTACTTGGCACTTTATTGAAACTAAAGCTATAAAACATGATTACTAGAGTAGATTAATCATGTAGACACAAAAAAACAGTAAGGATAAATATTGGGTTGTCTCCCAACAAGCGCTTTTTTCTTTAATGCCTTTTAGCTAGGCATGATGATTTCAATGATGCTCGCATAAAAGATAAGAGTTGAAACATAAAAAGAGCATCATGAAGAATATGACTAGCATATTTAAATCTAACCCACTTCCTATGCCTAGGGATTTTGTGAGAACACAATTTATAGGAACAAGAATCAACTAGCATAGGAAGGCAAAACAAGTATAACTTCAAAAATTTAAGCACATAGAGAGGAAACTTGATATTATTGCAACTCCTACAAGCACATATTCCTCCCTCATAAAAAATTTCAGTAGCAACATGGATAGCAACTTTGTTATCATACTGAATTGGAACCTCTTCCGGAATAGTGAAATACTAACTAAAGTTGACACTCTTCCAAATCCACTTTCATAAATATCGTACAAAGATTCAACCTCCTCCAAGATAGTGGGATCACTAATTCCTAAAGTTGACACTCTTCCAAACCCACTTTAAATCATAGTATTATTCATACTCCAAAGATATAAGTGAAGTTCCTGGAGCATTTTACAATTAATATAAACTAGCCAATATCCAAGCTCAAAATATATAAGTGAAGCGCATGAAGCATTCTACAAAACCATACTCAAACGATTTAAGTGAAGCACAAAGAGCAATTCTATAAGATCATACTTAAAATATATAAGTGAAGCACATGAAGCATTCTGTAAATCAATGAAGAGCTAGCTCATACTAGCATGATTCTTAAAGAAAAATACAAACACAAAGGACACAAATCATGTGAACAAAACAAAAACCAAGGTATACCGATATTTGTTGAAGAAGAAAGATGGGATGCCAACCGGGGCATCCCCAAGCTTAGATGCTTGATTATCCTTTGAAATATTTACTTGGGGTGCCTTGGGCATCCCCAAGCTTGAAATCTTGTCTCTCTTTATTCTTCTCACATCGGTAATTCCTCGTTCTTCAAACACTTCATTCACAAAAAAACTTAAACAAAAACTTGTGAGATCCGTTAGTGTAATAAAGCAAACACTGTAATTAACTCATTCTTTGTTTATATTGGTGTTAAACCTACTGTATTCCAACTTATTTATGGTTCATACCCTGCATACTAGCCATAGATGCATCAAAATAAGCAAACAACACACGAAAAATGGAATCTGTCAAGAACAGGACAGTCTGTAGTAATCTGTATCAAACGTATACTTATAGACTTCCAAAAATTATGAAATAAATTTGAAAATTTGAAAATTTTGTACAGAAGTAATGTGCAAAAAGTTTCAGACCCATTTGAATTTCCAGTAAAAAATGTAAATTCATGCACTACAGCCAAAGTTTCTGTTTTTGTTCTGCACATAGTAAGCAAGAAATCTTATCACACTAAAACCAAAGCTTGGCACATTATTTTTATAATACAAAGGGTATATACAAGGGGGATAATTATTTACAGAGAAACTACAATAAAAAATTCTACATTGTTTCCGTGAGCATGAACACAAGTGCTCAAGGTCGACCCTCACTTCTTCAATGCATAACTTTCCGATCACTTCTCTTTTTGAAAAACTTTTTTTTGGCATGAGAGGCAAGTAATTCTTTTTTGGTATTTTCATTCTTTTTTTTGTATGTTTCACCCACAACTAAACAGAAACAAAAAGGAAAAACAAAATCTACTTAGTGAAGAAAGCAAACAAGCACACACGAGAATATCAACCCCACGCTATTGCTCCCGCAAGCGGCGCCGTAAAAGAGCTTGATAATCCCCAAGTGCAGGGAATCATTGTAGCAATTCCCAAAGGTGGAAGTGATAAGTATGGAGTGTCGAACCCACAAGGAGCTAAAGGTAAGAAAAATATTCTCTCAAGCCCTATCTGCCACTGATACGACTCTACGTGCACCGAACGTTTGCTTCCAACTAGAAACAAGACATAAAATTGTGTTGTGGGTATAAAGAGGATAACTTTGTATGATATCGGAGAGCTAAAATTTAAAAGTAGGTGCTGTTATCATAAAGTTAGAATATACTACTAAATAATATAAATAGCGGGTGTGGAATAATGGTGGATCGGTGTGCGGAATTGTCCTAAGCAATTGTTAACAAGATCGATAGTCGTCATTGCAATTTCATATGAGGGAGAGGCATAAGCTAACATACTTTTCCATACTTGGATCATATGCACTTATGATTGGAACTCTAGCAAGCATCCGCAAATACTAAAGATCATTAAGGTAAAAACCCAACCATATCATTAAAGCATCAAGTCCCCTTTTTTCCCATACGCAACAACCCCCTTAGTCAGGTTTGTGTTGCAGTCACACACACAACCCACTATAAGTGAATCATGCACGTACTGCAATACCCTACAGCGGGAATCCCTCACCTTGCGCGACACGGAGGGCACCATAGGACAGCATCAAAATGAAACATACAACTCATACCAATCTAGATCATCAATCACGCCAAAGACAAAAGATATCTACTCAAAACATCATAGGATGGCAACACATCATTGAATCATAATATGTAGCATAAAGCACCATGTTCAAGTAGGGATTACAGCTGGGTGCAGGAGAGTGGACCGCGTAAAAGAGATGAGGATGGTGATGATGATGGTGATGTTTATGAAGACGATCACCGCGGTGATGATTCACCTCCCGATGGCACTCCGGTGCCACCAAGAGAGAGGAAGAGAGGTTCTCCCCCTTGTGCTTCCTCCTCCATGGCTTTCCCCCTCTGGTCCTTGGCCTTCATGGTGATGATGGCCCCTCCGAGATCCTCCTCCATGGCCTCCGGTGATGATGGCCCCCTCCAGCAGTGTGCCGGAGAGGGCCTAGATTGATTTCTCATGGCTACAGAGGCTTGCGGCGGCGGAACTTCCGATCTAGGTTATTTCTCGAAGGTTTCTGTATTTATAGGAATTTTTGGCGTTGGTTTCACGTCAAGGGGGCCTCCGGGCTGTCCATGAGATAGGGGGCCGTGCCCTAGGGGGGGGGAACTCTCGTGGGCAGCCCGGGACTCCTCTGGCCCAACTCCGATGCTCCGTTGTCTTCTTTTGGTCCAGAAAAAATCCTCAAAAAATGGCACATCAATTGGACTCCGTTTGGTATCCCTTTTCTGTAAAACACTAAAACAAGGAGAAAATAGAAACTGGCACTGGGCTCTAGGTTAATAGGTTAGTCCCAAAAATCATATAAAATGACATATAAATGCATATAAAATGTCATAGATGGATAATATAATAGCATGAATACTTCATAAATTATAGATACGTTGGAGACGTATCAATACGTCTCTGTCATATCTATAATTTTTGATTGTTCCATGCCAATATTCTACAACTTTCATATACTTTTGGCAACTTTTTATACTATTTTTGGGACTAACATATTGATCCAGTGCCTAGTGCCAGTTCCTGTTTGTTGCATGTTTTATGTTTCGCAGAAAATCCATATCAAACGGAGTCCAAACGGGATAAAACGGACAGAGAATATTTTTGGAATATTTATGATTTTTGGGAAGAAGAATCAACGCGAGACGATGCTCGAGGGGCCCACGAGGCATGGAGCGCGCCCCAGGGGGCAGGTGCACCCCTGACCCTCGTGGACACCCCATAAGGCGGTTCGTGCCCTTCTTTCGCCGCAAGAAAGCCAATATCCGGATAGAAATTGTGTCCAAAGGACAACCCAATTGGAGTTACGGATCTCCGGGAATATAAGAAATAGTGAAAGGGCTGAATCAGGAACGCATAAACAGAGAGAGACAGGGAGACAGATCCAATCTCGTAGGGGCTCTCCCCCTCCCACGCCATGGAGACCATGGACCAGAGGGGAAACCCTTCTCCCATCTAGGGAGAAGGTGAAGGAAGAAGAAGAAGAAGGGGGGCTCTCTCCTCTCTCTCTGGTGGCGCGGAGCGCCACGGGCCATCATCATCACCGCGATCTACACCAACACCTCCGTCATCTTCACCAACATCTCCATCACCTTCCCCCATCTATATTCAGCGGTCCACTCTCCCGCAACCCGCTGTACCCTCTACTTGAACATGGTGCTTTATGCTTCATATTATTATCCAATGATGTGTTGCCATCCTATGATGTCTGAGTAGATTTTCATTTTCCTATCGGTGATTGGTGAATTGCTATGATTGGTTTAATTTGCTTGTGGTTATGTTGTTGTCCTTTGGTGCCTATCATATGAGCGCGCACGTGGATCACACCATAGGGTTAGTTGTATGTCGATAGGACTATGTATTGGAGGGTAAAAGTGACAGAAGCTTCAACCTAGCATAGAAATTGATGCATACGGGATTGAAGGGGGACCAATATATCTTAATGTTATGGTTGGGTTTTACCTTAATGAACGTTAGCAGTTGCGGATGGTTGCTAATAGTTCCAATCATAAGTGCATAGAATTCCAAGTCAGGGATGACATGCTAGCAGTGGCCTCTCCCACATTAAACTTGCTATCGGTCTAGTAAAGTAGTCAATTTCTTAGGGATAATTTCGCAACTCCTACCACCACTTTTCCACACTCGCTATACTAACTTTATTGCTTCTTTACCTAAACAGCCCCTTGATACGTCTCCAACGTATCTACTTTTCCAAACACTTTTGCCCTTGTTTTGGACTCTAACTTGCATGATTTCAATGAAACTAACCCGGACTGACGTTGTTTTCAGCAGAACTACCATGATGTTGTTTTATGTGTAGAAAAGAAAAGTTCTCGGAATGACCTGCAAATCCACAGAGGCACTTTTCAGAATTAATAAGAATTTTTGGCGAAAGAATCAAGGCCAGGGGGCCCACGGGCTGTCCACGAGACAGGGGGCGCCCCCCCTAGGGTGTGCCCTCCTATCTTGTGGGCCCCCTGGACCTCCTCCGACCTCAACTCCAACTCCATATATACCGTCTCGCGGAGAAAAAAATCAGGGAGAAAGTTTCATCGTGTTTTACGATACAGAGCCGCCGCCAAGCCCTAATCTTTCTCGGGAGGGCTGATCTGGAGTCCGTTCGGGGATCCGGAGAGGGGGATTCGTCGCCGTCTTCATAATCAACCATCCTCCATCACCAATTTCATGATGCTCACCACCGTGTGTGAGTAATTCCATCGTAGGCTTGCTGGACGGTGATGGGTTGGATGAGATTTACCATGTAATCAAGTTAGTTTTGTTAGGGTTTGATCCCTAGTATCCACTATGTTTTGAGATTGATGTTGCTATGACTTTGCCATGCTTAATGCTTGTCACTAGGGCCCGAGTGCCATGATTTCAGATCTGAACCTATTATGTTTTCATCAATATATGTGTGTTCTTGATCCTATCTTGCAAGTCTATAGTCACCTATTATGTGTTATGATCCAACAACCCTGAAGTGACAATAATCGGGATACTTCTCGGTGATGACCGTAGTTTGAGAAGTTAATGTATTCACTATGTGTTAATGCTTTGGTCTGGTTCTCTATTAAAAGGAGGCCTTAATATCCCTTAGTTTCCACTAGGACCCCGCTGCCACGGGAGGGTAGGACAAAAGATGTCATTCAAGTTCTTTTCCATAAGCACGTGTGACTATTTACGGAATACATGCCTACATTACATTGATGAACTGGAGCTAGTTCTGTATCACCCTATGTTATAGCTATTGCATGAGGAATCGCATCCGGCATAATTATCCATCACTGATCCATTGCCTACGAGCTTTTCATATATTGTTCTTCGCTTATTTACTTTTCTGTTGCTACTATTACAACTATTACAAAAACCCAAAAACATTGATCTTTACTGTTGCTACTGTTACCATTACTATCATACTACTTTTGCTACTAAATACCTTGCTGCAGATACTAAGTTATCCATGTGTGGTTGAATTGACAACTCAACTGCTAATACTCAAGAATATTCTTTGGCTCCCCTTGTGTCGAATCAATAAATTTGGGTTGAATACTCTCCCCTATACTTGTGGGTTATCAAGACTAATTTCTGGCGCCGTTGCCGGGGAGCATAGCTCAATTATCTAAGTCACTTGGGATTTATATCTACTGATCACTATGAAGAACTTGAAAGACGCTAAGACCAAGATTTTGCCCTCAACTACGACGGGAGGTAAGGAACTGCCATCTAGCTCTGCACTAGATTCTCCTTCCGTTATTAGTAGGCTTGCGACACCTAAACTTGCTACTGCTATGAATTCTGATATGTCGCATGTTATTGATGATGCCACTTCTGCTATGCATGATGAAACTACTTCTGTGCGTGATACTACTTTGCCATTAGGTGAATTTCTTGATGAACAACTTGCTAGAGTTAGGGGGAATGAAAATATTGAAGAACCTATTATTGATGATAGTGATGATGAACGTTCCCCCAATGATTATGTATTACCTGTTGTTCCTAAGGGTAAAGTTATGAACAAAGAAGCTGCTGAAGCTATTCTTGTTTGCAATGATAGAAATGATCTTAAGAAATTATTAGCTAAATGGAAGCAGCAGTCTCTTAATGCTAGAATGAAACCCGATCCTGCTTTTGCTACTTCACCTATCTGTGTTACTGATAAGGATTATGAATTCTCTGTTGATCCTGATATTATTACTTTAGTTGAATCTGATCCTTTTTATGGCCTTGAATCTAAAACTGTTGTGGCACATCTTACCAAGTTGAATGATATAGCCACCCTATTTACTCATGATGAGAAGTCTCGCTATTTATATATCCTTAAAATATTTCCGTTCTCATTAAAGGGTGATGCTAAGACTTGGTATAATTCTCTTGCTCCTGGTTGTGTGCGTAGTCCCAAGGATATGATCTATTATTTCTCTGCTAAATATTTCTCTGCTCATAAGAAACAAGCTGCCTTGCGGGAAATATATAATTTTGTGCAAATCAAAGAAGAGAGCCTCCCACAAGCTCGGGGGAGGCTTCTCCGGTTGCCTTATGCTTTGCCTGATCATCATCTTAAGAAAAATGAAATACTTGATATCTTTTATAATGGACTAACCGATGCTTCCAAGGACCACTTGGATAGTTGTGTTGGTTGTGTTTTCAGGGAAAGAACAGTCGACGAAGCAGAAATACTATTGAATAATATGTTGACTAATGAAAATAATTGGACTCTTCCGAGCCAGTTCTCAAGTAATTCCTGAACCAATTGAGCCAACTCTGAGCCTATTCCTAAACCCACTCCAAGAAGAGAGGTGTTTTATTTCTCAGTCTGAAGATATGCAAGAGGCAAAGAAATCAATGAAAGAAAAAGGTATTAAAGCTGAAGATGTTAAGAATTTACCTCCTATTGAAGAAATACATGGTCTGAATATACCGCCTGAAGAACCACATTGTCTTGATAACCCGACACAGGTAGTAAAGGTAAATTATCTCTATAGATACGATAAAGTTGAAATACCCTCTACTAAATTTCATAGCCCATGCTTAGATGAATTTGATGACTTTATGGCTAGACAAGAAAGTTTTAATGCTTATGTTGGTAGAGAGTTAAAGAATAATGCTTTCGAGATAGGATGCGTAGGTGATAATCTGGCTAGAGTTAAAGATGAACTTCACCGCGTTAGCAAATATGCTTCTATGGTTGCTACTCAAGCCGAGCAAGTACTCAAAGCTCAAAATGATTTGCTTAATGAATTGAATAATAAAAATGACTTTGCCGTTAGAGTGGCTACTAGAACTGGTAGAATGACTCAAGAACCTTTGTATCCTGAAGGCCACCCTAAAAGAATTTAACAAGATTCTTAGAATAATAATCTAGATGCTCCTAGTTCTTCTAAGAAGAAGAAAAAGAAGAATGATCGGACTGGGCAAACTTATAGTGAACCTAATGTAGAAACGCTTGAGAATCCCAATGATACTTCTATCTCTGATGCTGAAACACAATCCGGAGATGACCATGAACCTGATGATAATGCTAATGATGATGTCCATGTAGATGCTCAACCTAGTAATAACAATGATGTAGAGATTGAACCTGCTGTTAATCTTGATAACCCACAATCAAGAAACCAACGTTATGATAAAAGAGATTTTGTTGCTAGGAAGCACGATAAAGAAAGAGAACCATGGGTTCAGAAACCCATGCCCTTTCCTCCTAAACCATCCAAGTCAAAGGATGATGAGGATTTTGAGCGCTTTGCTGAAATGATTAGACCTATTTTCTTACGTATGCGCTTAACTGATATGCTTAAAGTAAATCCCTATGCTAAATATATGAAGGATATCATCACAAATAAAAGAAAGATACCGGAAGCTGAAATTTCCACCATGCTTGCTAATTACACTTTTAAGGGTGGAATACCAAAGAAACTTGGAGATCCGGGTGTACCAACTATACCATGCTCCATTAAAAGGAATTATGTTAGAACTGCTTTATGTGATCTTGGAGCCGGTGTTAGTGTTATGCCTCTCTCTTTATATCGTAGAGTTGAATTGAATAAGTTGACACCTACTGAAATATCTTTGCAAATGGCTGATAAATCAACTGCTATACATGTCGGTATTTGTGAGGATGTGCCTGTTGTGGTTGCAAATGTCACTGTTTTAACGGATTTTGTTATTCTTGATATTCCCGAGGACGATAGTATGTCTATTATCCTTGGTAGACCTTTTCTTAATACTGCAGGGGCTGTTATTGATTGCAACAAAGGCAATGTCACTTTTCATGTTAATGGTAATGAGCATATGCTACACTCTCCGAGGAAACAATCTCAAGTTCATAGCATCAATTCTATCGAAAAAGTTCCAACTTTCATTTTTGGAGGTTTTGAATTTCCTCTCCCTACTGTCAAGAAAAAGAATGATATTCTTATTGTTGGGGATTTTCATATCCCTGTTGAGGTAACTTAGTGTTACTCGAAATTTCTCCGGTTCCGTGTTATTCAGAATGAGTTTGTTAACAAGACTTGATCAACCTTGTTAGCGGGTTCATTTTTATGATCATGAGATGGATGAAACTAGAAGGCACAAATTTCTGTACCCTCTTTTTACTTTCTGTTATTTAGAATAAATAAAGCAAAAATAATATTATCTGTCTGTTTTCTGATTTATCCGTGCAATAAAAAATAGTCCGAAAATAAAAGTGCTCCAAATGCCCTGCAAATTTACTATGATTTTTTCTGGAATATTTGAGGATTTTAGGCACTGAAAACATTGCAGGAGGGCCAAGCACCAGGCCACAAGAGAGGCGCCCCCAGGTGAGGGCGCCCCATCTCGTGGGCCCTGGTGGCTCCCCTCCACTTATGCCAGCACCCACACACTCCATCTTCTACCCAAAAAATCCCCATCCAGCTCAAGCACGAGTTCTAGCTCGTTTTGCTGCGATTTTCGATCTCTTAGCTCAAAGCTCCATTCACAAAACTGCTTTGGGAGATTGTTGCTTGGTATGTGACTCCTCCATTGGTCCAATTAGTTTTTGTTCTAGTGCTTTATTCATTGCAAATCCTTGCTGTCTTGGTGACCCTGTTCTTGCCTTGCATGTTAAATTTTTGAGGTCCCAAGCAATTCCAATGCATGATATGGGCTCTAGGCACTTGTAGGAGTAGTTGCTATCAATCTTGTCTAGTTATATACACTTTTATTTTGAAGTTACTAAAAATTTCAGAAAATTTTAGAAAATGTTGAGGAAAATTTTGAGGGGCTCTTCTAGCCAAAGCTCCCAGGAAAAACAAGCTAAAGAGAAGGAAAAAGTCAAGTATAATCTTCCTCGCTTAGCGGAAATACGACCGTGTGAATGGCCATGTGATGATTTCTTGAGAGAGGCTGGAATTCATGAAGACTTTTATGCTTTAATCAAGACTGCAAGCCTCACCGGTTTCATCAACGACCGAATCGATCAGTATCTCTTACTCACCAATACTTTCGTGCAAAACTTTTATTATTATCCTAAGAAGTCACCGCCTGAAGTATCATTTTATTTATATGACAAGTTCAAAGAAATGTCTTTACGTTATTTTTGCGCGGTATGTAGGATACCTTATGAGGGAGAACTAGAGGAACCCCATCGTGAAGATGTGGCTGGATTTGTTAATATTATAGCTGTAGAAGAGCCAAAGAAGGGTTCCCAAGCAAAAGTCTATTGCATACACTTTCCTGTTTTACGCTACTTTGCCATATTTGCTAGTAGATGCTTGATTGGTCGTGGGAATAGTGGAAACTTGAGTGTTCCTGATATTATCATTCTTCAACATGCTTTGCTTGGAGGCAATAGTTTTAATATGGGTGCCATCGTTGCTAAACGGCTAGCCCTTAATCATACAAAAGGCCCCATATTTGGAGGTATCTATGTTGCACGTCTTGCTAGACATTTTCAGATACCCATTAGGCACCATGAGGAGTAGGAGACAAAATTGCCTCCTCACATTTTAGATTACAAGAGCATGGTAGCGCATAATTTTATTGTTGATAACGAATATAGGATGCTCTTGTATAAACTTAGATTCAATAAGAAACACTTTGAGATTATTATCTTGCCTGCGCCTCTGTTGTTTGATTTCCTTGCAGAAAAATTTCTCGTCACACCGGAGGCGGTGAACAATCATCGAGCTCAAGCTTTTACTCCAGAACCTGAACCTGAACCGGAACCTGAGTTGGACCCTTAGCGTGCATCATCTGTCCAGCGGGATCCGGAGATGACCAGCCAGTGGTATCCTGATTACACCTCCCAGTACACCGGGGAGAGTAGCGGCGGTCCTTGGTATTAAACCAACTTAGGCCAAAAGCCTAAGCTTGGGGGAGTACGTATTTCTCACCGACTTTACATTCATGTTCACACACTAGTCGTCGGTGCTCATACTCTTTCATTGTATTATCCATGCTAGTTTAAATTTCTTTTTCTAGTTTTCTTCTTGTGTGTTTGATAAACCTTAAGAACAATGAAAAAAATTAGTTAGCTTAATTTCCATGCTTGTAGTAGAAATTAAAATGAAAACCCAAAAGGATTTCTCGTTCTTCTTTTACATGTTGCGAGCCTTTGGGGGTCGAGAAGACCATATTGAAATTGTTTAGTGGCTCTCATATGCATGATTGTTTATTTAATCTAGAGCCCATATTACTTGTCTTCTGTCACAGCCCTAGAGCTTGCTTGTAACTAGTGGCATTGCATCCATGCATCATGTTTAATTTTCATGAAATTTGAAATGGGGATTGCCTAAACCCTAGCATTAAAGGAATTCAAATAGGCTCAACCAAAAATATTTTTCAGTGATTTCAAATGGCTTTAGAAAATGTTCATCATTTCTGGAAAAATGCTTTAAACCAGAACCAGAGGTGCTGCACATTTTTTATGTCATATTTGGTCACTGGATTAATTCATAAAGTATTTGCATTTGGGCATTTAATGCTAATAAATAATTTAAATGCTCAAATAATCGCAAACTGAAATATTTACTGTAGGATATATTTCCAACAGTGGTCATGAACAGTGGCATGAATTTTGGGATTGATTTAGTATTTTTAATAAAGCCCAACAGTTACAGAATAATAGAAAACAGGATTAAATAGAAATAGGAGAGAGAGAAGCCACTTGGGCCAGTTACCTGGCAGCCCACTTACCTTGCCCAGCTCCTCCAGCCGGCCCAGCCCACCTGGCAAGTGCCAGTCGTCGCCTACCTCTGCCAGTAGGCAGAGGAGGGACACGGCGCACGCGCCCGAGGTCGCCACGCCTCCTCCCTGCTCGCTTTGCCTCACCAAGGGCCTCAAGCCCCTCCTCGGCGCCCGCTCTGGACCCCTGGACCCCCTCGCTTCTCCCTCGCTCTGGTTCCCTCTCCCTTCCTGGCTCTCTCACGAACACACGCCGTCGCCGCCGCCACCACCGCTGCCACAGCCCTCCTCGCCCATCCAACATGCCCTAGAGACCGCCGTGCCTCCCTCGTCCTCCCGATGGCTCACGCGACCGAGAAGCCCAGGAGGCGCCCGCCGCTTTTCCCCATTTCGGACCCGCTGGTCGCCGTCGCCTGGGTCGTCGAACTCCGGACGCCCGAGCCCGCTGACCACCTCTCCCTCTCCACGGTGAACTCCTCTTCCTCTTACCCTAGCTCCCGTGCTTGTTTGACCTCCGTAGCCGCCGTTTCCACCTCACCCGAAAACTCCCCGCCGCCGGCCATGGCGCCGTCGTGGCTAGAGCCACAATGACTCGCAGCCAACCCCATACGTGCTCGGTGCAGCACCGGAGCTCATAGCCACCACCCGCTCCTCCTCCCGTGCACCGTAGCGTCAAACCCGACCCCGCCCGAACTCCGGCCGCCGCCTTGGAGCTCGCCGCCGTCGATTCCGACCACCGCAGCTGCTGCCACCACCACCACTAGATGCGTGAGTCTTCCAGCTCGCCGTAGCCGCAAACCCCGAGCAAAATGGTGCACCGTAGGCGAAACCCGAGCCACTCCGGTGCACACCGGCCGCGGATTTGGTCGCCGGCGATCACACGCCGGTGGTGATGACGTGGCATCGTCATTAGGTGCTAATCACCAACTTAATTACCCCCTGACCCACTGACATGCGGGCCCCGCCCGGTTAGTTAAGATAGGTTAGTACTAACTAAGCTAGGTTAGTTTAGTTAGACACTGACAATCGGGACCCACAGGTCAGATTTGACCTGGACAGCGCCCGTTGACTTGCTGACGTCACCGTGAGGTCATGCTGACGCAGTAATAGGTTTTCTAGATTTAATTTAATTCAGGAAATTTCAGAAATACCCCAAACTTCTAAAATTCATAGAAATTCAACCGTAACTCCAATGGAAATAAGTTATATATGAAAAATGATCAGAAAAATATGAAGAATCTGTTTATTCCATTATCATGCATGTTTGAACAAGTTAACCTCACTGAATAGGACAAATGATGATTAGGGCAATTTATGAAATGAAATTTGGAGTTGGAATTTGTTCTTGTTTGAGTTCCACTTCAATTAACTTGGCTAGATATTGCATTAGGTGAATTCAGTACCTTAACATGACATGTCATTCATGTGAATGTGCATTGCATTGATTGTGTTCTTTCTCAGTTGCCGGTGTTTGTCCCCTCTCAGTAGACGACGTTCCGACGATTGTTCGATGACACCGATGAAGAACTATATTATCTTGAAGTGCTGTGCAAGCAAAACCCCTTGTTCATTCCGATATAATCCCACTCTCTCGCTCCTGCTCTATTTTACTGCATTAGGACAACAACGACTCATGTGTTACTTGTTGCGGTAGCTGAACCCTTTATCCTCTGCATGACCTGTCATTCCACAAGAATTAGATGAAACCCACTAGCATGAGTAGGAGTTGTTTGAGCCCTGTTGTGCCTACTCATTCATGCTTGTTTGTCATGCCTGCCATGCTTAGAGTTGAGTCAGGTCTGGTTCATCGGGATGAATCGGAGTTGTGTGAACATGTCCTCTTGTGTGTGAGCTAAGTGTGTGAACACGATTTGGTAAAGGTAGCGGTGAGAGGCCATGTAGGAGTACATGGTGGGTTGTCTCATTGCAGCCGTCCTCGTGAACTGAGTTACGTGTTTGTGAACCATGATACAGATTACTACCACGCATTGGGCCCAAACCAATGGACCCTCTCGGCTTCTTGACCACCCTTGTCCTCGGTCAGGGAGTTGCAAGTAGTTTCGGTGTTTGTAGCATTTGGGGCCACACGTAACGCTGACCTTAGGGGTGGGTTGTGTTGCGGTAGGCACGTGGTCAGTGTACCGATTCGCCTGATTGGTGTCTGGGAACCCTGCACACATCGTTCGGGGCTGTATGGGAAACCTCGGCGGACTCCTGCGGATGGAACCCGAATAGGCGATACACCGGACTAGGGACTTGAGTGTTTAGGTAGGCCGTGGCCGACACCCACGTTGGGCTTCCGTTTGAAGGTTGCCGAGTACATGTCGTAAACGGCGGTAAGTGGTGAGCGTGTATGAAGAAGTACACCCATGCAGGGTTAATATGATCTATTGAATAGTCGTGTCCGCATGAAAAGGACTTCGGGTTGCCTATATCAGTTCATAGACAAGTGAAAGTGGATACTCTAAAATGCGCAAGATAAGCGTGAGTGCTATGGATGGCGTTCTCGTAGGGAGACGGGAGCGGATCCATAGTGGTGTATTGATATGGTGAATATGTGGACTCGTGTGCGCCACCTCAAAAGAGTTACTTGCAGCCGTAGTTCAGGATAGCCACCGAGTCAAAGCTGGCTTGCTGCAGTCGACCTCCACCACCCCCTTTGTTGATAATGATGCATATGTAGATAGTTCTGATGTAAGTCTTGCTGAGTACGTTTGTACTCACGTTTGCTTATTTTATGTTTTGCAGAGAGACGTCAGTCTCGCTAGTAGTTCCGCTTGGACTTCGACGTTTAGCTTGTTACCTCAGCTACGATCTTGTGCCCTCGGCAGGATCTGGTAGATAGTCGGGCTTCTCAGCCTTTTTCATTTATAGTTGTGCGTACTCAGACATGTTTAGCTTCCGCTTGTGCTTTGACTTGTATGCTCTGAGTGTTGGGTCATGAGACCCATGTTTGTAATATCTCGCTCCTCGGAGCCTAATGAATAAATATTTGAGTCGTAGAGTTATGTTGTGATGCCATGTTGTATTTACACATATTGAGCATATTGTGTGTATGTTTGAAATTCTTGGTATGTGTGGGATCCGACAAACTAGTTGTTTATCCTTGGCAGCCTCTCATATGGGGAAATGTAGTCTCGTGCTTCGAGCGATAGTAGTCCGCTACAGCCGGTTCACCGAGTCCGCTAGCCCAGCACTACTGCTGGACACTTGATCGGGCGGCATGTGTTTCACTTCGTTCTGTGTCTGTTCCTTCGGGAAATGTCACGCGGTGATATTCGAGTCCTGCCTAGCCTGCTACAGCCGGGATACCGGAGTCCTGTTAGCCAGTGCTACAGCCGAATTCATACGTTGATGACCGACATGCTCGATGTGATTCATGTATGCCTGTCCCCATGGGTTAGTGCCGCTTTGGGTTCACGACTAGCCATGTCGGCCCGGTTCTCTGTCATATGGATGCTAGCGACACTATCATATCGTGAGCCAAAAGGCTAAACGGTCCCGGGCCATGGTAAGGCGACACCGTGGGAATACCGTGCGTGAGGGCGCAAAGTGATATGAGGTGTTACCGCTAGATCGATGTGTCTTGGAATCGGGTCTGATAGCGTTAGTATCGAGCTTGATTGCTCAGAGGATTACCAAGCCAAACTGGTGAAGTTGAGTCTAGAAATGCTTTAGTTATGTAAGGAATTGATTGTGGAAGGAACGTAAGGCTCTTTTTACTCCTTATACCTCATGGCCTCTCGATCCGAGTCATCCTCTTCTCTTCTACGGGTTTAAGAACTAGGCTTCTCATCTATCTATCAGGATGACGTGTTACTAATCCATAGACCTTTAAGATTGTTGGTTTTAAGCCCCAGTTCAGTTCCTACTATTTCGGTATGATAACTGTTGATCTCGGAACCTTGATATTGTGATGTTGAGTGGTTATGCCACCATTTTGCAGGATGTCTCAAATCATTTTGAGCAATTACAGCCGTTATGCTGTCCGAGTCATCCCAGGTCTCTAAATAGTCTGATGCATTTGCAAATCCTTTCCTTCCGATCCCGATGTCCTTTTTGGTCAGAATAAGCACACTAATCGGTAAGTTGAGGTACTTCGTTGCCTCGGCGTAGATGTTGGAGATATTATTATGACCCTAGGTGTTTAGGAAGTCACCTAGCAATTTAGCAATGCTTTTGTATCCCCGGTGTGATGATTCTGGCCATTATTCTTGAAAGCATCCCGTGATGTTATTAGTTAGTAGGCATTCTATTCCTGGATTCTTGAACCTGAGATTCACCCTACTTCATGTTGTTAGTATTTGCTAGTTCCTTTAGGATATTAGTAACTTTGCGATAGTCCTCGAAGTCCATGGTATTTCCTTCTTCCAAATACTATGAAGTAGTTATGGCAGAAGTTCTTTGAACCAAAAGATCACAACCAGAGTGCTCTTGAGGAGTACTCCATTCATATTGTGACTCTGCCAATCCTACCTTCTCTGCATGGGTTATCCGGGAGAAATGTTGAGCTTTGCTCGATATACTAATCCATGCCTCCACAACTCAGAAAGTATATGCTCCTCGAATTGTTCCTCCTTAGTTGTATTCCGATCCCCGTCTATCAGTTGATAGTCAGGAGTAGTCGTGCTCTCGTCCTCATCGATGCCCATTTTTCTTGTGGTCCGTCAAGCCATTCTGTTCTGGAATGACTAGGAGAAACAAACTCCAGTACCTTGTCCATTTCTAGGATTGGGTCAAAGCAGTTGTATTCCGCAGATCAAAATGCCAATTCAGCTTTTGTTCTGTTCTACCCTGAAGTATTACCCACTTTATGTCAGGAACGTCATGAGAATTGCACCTTCTCTTATGAATTCTTGACGTAGTGATACTTGTCGCTATCATTATTCATTCCTCGGTCCCGTGTTGATGCAACCGGAATGTCGACAAGTGAATTGTGATGTGTGAAATCAATACTCCGAGCAACTCGTTGCTTGGTAGCTAATGGACAATATCCTCATTCTTAGCGTGTTGGTTATTAAATCATCATCCTAAGATTGATCGTGCTACCTAGTCCTTATTTCTGGTGCACACTTCGATTGATGGGTTAGGATCTTGTCAAGTCCTCACTCATTTGATCATATCGTCTTGCCCTCAAAAGCAAGATTGTTCTCGAGCTTAGTAACATACCGGTGGTTCGTGACTTTCCAAATATCTTCTTGGAAGTGTTACCGGGTTGTTTCCTGACTGTTATGTTGAGCTCGTGATCAAGTTGGTTTCTTGTGAACCACCCTTTCTCCAAGAATCTGTGTTGGATATCCCTGAGCTAGTTGGTTAAGCTAGACAACAACTTGGAGAGTTGGAGGATAAAATCTTGCCTAGCTAAGTTCGTTCCAAAGGGATATTCTTGTGTAGTGTATGTTGAAGAAAGATGATATCTTCATCGATTGGTCCCTGTGATCAGTTGCTGGACCTATTGTCTTATCAATCCTTTGATTTGAGGGTGGGCTATCGTCAAATCAAATCAGTAACAACGATGCTCGTAATGTTGTCTTACTCGTGGTTGATCCCTCGAGCATACACCATTATATCTTTTGGTCTGACCAATGCTATCACCGTGTTCACATGATGGTGGAAGTCCTGTGATATGGAAATTCCGATGAGTTGCTGTTGAGCCCATCAGTAGCATTTTGTCTCCCCCATGAGTCATGTTGAACATCAACCTAGTGCTGGAAACTTTGTAAGCATTTCTTCGTGTTTCGTTCATGAAGCATATGTTTGGATGGAAGTAGTGACTTCCTCGAATTCATGTGCTTTAGGTGTAAGTTGCCGCCATGAATTTGAGAAAGGTTTGTTTTGTTTCCCTTGGAATCATCCCAAATCAGTCATGCACATGTGCGAAGTATTCTGTGGTCTGGAGACTTGCAACCTTCATTCTATATGTATTCCTAGCACACCAAGCCACTGATTGATTTGTTCAAGGAGAAGGAGTTCCTTCATAACAACTAGTCATGACTTATGTTAGGACTTCGTTATCCTCGATGATGGTTCCCCACCTGAACTCGGTAGTGTTTTGTTATAAGACTACTACGTGGTCATACTTGTCTTGGACAGCGTGTCCACGGGTTTGTAGCAGAACCAGCTCATGTCTTGGAGCTCGCTATCATAGTTCACTCCCCGAGAATCTCGCAACGTCATCTCGTCGGTTTTGTGTTGCAACCTTTCCTTTTCAGACATGCTGAGTCTGAAGTATCCTATCACCAATCGGATCTGAATCTCAGGCAGATATGATGGTTGGAACATTCCAACAGTAGCATTTCGTTCCCGGCTTGCACCGTCCTTGTGCCATTTCACTATAGGCTGCCTTCTTAGTAATTCTTGTCCAATATCATCTTCAACAGTGGACTTACCATGGGTCCCATCCATTTCCGATGATAAGAAAATCATCCATTGTGTTGTCTTCAACAAGGTAGTCCACATCATCCATCCTAGTCCGGGTATGCCATTCCTTCGAACTCTTTCAACGATCAATTGTAAATTGCGTTAAGCTGGTACGAGGATTGTCAATGATCTATGGATCAAAAGTAATTCTTTTTGCCACTTAAGGGAGCAGTTCTTCGAGTCACCTTTTCCAAAGTGCCGTTACGGGATCGTGGCAATTATTTCCTCGCCATCTGACACCATCCACCATCTTTCTAAGTGTGGAATTGTTGCCCACCAAATCAAACCCCGTCGTTGTTCCTCCATCATTCCTAATGTGTGTTTGGTGTCTCAACTCAAGAATTGTTCTTGCGTCACTCCATGAACTGATCTTGAATTGCTCGATCTTCAAGAAGATTAAATCCTGTAGGGTTTCCCCCTTCTTTCTGTTGTCGTGTCGAGTGAAGATCTCGAAAGCAAAGACGTCAAGACCAAGATGATGGAATGAATCAACATTTTCGAGAAGGGCAAATGGATCATGAAGATTGTGATAGTTCTGTGACTCCCCTTTTCCTCTTACCTCACGTCTTGAATCTCGGGGCGAGATTCTTGTTTAGTGGGGTGAGTTGTCACAGCCCTAGAGCTTGCTTGTAACTAGTGGCATTGCATCCATGCATCATGTTTAATTTTCATGAAATTTGAAATGGGGATTGCCTAAACCCTAGCATTAAAGGAATTCAAATAGGCTCAACGAAAAATATTTTTCAGTGATTTCAAATGGCTTTAGAAAATGTTCATCATTTCGGAAAATGCTTTAAACCGTAACCCGAGGTGCTGCACATTTTTTATGTCATATTTGGTCACTGGATTAATTCATAAAGTATTTGCATTTGGGCATTTAATGCTAATAAATAATTTAAATGCTCAAATAATCCCTAACTGAAATGTTTACTTTAGGATATATTTCCAACAGTGGTCATGAGCAGTGGCATGAATTTTGGGATTGATTTAGTATTTTTAATAAAGCCCAACAGTTACAGAATAATAGAAAACAAGATTAAATAGAAATAGGAGAGAGAGAGAAGCCACTTGGGCCAGTTACCTGGCAGCCCACTTACCTGGCCCAGCTCCTCCAGCCGGCCCAGCCCACCTGGCAAGTGCCAGTCGTCGCCTACCTCTGCCAGTAGGCAGAGGAGGGACACGGCGCACGCGCCCGAGCTCGCCACGCCTCCTCCCTGCTCGCCTGCCTCACCGAAGGGCCTCGAAGCCCCTCCTCGGCGCCGCTCTGGACCCCCTGGACCCCCTCTGCTTCTCCCTCGCTCTCTGGTTCCCTCTCCCCTTCCCTGGCTCTCTCCCGAACACACGCCGTCGCCGCCGCTCGCCACCACCGCGGCCACAGGCCCTCCCTCGCCCATCCAACATGCCCTAGAGACCCGCCGTGCCTCCCTCATCCTCCCCGACGGCTCACGCGACCGGAGAAGTCCCGAGGCGCCACCCCGCCGCTTTTCCCCTTCTCGGACCGCTGGTGCTGCCGCCTCCCGGTCGTCGAACTCCGGACGCCCCCGAGCCCGCTGACCACCTCTCCCTCTCCACGGTGAACTCCTCTTCCTCTTCCCCTAGCTCCCATGCTTGTTTGGCCTCCGTAGCCGCCGTTTCCACCTCACCCGAAAACTCCCCGCCGCCGGCCATGGCGCCGTCGTGGCTAGAGCCATAATGATTCGAAACCAACCCCACTTCTGTGCTCAGCGCAGCACCAGGAGCTCGTAGCCACCACCCGCTCCTCCTCCCGTGCACCGTAGCGTCAAACCCGACCCCGCCCGAACTCCGGCCGCCGCCTTGGAGCTCACCGCCGTCGATTCCGACCACCGTAGCTGCTGCCACCACCACCACTAGATGCGCGAGTCTTCCAGCTTGCCGTAGCCGCAAACCCCGAGCAAAATGGTGCACCGTAGGCGAAACCCGAGCCACTCCGGTGCACACCGGCCGCGGATTTGGTCGCGGCGATCACACGCCGGTGGTGATGACGTGGCATCGTCATTAGGTGCTAATGACCAACTTAATTACCCCCTGACCCACTGACATGCGGGCCCCGCCCGGTTAGTTAAGTTAGGTTAGTACTAACTAAGCTAGGTTAGTTTAGTTAGACACTGACAATCGGGACCCACAGGTCAGATTTGACCTGGACAGCGCCCGTTGACTTGCTGACGTCACCGCGAGGTCATGCTGACGCAGTAATAGGTTTTCTGGATTTAATTTAATTAAGGAAATTTCAGAAATACCCCAAACTTCTAAAATTCATAGAAATTCAACCGTAACTCCAATGGAAATAAGTTATATATGAAAAATGATCAGAAAAATATGAAGAATATATTTATGCCATGATCATGCATGTTTGAACAAGTTAACCTCACTGAATAGGACAAATGATGATTAGGGCAATTTATGAAATAACATTTGGAGTTGGAATTTGTTCTTGTTTGAGTTCCACTTCAATTAACTTGGCTAGATATTGCATTAGGTGAATTCAGTACCTTAACATGACATGTCATTCATGTGAATGTGCATTGCATTGATTGTGTTCTTTCTCGCTTGCGGTGTTTGTCCCTCTCAAGAGACGACGCCCGACGATTGTTCGATGACACCGATGAAGAACTATATTATCTTCAGAAGTGCCAGGCAAGCAAAACCCCCTTGTTCATTCCGATATAATCCCACTCTCTCGCTCCTGCTCTATTTTACTGCATTAGGACAACAACGACTCATGTGTTACTTGCTGCGGTAGCTGAACCCCTTTATCCTCTGCATGACCTGTCATTCCACAGTAATTAGGTGAAACCCACTAGCATGAGTAGGAGTTGTTTGAGCCCTGTTGTGCCTACTCATTCATGCTTGTTTGTCATGCCTGCTACTGCTTAGAGTTGAGTCAGGTCTAGTTCATCGGGGATGAATCGGAGTTGTGTGAACATGTCCTACTGTGTGTGAGCTAAGTGTGTGAACACGATTTGGTAAAGGTAGCGGTGAGAGGCCATGTAGGAGTACATGGTGGGTTGTCTCATTGCAGCCGTCCTCGAGGAACTGAGTTCGTGTTTGTGAACCATGATACAGATTACTACCACGCATTGGGCCCGAAACCAATGGACCCTCTCGGCTTCTTGACCACCCTTGTCCTCGGTCCGGAGTTGCAAGTAGTTTCGTGTTTGTAGCATGTGGGGGCCGCACGCAACGCTGACCTTAGGGGTGGGTTGTGTTGCGGTAGGCACGTGGTTGGTGTACCGATTCGCCTGCTTGGTGTCTCGGGAACCCTGCACACATCGTTCGGGGCTGTATGGGAAACCTCGGCGGACTCCTGCGGATGGAACCCGAATAGGCGATAAACCTGGACTAGGGACGTGATGTTTAGGTAGGCCGTGGCCGACACCCACGTTGGGCTTCCACTTGAAGGTTGCCGAGTACATGTCGTAAACGGCGGTAAGTGGTGAGAGCGTGTGTGAAGAAGTACACCCATGCAGGTTAATATGATCTATTGAATAGTCGTGTCCATGAAAAGGACTTCGGGTTGCCTATATCAGTTCATAGACAAGTGAAAGTGGATACTCAAAATGCGCAAGATGCGTGAGTGCTATGGATGGCGTTCTCGAGGGAGACGGAGCGGATCCATAGTGGTGTATTGATATGGTGAATATGTGGACTCGTAGCGCCACCTCAAAAGAGTTACTTGCGGCCGTAGTTCAGATAGCCACCGAGTCAAAGCTGGCTTGCTGCAATCGACCTCCACCACCCCTTTGTTGATAATGATGCATATGTAGATAGTAATTGATGTAAGTCTTGCTGAGTACATTTGTACTCACGTTTGCTTATTTTATGTTTTGCAAGAGAGACGTCGGTCTGCTAGTAGTTCCCCGTGGACTTCGACGTTTAGCTTGTTACCTTAGCTACGATCTTGTGCCCTCGGTAGGATCTGGTAGGTAGTCAGGCTTCTCAGCCTTTTTCATTTATAGTTGTCTGTACTCAGACATGTTTAGCTTCCGCTTGTGCTTTGACTTGTATGCTCGAGTGTTGGGTCATGAGACCCATGTTTGTAATATCTCGCTCCTCGAGCCTAATGAATAAATATTTGAGTCGTAGAGTTATGTTGTGATGCCATGTTGTATTTACACATATTGAGCATATTGTGTGTATGTTTGAAATGCTTGGTATGTGTGGGATCCGACAAACTAGTTGTTTATCCTTGGCAGCCTCTCATATGGGGAAATGTAGTCTCGTGCTTACGAGCGATAGTAGTCCGCTACAGCCCGGTTCACGGAGTCCTGCTAGCCCAGCACTACCGCTCTGGACACTTGACTGGCGGCATGTGTTTCACTTCGTTCTGTGTCTGTCCTTCGGGAAATGTCACGCGGTGATATTCGAGTCCTGCCTAGCCTGCTACAGCCCGGGATACCGGAGTCCTGTTAGCCCAGTGCTACAGCCCGAATTCATACGTTGATGACCGACATGCTCGATGTGATTCATGTATGCCTGTCCCCATGGGTTAGTGCCGCTTTGGGTTCACGACTAGCCATGTCGGCCCGGGTTCTCTGTCATATGGATGCTAGTGACACTATCATATACGTGAGCCAAAAGGCGCAAACGGTCCCGGGCCATGGTAAGGCGACACCCGTGGGAATACCGTGTGTGAGGCCGCAAAGTGATATGAGGTGTTACCGGCTAGATCGATGTGACTTGGAATCGGGGTCCTGACATCTTCTCTCTTGATTTGAATGCTTGCAGATTCCGTCTTAGTCCGATTCATGTGCACTCTTATTATTATACACATCATTCGGTCGTGCGAGTGAAAGGCAATAATGACAATATATGATGGACTTATTAGGATGAGAAAAGCTGGTATGAACTCGACCTCTCTTGTTTTTGTAAATATGATGAGTTCATCGTTCCTGAGTTAGCTATTATGAAATAAACATATTTGCAATGACATTTAGAGATTATAGTTGCTTGTGTCATGCTTTATTAGCTATGAGTTATAATGATTTACCTTGCGTGCCAACATGCTATTAGAATGATTATGATGTGGTATGATGGGATGGTATCCTCCTTTGAATGAATTGAGTGACTTGACTTGGCACATGTTCACGCATGTAGTTGAATCAAATCAACATAGCCTTCATGATATTTATGTTCATGGTGTATTATATCCTACTCATGCTTGTATTCGGTGTGAATTAATTTTAATGCATGCTTACGACTGTTGTCGCTCTCTCAGTTGGTCGCTTCCCAGTATTTTGCTAGCCTTCACCTGTACTAAGCGGGAATACTGCCTGTGCATCCAAGCTCCTTAAACCCCAAAGTTGTTCCATATGAGTCCACTATACCTTCCTATATGCGGTATTTACCTGCCGTTCCAAGTAAATTTGTATGTGCCAAACTCCAAACCTTCAAATGAAATTCTGTTTTGTATGCTCGAGCAGCTCATGTAACAACTAGGTCTACCTATATCTTCCATGCTAGGTGTGTTATTCTTAGAGGAGTGGACTCCGCTCCTCATTCACGAGAAAGGGCCGGTAACCGGGATGCCCGGTCCCATGATCCAAAAAGATCAAAGCAAATCAAAATAATTAAACAAAACTCCCCCAGGGCTGTTGTATGTTGGAGGCACTCGTTGTTTCGAGCAAGCTGTGGATTGATGCTTGTTGGTGGTTGGGGGAGTATAAACCTTTACCATTCTGTTTGGGAACTTCCTATAATGCATGTAGTATGAAGATACAACCATCTCATAGGTGTTGCGTTGACAGCAAAAGTTTGCCGCTCAAAATGTTATTCAATCTCTATTTTTAAAATCGAGCTCTGGCACCTCTACAAATCCCTGCTTCCCTCTGCGAAGGGCCTATCTATTTACTTTTATGTTGAATCATCATCCTTCTTATTAAAAGCACCAGCTGGAGAGCACACTGTCATTTGTATTCATTATTATTGCTTTATATTGGGTATGACTTGACTGGATCTCTTATACCATGAATTACAATGTTTAGTCGGTCCTTGATCTTTAAAGGTGCTCTGCATTTATGTTTTGCGAGATACCATTTTGTTATATCATGCTATGATTATTTTGAGAAAGTGTTGTCATCCGAGTTTTATTATTATGGCTCGCTAGCTGATTTTGCTATTGATATGAGTAATTGTGAGACCTAGGTGTTATTGTTAGTATGGTTAGTTCATAATATTTGCTGAAACTTGAATGCTGGCTTTTCATGTTTACAACAACAAGAGCAAACAGAGTTTGTAAAAGTTTTTCTTTATCACTTTCAGTTTATCAACTGAATTGCTTGAGGACAAGCAAAGGTTTAAGCTTGGGGGAGTTGATACGTCTCCAATGTATCTACTTTTCCAAACACTTTTGCCCTTGTTTTGGACTCTAACTTGCATGATTTGAATGAAACTAACCCGGACTGACACTGTTTTCAGCAGAACTACCATGATGTTGTTTTATGTGTAGAAAAGAAAAGTTCTTGGAATGACCTGCAAATCCACGGAGGCACTTTTCAGAATTAATAAGAATTTTTGGCGAAAGAATCAAGGCCAGGGGGCCAACGGGCTGTCCACGAGACAGGGCCCCCCCCTAGGGCGCGCCCTCCTATCTCGTGGGCCCCCTGGACCTCCTCCGACCTCAACTCCAACTCCATATATACCGTCTCGCGAAGAAAAAAATCAGGGAGAAAGTTTCATTGCGTTTTACGATACGGAGCTGCCACCAAGCTCTAATATCTCTCGGGAGGGCTGATCTGGAGTCCGTTCGGGGCTCCGGAGAGGGGGATTCGTCGCAGTCGTCATCATCAACCATCCTCCATCACCAATTTCATGATGCTCACCGCCGTGTGTGAGTAATTCTATCATAGGCTTGCTGGACGGTGATGGGTTGGATGAGATTTACCATGTAATCAAGTTAGTTTTGTTAGGGTTTGATCCCTAGTATCCACTATGTTCTGAGATTGATGTTGCTATGACTTTGCCATGCTTAATGCTTGTCACTAGGGCCCGAGTGCCATGATTTCAGATCTGAACCTATTATGTTTTCATCAATATATGTGTGTTCTTGATCCTATCTTGCAAGTCTATAGTCACCTATTATGTGTTATGATCCGACAACCCCGAAGTGACAATAATCGGGATACTTCTCGGTGATGACCGTAGTTTGAGGAGTTCATGTATTCACTATGTGTTAATGCTTTGGTCCGGTTCTCTATTAAAAGGAGGCCTTAATATCCCTTAGTTTCCACTAGGACCTCGCTGCCACGGGAGGGTAGGACAAAAGATGTCATGCAAGTTCTTTTCCATAAGCACGTGTGACTATTTATGGAATACATGCCTACATTACATTGATGAACTGGAGCTAGTTCTGTATCACCCTATGTTATAGCTATTGCATGAGGAATCGCATCCGGCATAATTATCCATCATTGATCCATTGCCTACGAGCTTTTCATATATTGTTCTTCGCTTATTTACTTTTCCGTTGCTACTATTACAACTATTACAAAAACCCAAAAACATTTATCTTTGCTGTTACTACTGTTACCATTACTATCATACTACTTTTGCTACTAAATACCTTGCTGCAAATACTAAGTTATCCAGGTGTGGTTGAATTAACAACTCAACTGCTAATACTCAAGAATATTCTTTGGCTCCCCTTATGTCGAATCAATAAATTTGGGTTGAATACTCTACCCTCGAAAGCTGTTGCGATCCCCTATACTTGTGGGTTATCACCCCTAGTTTTTATTTACGTGCTCTTTATATTCTTGCAAATCTATCCAACAACACCTACAAAGTCCTTCTAGTTTCATACTTGTTTTAGGTAAAACGAACGTTAAGCGTGCATAGAGTTGTATCGATGGTCGATGGAACTTGAGGGAATATTTGTTCTACCTTTAGCTCCTCGTTGGCTTTGACACTCTTACTTATTGAAAGAGGCTACAATTGATCCCCTATACTTGTGGGTTATCAACAACATTTATCTTGTTTGTCGCTGACATCTTCTTACTCCTCTCCGATGTCTTGTTGGCCACAAATGCGTCCCATTGATCTCTGAGCTTCTCATATCGGCCGATGAATTCTGGTGTCTTTTTTGGGTCGACAAACTTTGCTTTCAGCTCATTCTTCCACGTCCTGAATAGATTTTCCATCTTCTTGAGAGCACAGGACTTGATCAATGGCTCTATAACTGGATTCTTCGGATCCACCTCTTCCGGTAGGGTGAAATTTACCTTCAGCGCTTTCCAAAGATCCTCTTTCTGTCTATCTTCAACAAAAGAAACTTGAAGCTCTTCATCCTTCTTAGGCTCATTCCATAGTGGATGCTGATCGGTATCATGTCCCTAACAAGAACCCCGCACTGAGCAGTAAATGCGCCCTTGGTCCGGAGGGGTTCAATCAGTAGGCCATCGCGCGCGATTACTATGATCGTGAACCTTTCATCCGGGTGCAACTTTTTCTTCGGGCCTCGTCTCTTTACCGAAGTTGTGCTCGATCCGGATGGCTAGAAAAAAGAAGAAAGACGAGAGTTAATATGTGAAGATACCAAAACAATGAATGCATCAATTAGCTAGTCAGCACAAGCTTAATTAATATATATACCTGGCCGGACTCTGTTCGATCACCAGATCCGTCATGACGGTCTCCTTCTTGCACCGGCATTCGGTCACCGGAGCCAACATAATCATGTCCTTCCTCCTCCGTTGTTCGATAACCATAGCCTGCTTCACCCTCTCCTTCAAGACCATCGGTTTCGTTCATATATGACATGACATCACCTTCGGCTGCGATTATGTCCCCCAACACCTGTTCTGCTTCCTCGTCTCGGCCATGCTCCATAGTGTCTACAAATATTACAACATGGAAATTATTATACAAACATGACAGATGGATATATTAGTGGCAAACGTAGACCTAGCTATAGCTAATCACAACAAGGAATTATATTAACTAGTGTCCTCGACGCTTCTCTAGGGTTTGGGGTGGCCTCGGCAATGCTTCAAGGGTTCGGGGTGGCATCGAAGACAACGCTCTTTTAACTTGGCAAATTTGGGTGGCCTCGGCAGCGCTTCTAGGTCTAGTGTCAAAAGATTCAACAAAACCATGTCTTCATCTTTAGGCGAAAGTAACAGGCGCATGATGGTACGAAGTTCTCCAAAGTTATTCTGGAACGGAATCCCATATAGAATAATTCGCTTTTTGGTACAAAGTAGAGCAAGAGCCTTCCGAATATCGCTATTTGGAAGGACTTTGCTGAAATTTGAAGCAAAAGGCGGATTATCCCATCCGGGACTCCATTCCAAAATAACGTTGGAGAATTTCGTACCATCATGCCTCGGTTAATTCCGGCTAATGATGAAGCCATGGGTTTCTTCAATACTTTGACACAAGGCAACATCTCGACCCCTCGGCGATCCTCGACTCTCGATGACCTCGACCCAACCTCGGCCCTCGACAACCCTCGAACCCACGAACCATCGACCCTAGAACCCTCAAACTCTCAACCCTCGACCCTAGAACCCTCGACCCCTCGACGACCATCGAACCCTCGGCCCCTCGACGACTATCGAACCCTAGAACCCTCGACCCTCGACGACCCTCGAACCATCGACCCTACAACCCTCAAACCCTCGACCCTCAACCCTAGAACCCTCGAACCCTCAACCCCTCGACGACCCTCGACCCCTCGGCCCCTCGACGACCCTCGACCCCTTTGTGACCCTCGCGATCCTCTAGCCTAGTTCCCGACCTTCGACCCCTCGGTGTTCCTCGACAACCTCGTTCCCGATAAAAAGAAGAAGAAGAAGAAGAAGACAAGAGGAGGAGAAGAAAAAAAAGAGAAGAAGAAGAAGAAGAAGAAGAAGAAAAAATAGAAGAAAAAATAGAAGAAAAAAAAGGAGAAGAAGAAGGAATAGAGGAGAAGAAGAAAAATAGAAACGAAGAAAAAAATTCTATTTTTCTTCTTCTCCTCTATTCCTTCTTCTTCTCCTTTTCTTCTTGTACTTCTTCCTCTTCTTATTTTTTTCTCTTCTTCTTCTCCTTCTTCTTCTCCTTCTTCCTCTTCTATTTTTCCATGAACCGGGACCAATGCGTAGAGTATATAAGAAAGAATTGTCAAAATCGTTTGCATACATTTTTTCGACGTCCCCCCTCATGTCATTTCTGACGTCCCCCCTCATGTCATGTCCGACGCCCCCCTCATATCGATGTTATCGGGGAGGGGGTAGACGACAACGATGCTCACCCCCTCATCACATGTCCGACGTCCCCGGCTCCCTCATGTCATGTCCGACGTCGTCCCTGACTTTAACAAAAGTGCACAACTTTTATGTTTGCTTTCAGTTTCACTCTACGTTTTCATTTCTATACAAAAGTGCACAACTTTTATGAACAAAAACAATCTATGAACAAAAAAAATCATACATCAATACATACTACAAAAAAATCAGGAGAGGAGGGGATCGGGGCCGGCGACGCTCACAGGGAGGACGTAGGCGACGGCGACGGCGACGACGGGCGCGGGCGACGGTGCCGGTGCGGGGCGCGGGGACAGCGATGATGAGGCAGGCGCGACGCCGGTGCAGGGCGGCGCGGCGATCGCGACGGGGCAGACAGCGGCGATGACGGGCGCTGCAACGGCGACGGCGACGGGGGCGCGGGCGGCAGCGACGACGTGGGTGGCGGCGGCGTCGGGGCAGCTGGCGACGTCGTGGAGGTCGGCATCATAGGGGCAACTGCAAGATGAACTCTCAAAATTTTGACAAGTCTTTCTTATATATTTCTCGCATTGGTCCGGTTCGTGGCATCAACGGGACCAATACTGCTTTAGTCCTGGTTGATGCCACCAACCGACCAAAGCCTCTTTTCAACAGCACAAAGGGCGGGAAGCAGAGGCCTTTGGTTCCGGTTGGTGGAACCAACCGGGACTAAATGGGTGGAGTTGGTCCCGGTTCGTGGGACCAACCGAGACCAATTGCACCCCTTTAGTCCCGGTTGGTGCCACCAACCGGGACAAAGGTTTTGTGATGCTCAGCGTCATGGCAAAGTTTAGTCCCACCTCGCTAGTTGAGAGGAGCTCGCAGTGGTTTATAAGCCCCACTGCGGCTGCCCTCTCGAGCTCCTCTCAAATGCAGGCTTACTGGGCCTAAATATACACTATGCTGCCTGTGGGCCTACTGGGCCTTCTGCGGGCCTGAATCCTGGCCCATGGTTGAGTTTCTAGTCGTATTCAGGCCCACTAGATGGCACTTTTTTATTTTTTTTATTTTCTTTTTTTTTGCTTTATTTATTTTATTTTATTTCTACATATAGCAAAATACTTACTAGTTTTTCAGTGATTCTTTTTGCTTTTAGGTAATAAAAATTATAAACTTTCTGTTAGTGCCATTTGTTTTCCAATTTGAATAGTTTAAATTTGAATTTTGGAAATTTGTGTGAATCACTAGTTTTGAATAGCTTTACTATAAAAATCGATTTTTGAGTGATCCTTTTTCCTGCTATTTAATATTACTTTCTTTTATCATTATATTCAAAAACAGATTTTTTTATTTTAGTTTCTAACAAAAATTGTTTATGATAATTATTTTTGCTATTAAAATTTCTAACAAAAAAATTTCTTTATGAAAATTCTTTTTTGCTTTTAATGTGTTGAATAGAAAATACTTTGATAATTTTAGTTGCATTAATTTTATATAATTTTAGTTTCAATAATACTAGAGGCTTATAAAATTTTATTTTGTTTTTACTTATTTATTAAAGTTTATTTATTTTATGAAAATTCTTTATTTTTTTATTTTTTTTATTTTATTCATACTTGTTTTAGGTAAAGAGATTAAGCGTGCGTAGAGTTGTATCGATGGTCGATGGAACTTGAGGGAACATTTGTTCTACCTTTAGCACCTCGTTGGCTTTGACACTCTTATTTATTTAAAGAGGCTACAATTGATCCCCTATACTTGTGGGTTATCAACAACATTTATCTTGTTTGTCGCTGACATCTTCTTACTCCTCTCCGATGTCTTGTTGGCCACAAATGCGTCCCATTGATCTCTGAGCTTCTCATACCGGCCGATGAATTCTAGTGTCTTTTTTGGGTCGACAAACTTTGCTTTCAGCTCATTCTTCCACGTCCTGAATAGATCTGCCATCTTCTTGAGAGCACAGGACTTGATCAATGGCTCTATAACTGGATTCTTCGGATCCTCCTCTTCCAGTAGGGTGAAATTTACCTTCAGCGCTTTCCAAAGATCCTCTTTCTGTCTATCTTCGACAAAAAAAACTTGAAGCTCTTCATCCTTCTTAGGCTCATTCCATAGTCGATGCTGATCGGGATCATGTCCGTAACAAGAACCCCGCACTGAGCAGTAAATGTGTCCTTGGTCCGGAGGGGTTCAATCGGTAGGCCATCGCGCGCGATTACTATGATCGTGAACCTTTCATCCGAGCGCAACTTTTTCTTCGGGCCTCGTTTCTTTACCGAAGTTGTGCTCGATCCGGAGGGCTAGAAAAAAGAAGAAAGACGAGAGTTAATATGTGTAGGTACCAAAACAATGATTGCATCAATTAGCTAGTCAGCACAAGCTTAATTAATTTATATACCTGGCCGGACTCTGTTCGGTCACCGGAGCCGTCATCACGGTCTCCTTTTTGCACCGACATTCGGTCACCGGAGCCATCAGAATCATGTCCTTCCTCCTCCGTTGTTCGATAACCATAGCCTGCTTGACCCTCTCCTTCCAGACCATCGGTTTCGTTCATATACGACATGACATCACCTCCGGCTGCGATTATATCCCTCAACACCTGTTCTGCTTCCTCGTCTCGGCCGTGCTCCATAGTCTCTGCAAATATTACAACATGGAAATTATTATACAAACATGACAGATGGATATATTAGTGGCAAAGTAGACCTAGCTATAGCTAATCACAGTAAGGAATTATATTAACTAGTGGCCTCGACGCTTCTCTAGGCTTTGGGGTATCCTCAGCAATGCTTCAAGGGTTCAGGGTGGCATCGAAGACAACGCTCTTTTAACTTGGTAAATTTGGGTGGCCTCGGCAGCGCTTCTAGGGTCTAGTGTCAAAGGATTCAACAAAACCATGTCTTCATCATTAGGCGAAAGTAACAGGCGCATGATGGTACGAAGTTCTCCAAAGTTATTCTGGAACGGAATCCCATATAGGATAATTCGCTTTTTGGTACAAAGTACAGCAAGAGCCTTCCGAATATCGCTATTTGGAAGGACTTTGCTGAAATTTGAACCAAAATGCGGATTATCCCATCCGGGACTCCATTCCAAAGTAAACTTGGAGAACTTCGTACCATCATGCCTCGGTTACTTCCGGCTAATAATGAAGCCATGGGTTTCTTCAATACTTTGACACTAGGCAACCTCTCGACCCCTCGGCGATCCTTGACCCTCGATGACCCTCGAGCCCGAACTCTCGGCCCCTCGACGACCCTCGAACCCTCGAACCATCGACCCTAGAACCCTCGAACTCTCAACCCTCGACCCTAGAACCCTCGACCCTCGAACCCTCGACCCCTCGACGACCCTCGAACCCTCGACCCCTCGACGACTATCGAACCCTAGAACCCTCGACCCTCGATGACCCTCGAACCATCGACCCTAAAACCCTCGAACCCTCGACCCGCGACCCTAGAACCCTCGAACCCTCGACCCATCGATGACCCTCGACCCCTCGGCCCTTCGACGACCCTCGACCCCTCTGTGACCCTAGTGACCCTCTAGCCTAGTTCCCGACCCTCGACCCCTCAGTGTTCCTCGACAACCTCGTTCCCGATAAGAAGAAGAAGAAGAAGAAGAAGAAGAAGAAGAGGAAGAAGAAGAAGAAGAGGAAGAAGAAGAGGAAGAAGAAGAATAAGAAGAGGAAGAAGAAGAAGAACGTTAACCATGGGCCTGAATACGACTAGAAACTCAACCATGGGCCAGGATTCAGGCCCGCAGAAGGCCCAGTAGGCCCACAGGCAGCATAGTGTGTATTTAGGCCCAGTAAGCCTGCATTTGAGAGGAGCTCGAGAGGGCAGCCGCAGTGGGGCTTATAAACCACCGCGAGCTCCTCTCAACTAGCGAGGTGGGACTAAACTTTTGCCCGCGACGCGGGCATCACAAGGCCTTTTGTCCCAGTTGGTGGCACCAACCGGGACTAAAGGGGTCGAATTGGTCCTGGTTGGTCCCATGAACCGGGACCAGTTCCACCCATTTAGTCCCGGTTGGTTCCACCAACCGGGACCAAAGGCCTCTGCTTCCCGCCCTTTGTGCTGTTGAAAAGAGGCTTTGGTCCCGGTTGGTGGCATCAACCGGGACTAAAGGGGGTGTATTGGTCCCGGTTAATGCCACGAACCGGGACCAATGCGTAGAGTATATAAGAAAGACTTGTCAAAATTTTGAGAGTTCATCTTGCAGTTGCCCCTATGACGCCGACCTCCACGACGTCGCCAGCTGCCCCGACGCCGCTTGCCACCCCGTCGTCGCTGCCGCCGCCGCCGTCGCCGTCGCCGTTGCCGGCGCGCCCATCATCGCCGCTGACTGCCCCGTCGTCGTCGCCGCGCCGCCCTGCACCGACGTCGTCGCCTCTGCCTCATCATCGCTGTCCCGCGCCCAAGACCGCACTGCCGCCCGCGCCCGTCGTCCGCTGTCGGCTGCCGCCACGTCCTCCCTGTGAGCGTCGCCGGCCCCGATCCCCTCCTCTCCTGATTTTTTTGTAGTATGTATTGATGTATGATTTTTTTTGTTCATAGATTTTTTTTGTTCATAAAATTTGTGCACTTTTGTATAGAAATGAAAACGTAGAGTGAAAATGAAAGCAAACATAAAAGTTGTGCACTTTTGTTAAAGTCAGGGACGACGTCGGACATGACATGAGGGGGCCGGGGACGTCGGACATGTGATGAGGGGGTGAGCATCGTTGTCGTCTACCCCCTCCCCGATAACATCGATATGAGGGGGGCGTCGGACATGACATGAGGGGGGACGTCGGAAATGACATGAGGGGGGACGTCGAAAAAATGTATGCAAACGATTTTGACAATTCTTTCTTATATACTCTACGCATTGGTCCCGGTTCATGGAAAAATATAAGAGGAAGAAGGAGAAGAAGAAGGAGAAGAAGAAGAGAAAAAAAAATAAGAGGAAGAAGTACAAGAAGAAAAGGAGAAGAAGAAGGAATAGAGGAGAAGAAGAAAAATAGAATTTTTTTTCTTCGTTTCTATTTTTCTTCTTCTCCTCTATTCCTTCTTCTTCTCCTTTTTTTTCTTCTATTTTTTCTTCTATTTTTTCTTCCTCTTCTTCTTCTTCTTCTTCTCTTTTTTTTCTTCTCCTCCTCTTGTCTTCTTCTTCTTCTTCTTCTTTTTATCGGGAACGAGGTTGTCGAGGAACACCGAGGGGTCGAGGGTCGGGAACTAGGCTAGAGGATCGCGAGGGTCACAAAGGGGTCGAGGGTCGTCGAGGGGCCGAGGGGTCGAGGATCGTCAAGGGGTTGAGGGTTCGAGGGTTCTAGGGTCGAGGGTCGAGGGTTTGAGGGTTCTAGGGTCGATGGTTCGAGGGTCGTCCAGGGTCGAGGGTTCTAGGGTTCGATAGTCGTCGAGGGGCCGAGGGTTCGAGGGTCGTCGAGGGGTCGAGGGTTCTAGGGTCGAGGGTTGAGAGTTTGAGGGTTCTAGGGTCGCTGGTTCGTGGGTTCGAGGGTTGTCGAGGGGCCGAGGGTTCGGGGTCGAGGGTCATCGAGAGTCGAGGATCGCCGAGGGGTCGAGATGTTGCCTTGTGTCAAAGTATTGAAGAAACCCATGGCTTCATCATTAGCCGAAATTAACCGGGGCATGATGGTACGAAATTCTCCAACGTTATTTTGGAATGGAGTCCCGGATGGGATAATCCGCCTTTTGCTTCAAATTTCAGCAAAGTCCTTCCAAATAGCGATATTCGGAAGGCTCTTGCTCTACTTTGTACCAAAAAGCGATTTATTCTATATGGGATTCCGTTCCAGAATAACTTTGGAGAACTTTGTGCCATCATGCGCCTGTTACTTTCGCCTAATGATGAAGACATGGTTTTGTTGAATCTTTTGACACTAGACCTAGAAGCGCTGTCGAGGCCACCCAAATTTACCAAGTTAAAAGAGCGTTGTCTTCGATGCCACCCCGAACCCTTGAAGCATTGCTGAGGCCACCCCAAACCCTAGAGAAGCGTCGAGGCCACTAGTTAATATAATTCCTTATTGTGATTAGCTATAGCTAGGTCTACGTTTGCCACTAATATATCCATCTGTCATGTTTGTATAATAATTTCCATGTTGTAATATTTGCAGAAACTATGGAGCACGGCCGAGACGAGGAAGCAGAACAGGTGTTGGGGGACATAATCGCAGCCAAAGGTGATGTCATGTCATATATGAACGAAACCGATGGTCTTGAAGGAGAGGGTGAAGCAGGCTATGGTTATCGAACAACGGAGGAGGAAGGACATGATTATGTTGGCTCCGGTGACCGAATGCCGGTGCAAGTAGGAGACCGTCATGACGGATCCGGTGACCGAACAGAGTCCGGCCAGGTATATATATTAATTAAGCTTGTGCTGACTAGCTAATTGATGCATTCATTGTTTTGGTATCTTCATATATTAACTCTCGTCTTTCTTCTTTTTTCTAGCCCTCCGGATCGAGCACAACTTCGGTAAAGAGACGAGGCCCGAAGAAAAAGTTGCACCCGGATGAAAGGTTCACGATCATAGTAATCGCGCGATGGTTACTGATTGAACCCTCCGGACCAAGGGCGCATTTACTGCTCAGTGCGGGGTTCTTGTTAGGGACATGATACCGATCAGCATCCACTATGGAATGAGCCTAAGAAGGATGAAGAGCTTCAAGTTTCTTTTGTTGAAGATAGACAGAAAGAGGATCTTTGGAAAGCGCTGAAGGTAAATTTCATCCTACCGGAAGAGGAGGATCCGAAGAATCCTGTTATAGAGCCATTGATCAAGTCCTGTGCTCTCAAGAAGATGGAAAATCTATTCAGGACGTGGAAGAATGAGCTGAAAGCAAAGTTTGTCGACCCAAAAAAGACACCAGAATTCATCGGCCGGTATGAGAAGCTCAGAGATCAATGGGACGCATTTGTGGCCAACAAGACATCGGAGAGGAGTAAGAAGATGTCAGCGACAAACAAGATAAATGTTGTTGATAACCCACAAGTATAGGGGATCAATTGTAGCCTCTTTCAATAAGTAAGAGTGTCAAAGCCAACGAGGAGCTAAAGGTAGAACAAATATTCCCTCAAGTTCCATCGACCATCGATACAACTCTCACGACGCTTAACGCTCGTTTTACCTAAAACAAGTATGAAACTAGAAGGACTTTGTAGGTGTTGTTGGATAGATTTGCAAGAATATAAAGAGCACGTAAATAAAAACTAGGGGTGATAACCCACAAGTATAGGGGATCGCAACAGCTTTCGAGGGTAGAGTATTCAACCCAAATTTATTGATTCGACATAAGGGGAGCCAAAGAATATTCTTGAGTATTAGCAGTTGAGTTGTTAATTCAACCACACCTGGATAACTTAGTATTTGCAGCAAGGTATTTAGTAGCAAAAGTAGTCGATGCTGATCGGGATCATGTCCCTAACAAGAACCCCTGAGCAGTAAATGCGTCCTTGGTCCGGAGGGGTTCAATCGGTAGGCCATCGCGCGCGATTACTATGATCGTGAACCTTTCATCCGAGCGCAACTTTTTCTTTGGGCCTCGTCTCTTTACCGAAGTTGTGCTCGATCCGGAGGGCTAGAAAAAAGAAGAAAGACGAGAGTTAATATGTGTAGATACCAAAACAATGAATGCATCAATTAGCTAGTCAGCACAAGCTTAATTAATATATATACCTGGCCGGACTCTGTTCGGTCACCGGAGCCGTCATCACGGTCTCCTTCTTGCACCGGCATTCGGTCACCGGAGCCATCATAATCATGTCCTTCCTCCTCCGTTGTTTGATAACCATAGCCTGCTTCACCCTCTCCTTCCAGACCATCGGTTTCGTTCATATACGACATGACATCACCTCCGGCTGCGATTATGTCCCCCAACACCTGTTCTGCTTCCTCGTCTCGGTCGTGCTCCATAGTTTCTGCAAATATTACAACATGGAAATTATTATACAAACCTGACAGATGGATATATTACTGGCAAACGTAGACCTAGATATAGCTAATCACAATAAGGAATTATATTAACTAGTGGCCTCGACGCTTCTCTAGGGTATGGGGTGGCCTCAGCAATGCTTCAAGGGTTCGGGGTGGCATCAAAGACAACGCTCTTTTAACTTGGTAAATTTGGGTGGCCTTGGCAGAGCTTCTAGGGTCTAGTGTCAAAGGATTCAACAAAACCATGTCTTCATCATTAGGCGAAAGTAACAGGCGCATGATGGTACGAAGTTCTCCAAAGTTATTCTGGAACGGAATCCCATATAGGATAATTCGCTTTTTGGTACAAAGTACAGCAAGAGCCTTCCGAATATCGCTATTTGGAAGGACTTTGCTGAAATTTGAACCAAAAGGCGGATTATCCCATCCGGGTCTCCGTTCCGAAATAACCTTGGAGAACTTCGTACCATCATGCCCCGGTTACTTCCGGCTAATGATGAAGCCATGGGTTTGTTCAATACTTTGACACTAGGCAACCTCTCGACCCCTCGGAGATCCTCGACCCTCGATGACCCTTGACCCCGAACCCTCGGCCCTTCGACGACCCTCGAACCCTTGAACCATCGACCCTAGAACCCTCGAACTCGCAACCCTCGACCCTAGAACCCTCGACCCTCGAACCCTCGACCCCTCGACGACCCTCGAACCCTTGGCCCCTCGATGACTATCGAACCCTAGAACCCTCGACCCTCGACGACCCTCGAACCATCGACCCTCGAACCCTCGACCCTCGACCCTAGAACCCTCGAACCCTCGACCCATCGATGACCCTCGACCCCTCGGCCCCTCGACGACCCTCGACCCCTCTGTGACCCTCGCGACCCTCTAGCCTAGTTCCCGACCCTTGACCCCTCGGTGTTCCTCGACAACCTCGTTCCTGATAAAAAAGAAGAAGAAGAAGAAGAAGAAGAAGAAGAAGAAGAAGAAGAAGAAAAGAGGAGAAGAAGAAAAAAAAGAGAAGAAGAAGAAGAAGAAGAAATAGAAGGAAAAAAGGAGAAGAAGAAGGAATAGAGGAGAAGAAGAAAAATGGAAACGAAGAAAAAATTTCTATTTTTCTTCTTCTCCTCTATTCCTTCTTCTTCTCCTTTTCTTCTTCTTCTTCTTCCTCTTCTTATTTTTTTTCTCTTCTTCTGCTCCTTCTTCTTCTCCTTCTTCCTCTTCTATTTTTCCATGAACCGGGACCAATGCGTAGAGTATATAAGAAAGAATTGTCAAAATCGTTTGCATACATTTTTTCGACGTCATTTCCGACGTCCCCCCTCATGTCATGTCTGACGCCCCCCTCATATCAATGTTATCGGGGAGGGGGTAAACGACAACGGCGCTCACCCCCTCATCACATGTCTGACGTCCCCGGCCCCCTCATGTCATGTCCGACGTCGCCCCTGACTTTAACAAAAGTGCACAACTTTTATGTTTGCTTTCGTTTTCACTCTACGTTTTCATTTCTATACAAAAGTGCAAAAAAAATGGTGGGACCAACCGGGACCAATTCCACCCCTTTAGTCCCGGTTGGTGCCACCAACCGGGACAAAAGGCCTTGTGATGCCCGCGTCGCGGGCAAAAGTTTAGTCCCACCTCGCTAGTTGAGAGGAGCTCGCAGTGGTTTATAAGCCCCACTGCGGCTGCCCTCTCGAGCTCCTCTCAAATGCAGGCTTACTGGGCCTAAATACACACTATGCTGCCTGTGGGCCTACTGGGCCTTCTGCGGGCCTGAATCCTGGCCCATGGTTGAGTTTCTAGTCGTATTCAGGCCGGGGTTGCCCACTAGATGGCACTTTTTTTTTTCTTTTTTTGCTTCATTTATTTTATTTTGTTTCTACATATAGCAAAATACTTACTAGTTTTTCAGTGATTCTTTTTTGCTTTTAGGTAATAAAAATTATAAACTTTCTATTAGTGCCATTTGTTTTCCAATTTGAATAGTTTAAATTTGAATTTTTAGAAATTTGTGTGGATCACTAGTTTTTAATAGCTTTACTATAAAAATCTATTTTTGAGTGATTCTTTTTCCTGCTATTTAATATTACTATGTTTTATCATTATATTCAAAAACAGATTTTGTTATTTTAGTTTCTAACAAAAAAATTTATGATAATTATTTTTGCTATTAAAATTTCTAACAAAAAAAATTCTTTATGAAAATAGCAGGTTGGGTGAGTAATTTTTACTTACTAGGAGCAGGCCTCATTTACTACCACCCAACCATAACAAAAATAATTCTTCTTTTTGAGACATGTTTGGAAGACGAGTATTTCATAGTAAAGGGTTTCACTATTTAGACGACAAATCTGCTTGGGAAGAAAATGGAGGAAATAAAGAAGGAAACAATGAGACTTCTTTTTGTTTTCTTATTTGCACTGATCCTCGATAAGCTCCACAATCACTGGATTCAACCCTGGGCAACCATCCTCGTGGCCTTGTTCATTTAGCTGTGACCCTTTTTTAGATCGTCGGACGGCCAATCAGTACCCAGTAATGTTCATTTCACCGTGCTCCTCCATGTATTAGCTAGTAATTAGTTTTCCATCAAGGTCCTCAATGTACTAGCTAGTATGTGCTAGTACCTGGTTCACCTACCGTGCAAACAGCTTTGTGTTATGATTCGTCAAGCAATAAATAAAGTGGGTGTGTTCAATATCAACTTCGGCATTACAAATTAATCAAGGTTCCTGGCAATATCTAACCATGCTAATCTCCTGCAAAGACTGACTGCACACACAAAACATCAGCAAGCAGATAAATAAGGCCTGCGGGGCACACGCCAACTGCCATAAATTTCCCACATACTGCCGACGCTCCTTTAAATGGCTGCCAGCTGCCAAGTTGTAAATGCATGGCAGGCAATCAAGGAATCCAGGATGTTTAAAATCATGCGTGAGGCTGCATTGTGGGCCGTCTGCTGCCGACGTCAGATGAAATACGCAAGCCATACAAGTAGTATACGCTTCTTGGAATTCATTATACACGCTTGATGTATTCGAACTGCACGAATCACATGGGAATGAACGGGCAGGATACCAACCTCGCGTGGCTGCATGTCCACTCGTGATTTATCGTTTTTTTTTGTTTCTACTTATTTATTTTATTTTGTTTCTACTTATTATTTTCTTTTTCTTTTTGCTTTTTTATTTATTTTATGAAAATTCTTTTTGCTTATAATGTTTTACACATAAATGCCCTTTCCCCTCGCCGGTTCATTGGTCCCGGTTCATGGCTGGAACCGGGACTAAAGACCACCACTAGTAGAAAAAGGGCCTATAGTCCCGGTTGGTGAGGGCCTTTAGTCCCGGTTCATGAACCGGGACTAATGGGTCGGTACTAATGCCTCGATTTTTAGTCCCGGTTCAATCCGAACCGGGACAGATGGGCCTCCACGTGGCCTGTCCGCTGAGCCGGGCAGGAGGGCCTTTGGTCGGTTGGTGGCACCAACCGGGACCAATAGGCATCCACGCGTCAGCATTTCTATGGCTGTGGTTTTTGTTTTTTTTTTTGAAAGGGGGGAGGGTTTGGGGGATTTTGGGGGGTTAATTTAGGTGTTTCATGTATTGTGCTATAGCTAGCTAATTAATAGAGAAAAGTGCCCTCTCTTTTGTCCGTGCTTGGTCGACGCTTCGTACTATACATACATTATAGAGAGGACTAGCTAGACACGCTAGCTAGCTAGTAATTAACAAACAGAAGATCGTCATGAACATATATGCATATAGAGAGAAGTGATATCGACCACCTCTCCTTTTCCGAGAGATTGGTCGAACAACAAGTTCTCGTATATCTATCCGACACTACCGCTACATATATACAATAATTATCTTTACAAATATATAATCTCTTAACATACGGACGCGTGGTCCACATAGTATTCTCCGTCTTCAGCGATCACGTGGTCAAGAAAGAATGCCGCCAATTCCTCTTGAATTGCTCGCATGCGATCTGGTGCTAGGAGTTCATCCCGCATCCGAAACATCTAATTTTAAGAAAGGGGTCAATACACACACACACACACACACACACACACACACACACACACACACACACACACACACACACACACACACACACACACACACACACACACACACACACACACACACATATATATATATATATATATATATATATATATATATATATATATATATATATATATATGAATGAATGAATGAAACTCAACACAAATGATGGTAATAAAATAAAATTGTGAATATTTTTATTTACGCACTTCATATTGTTTTCGGAGTAGCCCCGCTCACAGGTCGTGTGGCGGATGGATTCGCAAACGTAGTATCCACAGAAATCATTCCCTTGTTCCTGCCACAACCACTTTACAAGAAATAGAGGTCAATCAAACTGATAATTAGCAAGCATGCTAAATGGTATTGATGAAACTAGCGCTTGAATCACTAGGAGATGCGTGGAATATGCTACTATATAGTACTTACTTTCGGGTGTCTAAATTGCAGCTTCTTCGGTAGTCCCGGAGCTTTTTTGGTGAATTTTCTCCAAGCCCTGCCATACAAAGAAAACAATTACTTGATATCAGAAATGAACAAAGTTGCTGATATGGTGGATAATGATCGATTTAACTTACTTCTCGAGCATTTCAGTCATGTCCGATATTCCTTGGGATCTTTTCGCTTGGAGTCTAAGACAGTTACTACTCCCTTCTCAAGCTTAATCTCTAGGAGAATATAGTGGTAGCTGCGCACACATGCATAACTCATCAATATTACATTACTATAACCTGGACTAATAAGGAAACCGAATATGCCACAAGACAGTAACACTCACTTGAAGTTGTAAGGAAAGAGTATTATATCTTTGTGTTCATTTATTACCAACGATTGTAGCAAGTTGGCCTCGGTATTTTCTTTACGAAATTCAACCTTAGTTTTATCTATGAGATATGTGTTAATGAACCCAATATCACCCACTTGTCTTTTCTTCAATTCGGCGATCTTCAATCTGCATAATATAGTGAGGATAATTATAAATACATGCAATGAAAGGGCTGAGTTATATAGAGAGACTTAATGACAGAAGTAGTACTACTTACAGACAGTAGCAGGTGACCGTTGCTTTATCGAGGGCCAATTGATTGAAAAACTGATAGAACTCCTCAAATGGAATAGGCAACAGTTCAATTCCAAGGAGGTCATGCTCCTTTTTAACTCTCACATACAAAGTACTCCTCCCTCGACTCTTTGCAGGTTTTCATGTACCAATCATGCAATCTTCGCATCATCGTTGATAGAGAACTTTCATCTTTGACGAGAGGCTTCCCGTACTCATATCTTTGTATCTGCACCTCCAAGAAATCATAATGTACATCGTCGGGCAGGTAATCTGCAGGATTGCCATAACCGGGCACCATCCTCGGATCGACGATGTCGCTAGCAGGCACCTTGAGCGGGGGGCACGATTGCTTCGCTTGTTCGCTGAGCTGGGCAATTTGTTTCCCAGCTCGTCGTTCTTTCATCCTTTGATCACTGACAGTACTTCCCGACCTCTCCGCTTCGGCAAATGCCTTTCCAATAATGCGCTCATAGTTGCCTTTGGCGGAGACTTGGGCGGTTTTGTCGAGGCAGCAGCAGTGCGCTTCGCTTTCACGGATCTACCTTCTCCTCCGGAGGTGGATGTCTCTTTGCTTTCAACCCTTGAAACCAGTCATCCACTTGGTCTGCGCGATCTTCGCGTTTTCCTCCTCGCTCCTCTCAGACGGTAACTTCTCCGAGTCTTGAGAGAAGGACCGAATCAGATCTCCTCCGCCTTTGGCTATACTACTAGACGCCGGCAGAGCAGACGGAGCGGATGTCTTCTTTCCTTGCTTACGAGGCGGAGGACAAGGACTACGACGCGCCGGAGCAGTCGGAGCGGCGGCGGGTCTCTTCCGCGCTTGCTGACGAGGCGGAGAAGGAGGAGGCTGGCTTCTCGGGCGCGCCGGCGCAGGCGCAGAAGGAGGCGGAGTGCCGCCACGCGCCGGAGAAGGAGCCAGCCGGGTGCCCTGATCGTCACTCACCGGAGGAGGAGGTGGTGGAGGAGGCGGAGTGCCCTGACTCGCCGGAGGAGGCGGAGGCGTCCAGTTCAGAAGGTTGATGAGATCCTTCCGCCATAGGCATGGAGTCTTCAGAGCATAACCCAGCCGATACTCCCCTTCACTGGTAGGGTGGTCAAGCCGGAGGTCCTCAAATCCCTCCGTTATTTCATCGACCATCACCTTAGCATATCCTTCTGGAATCGGCCGGCAGTGAAAAGTTGAGTCGGGTTTAGTAGGATAAACAGAGCCAACAGCCGCCTTGGCCTTCAAATTGCTCCATTGCGCCATAAGGTGGCAATTTTCAGCACCCGTGATAGCATCCACGGGATAGCTGGCAGGAGCCGTCAAGGCATGCTGCTCTGGCTGAAGCAGCTCGGTGGAAGCCACGCTGCTTCTCCGCTGAGATGGCGGGGTAGCTTCGGGGGAAGCTTCGGCCGGTCGTTTGCTGCGATCTGCTGCTTCTCGTTCCTCTAGCCCCATTACCCTTTCGTGCAGCCTTTGCATTTGGCTCTGCTCCGGTTTCTTCCTCCTCTCATGGGTTTTGTAACCCCTGCGACGGAAATCCAGCCTTCCATGAACGGAGCTGGCGTGCCTCGTGTCCGTCCGGGGTGCTCGAGGATTCCCGAGGGCCATTGTGAGCTCGTCCTTCTCCTGTCTCGAACGAACTTCCCTTGCTGCACTGCTTCAATATATTGCTGAAGCCTCTTGACTGGTATGTCCAATTGTTCGTCCGTCCAAATGCACTTCCCTGTTATAGGGTCCAAGGATCCGCCGCCCGAAGAACCAAGTCCGCAATGGTGCGCCAGTTCATTGTCTCGGTTCGATCCTTTATCAATCAGATCATTCTCAGCCTTGGCCCACTTAGGCCGGCTACGAGGTAGCCACGACCCGTGCGATGGTGAAGCTTCTTCTTCGCAGCATTTCTCTTGTTTGTCGCCGACATCTTTTTACTCTTTTCCGATGTCTTGTAGGCCACAAATGCGGGCCATCATCTCGATCTTCTCATATTTGCCCTTGAATTCTGGTGTCTCATTTTTTTGACATACGTATTGAGTTCTTTCTTCCAATTCCTGAATAGGTCTGCCATCTTTTAAGAGCAAAAGACTTGATTAATGGCTCTATTACTGGCTTCTCCGGATCATCCTCTAGCGGTAGGGTAAAATTTGACTTCAGCTCGGTCCAAAGATCATTTTTCGCATATCATTGACATAAGACACCTCGTGGTCTTCGTTCTTAGGCTTATACCATTGGTGGATGCTGATCGGGATCTTGTCCCTAACCAGAACCCCGCACTGAGCAACAAATGCCTTCTTTGTCCGGTAGGGTTCAATCGGTTGGCCATCGCGCGCGATTTGTATGATCTCAAACTTTTCATCCGAGCTCAACTTTTTCTTCGGGCCTCGTCTCTTTACCGAAGTTGTGCTCGATCCGGAGGGCTAGAAAAAAGAACAAAGACGAGAGTTAATTAATATGTGTACATACCAAAACAATGAATGCATCAATTAGCTAGTCAGCACAGGCTTAACTAATATATATACCTGGCCGGACTCGGTTTGGTGATCACCGGAGCCGTCCTCACGGTCTACTTCTTCACCCTCTCCTTCTTGCACCGGCATTGGGTCATCGGAGCCATGTAAATCATAGCCAGCTGCTTCTTCATCCTCTCCTTCCAAACCATCGTTGTCGTTGAGAAACATCAACGAGAAGACGGCATCACTTCCTTGTGCGATTATGTCCCTCAACAACGCTTCTTGTGCTTCGTCTCGGGGGGTGTCCATAGTTTCTACAAATATTTAGAACATGGCAATTATTATTCAAACATGACAGATATGGATATATTAGTGGCAAACGTAGAACTAGCTAGCTAATCACAATAAGGAATCATATTAGTGGCCTCGACGCTGCTTCTCTAGGGTTTGGGGTGGCCTCGACAACGCTTCAAGAGTTAGGGGGTGGCCTCGAGAACGCTTCAAGGAGGGGGTAATATCGACCCCCCCCCCCACGTGTTGAAGCTATCGGGAGGGGGTCGGCGTTGAACACTACATCTATGTCCCACAACTGACGTGGGCATAGACGCCCGCGATAGGGTAGAGGGTCGTGGATCGCCGGCGGTCGAGGTCAAGGGTCGAGGATCGCCGAGGGTCGGGAGGTTGCCTAGTGTCAAAGATTCAACAAAACCATGTCTTCATCATTAGTAGTAACAGGTGCATGATGGTGCGAAGCTCTCCAAAGTTATTTTGGAGCGGAGTCAGATAGGATAATTAAGCTTTTGGTACAAAGTTCAGCAAGAACATTCCGAATATCGTTATTTGAAAGGCCTTTGCTGAAATTGCACAAAAGGCAAATTATCCTATCCGGACTCCATTCGAAATAACTTTGAGGACTTCATACCATCATGCCATGGTTACTTCCGCTAATGATGAAGCCATGGATTTCTTCAATACTTTGACACTATAGGAACCCTCGACCCTGAAACCTTCGACCCTTGACCCTTAACGACCCTCGACCCTCTACCCTAGTTCCCGACCCTCGACCCTCGGCGATCCTCGACACCCTCGTTATATCGACAACGACGCGACATACATATACATGGGAAAATAATGTTATCGGGGAGGGGTATCGTACCCCCCTCATGTTGAAGTTTCTTCTTTCTCCTCTATTCCTTTCTTTCTTCTTCTCCTCTTCTTTTCTTCTTATCCTCGAGAAAGGAAAATAAGGAAAAGGAAGAAAAAAGAGGAAGAAGGAAGAAGGAAGAAGAAGAAGAAAAAAGAAAAAAAAAAAAAGAAGAAGAAAAGAATAGAGAGAAGAAGAAAAAATAGAATTTTTTTCTATTTTTCTTCTTCTCCTCTATTCCTTTCTTCTTCTCCTCTTATTTTTCTTCTTTTCCTCTCATTCTTTTCTTCTTCTTCTTCCTTCTTCCTTCTTCCTCTTTTCTTCCTTTTCCTTATTTTAATTTTTCCTCTACACTAACCTAATTAAAATGCACTAACCTTTTCCTGCACTAACCTAATTAAAATTGTAACTTTCTATATATGAACAAAAACTAAACTAATAAAAATAAAAAAACATATACATTATAGCCACATACACATGTAAATCACATATGAACAAAAAATAAACTAATAAAACTAAAAAAATATTGCAACATATGAGCAGAGGCTCGACGGCGGCGGCTCATTAACGGGGCGGCCGGCGAGGGCGACGGGCGGCGGCGGTGAGGTCGCGGCGGCGACGGCGACGACGGGCTCGGGCGGTGAGGCAGGGGCGACGACGGGCTCGGGGCGGCGAGGCAGGGGCGACGAGGACGGCGGGCTCGGGCGGCGACGGGATGGCGGGCTCGGGCGGAGACGGGACGACGGGCTCGGGCGGCGCAGGCAGGGCGCGGCAAGGGCGGCGATAACGACAACGTCGGCGGCTGGCGACAACGGGCGGGCGGGCGCGGCGGCGACGATGGGCGGCGGCAGCGTCTGTGGCGACGACGACGAGGAGCAGAAGGCGTCGCTGGGCAGAGCGGCGGCTCGGCGGGATGAGGAACTGAATGAAATTTCCGCAAAGTCCTGTATATATAGAAAGTGCATTGGTCCTGTTCGTGGCACAAACCGGGACTAATGCCACCTTTAGTCCCGGTTGGTGCCACCAACGGGGACTAAAAACCTTTGGTCGGTTGGTGGCACCAACCGGGACTAAAGGGGGCATTAGTCGGTTTGTTCCATGAACGGGACCAATGCCCTTTAGTCCCAGTTGGTGCCACCAACCGGGACCAAAGGCCTGTGCTGCCCCGAACCCAAATATTTAGTCCCACCTCGCTAGTTGAGAGGGAGGCGCACCTGTTTATAAGGTGCAGTGCGCCTTCCCTCTCGAACTCCTCTCTAAAGCAGGCTTTCGGGCCTAAACCTGCAATCTGTGCCTGTGGGCCTACTAGACCTCCCGCGGGCCTGAATCCTGGCCTTGGTAGGGTTTCTAGTCGTATTCAGGCCGTGGGGGCCCAGTAGGTGGCACCTTTTTTTGTTTTTTTGTTTTCTTTGTTGCTTTATTTATTTTATTTTGTTTCTACTTACAACAAAATACTTATTGTTGCTATTTTTATTTTTTCCAGTTTTTTTGTTTTTCTTTCTGCATTATTTATTTTTTGTTGTTTTTTGCTTTATTTTTAATTCTTTTTGCTTTTAGTTTTAGAAAATTATAAACTTTCTGTTAGTGCCATTAGTTTTCAAATTTGAAAACACTTTTTTGTTTTCTTTGTTGCTTTATTTATTTTATTTTGTTTCTACTTACAACAAAATACTTATTGTTGCTATTTTTATTTTTTCAAGTTTTTTGTTTTGTTTTCTGCATTATTTATTTTCTTTAGGTTTTTTGCTTTATTTTTTAATTCTTTTTTCTTTTAGGCCAGCAAAACTATAAACTTTCTGTTTGTGCTATTAGTTTTCAAATTTGAATTCTTTGAAATTTGTGTGAATCACAAGTTTGTGAGCTCAACAAGGCGTGTAGAGGGACGGGCTTATAAACCGGTGTGAGCGCCCTTCGGTTGGCGAGGTTTTCAAATTCATAGTTTTCAAATGAACTCTGAAAAAGTTGGCATAGCATGCGCATGTACAAAACGGACAATGGTATCATACTAAATGCATTACAAAGTTGGCATGGTATCATCATAATAGTTATGGAGAAAGTCTTCACTTTTTCTTCGCTTGTGTCGTTTGCTTATTGCGCCGTAACCATGGATAATCTTCATCGTTTATCAGGATGCTTGGGTCAGCCTTGACTTTGAAGGGGGAATTTCATGAAACTTTTCATACTCTTGAGACATGTCATCTTGCCCTCCACTCCCAGGATGTCCCTTTTTCTGAAAGAACTATGTGGCGCTTTGGCTCATTGTATGATGTATTCGCTTCCTTATCTTTTCTTTTCCTCGGTCCGTAGACATGTCCTTCACATAGATAACCTGTGCCACATCATTGGCTAGGATGAGCGGTTCGTCGGTGTACCCAAGATTTTTCAGATCCTTGTTGTCATTCCATTGTGGGTCTACTGCTACCCGCCTCGACAGATTGACCCACTTGCACTTAAACAAAGGGACCTTAAAATCTACTCCGTAGTCAAGTTCCCATATGTCTACTATGTAACCATAATATGTGTCATTTCCTTGTCGGTTGCTGCATCAAAGCGGACACCGCTGTTTTGTTGGTGCTCTTTTCATCTTGGTCAATCGTGTAAAATGTATTCCTATCTCGTATCCTTTCCAAATCATTACAGAGAAGATGGTCCCTGGACAACAAGTACAGCTCATCACAGACAGTGCTGTCACCTCTGAGACGTGTTTCCAACCAACTGCTGAAAGTCTGATGTGTTCACATGTAATCCGATCGTCCCACCGCTCCGGTGTTTGGAGCGCAGACTGTTCTTGTGTTCATCTACATACGGGTCACCAAGGTAGAGTTTTGTAGAACTGTAGTGTTCTTGAGACCAAGAATATCCGCCCCTGCATATTATTGAGTCCCTTCCAAGCGTGCGTTTTTCCGGTCAGTCTCCCCTCATACCGCGATTTAGGGAGACCTATCTTCTTAAGGCCAGGAATGAAGTCAACACAAAACCCGATGACATCCTCTGTTTGATGGCCCATGGAGATGCTTCCTTCGGCCTAGCGATTCTGAACATATTTCTTTAGGACTCCTATGAACCTCTCAAAGGGGTACATATTGTGTAGAAATACGGGCCCCAGAATGACAATCTAAATCGACTAGATGAACAGGACGTGCGTCATGATATTGAAGAAGGATGGTGTGAACACCAGCTCGGCCCGACAAGACATTGCGCCACATCACTCCTTAGCGTTGGTACGATTTCTGGATCGATCACCTTCGAGATATTGCATTGAGGAATGCACATAGCTTCACAATGGCTAATCGGACGTTTTCGGTAGAAGCCCCTCAATGCAACCGGAAGCGATTGCGTCATAATCACGTGACGATCATGAGACTTTAGGTTCGGAACTTTTCTCCGCATATTTATTATTCCTTTATATTCGACGAAGCCGGTCGGGACCTTCATCTTGAGCAGGCATTGAAAGAATATTTCTTTCTCTTCTTTCAGAAGAGCGTAGCTGGCGGGACCTTCATATCGCTCGGAGGCATGCCCTCCTTTTCGTGCAAGCGTTGCAGGTCCTCTCGTGCCTCGGTGTATCTTTTGTCTTCCCATACACGCCCAAGAAGCCTAGCAGGTTCACGCAAAGGTTCTTCGTCACGTGCATCACATCGATCAAGAGCGGACCTCTAGGTCTTTCCAGAGGGTAGGTCCAAAATATAGATTTCTTCTTCCACATGGGTGCGTGATTCTCAGCGTCATTCGAACAGCTAGTCCGCGGGACCCTTTCCAAATATTACGTGTAAATCATTGACCATAGCAAATGCGTGATCACCGGTACGCATGGCGGGCTTCTTCCGGTGATCTGCCTCGCCTTTGAAATGCTTGCCTTTCTTTCGATATTGATGGTTGGTCGGAAGAAATCGGCGATGGCCAGGTACACATTCTTCCTGCAGCTTCCGGTATATACTATCGGTGTCAAGTAAACAGTGCGTGCATGCGTGGTATTCCTTGTTTGTCTGTCCCGAAGGTTCTTCGAGAGCGGGCCAATCGTTGATGGTCACGAACAGCAACGCCTTTAGGTCAAATTCCTCCTTTTTGTGCTCATCCCACGTACGTACACCGTTTCCATTCCACGGCTGTAAAAGTTCTTCAACTAATGGCCTTAGGTACACATCAATGTCGTTGCCGGGTTGCTTAGGGCCTTGGATGAGAACTGGCATCATAATGAACTTCTGCTTCATGCACATCCAAGGAGGAAGGTTATACATACATAGAGTCACGGTCCAGGTGCTGTGATTGCTGCTCTGCTCCCCGAAAGGATTAATGCCATCTGCGCTTAAAGCAAACCATACGTTCCTTGGGTCCTTTGCAAACTCATCCCAGTATTTTCTCTCGATTTTTCTCCATGCGACCCGTCGTGGTGCTCTCAACTTCCGTCTTTCTTACGGTCCTCAACGTGCCATCGCATCAACTTGGCATGCTCTCCGTTTCGAACAGACGTTTCAGCCGTGGTATTATAGGAGCATACCACATCACCTTCGCAGAACCCTCTTCCGGAGGCTCGCCAATCAACATCACCAGGTCATCTCGTCGATCTTATACGCAATGCACCGCATACCGGCATGCGTTCAGATCCTTGTAGGCACCACGGTAGAGGATGCAGTCATTAGGGCATGCATGTATCTTCTCCACCTCCAATCCTAGAGGGCATCGACCTTCTTTGCTGCGTATGTACTATCGGGCAATTCATTATCCTTTGGAAGCTTCTTCTTCATTATTTTCAGTAGCTTCTCAAATCCTTTATCGAGCACAAGCATTCTCTGCCTTCCTTTGCAGCAATTCGAGTACGGTACCGAGCTTTGTGTTGCCATCTTCGCAATTGGGGTACAACCCTTTTTTGTGATCCTCTAACATGCGATCAAACTTCAGCTTCTCCTTTTGACTTTCGCATTGTGTCCTTGCATCGACAATGACCCGGCGGAGATCATCATCATCGGGCACATCGTCTGGTTCCTCTTGATCTTCAGCAGCTTCGCCCGTTGCAGCACCATCGTGCACATCGTCTGGTGCATCTTGATGTTCAGTTGCATCACCGTATTCAGGGGGCACATAGTTGTCATCGTACTCTTCTTCCTCGCCGTCTTCCATCATAACCCCTATTTCTCCGTGCCTCGTCCAAACATTATAGTGTGGCATGAAACCCTTGTAAAGCAGGTGGGTGTGAAGGATTTTCCAGTCGAGTAAGACTTCAGTATTCCACATATAGGGCATGGACAACACATAAAACCATTCTGCTTGTTTGCCTCAGCCACTTCGAGAAAATCATGCACGCCCTTAATGTACTCGGAGGTGTGTCTATCACCGTACATCCATTGCCTGTTCATCTGCGTGCATTATATATAATTAAGTGTGTCAAAAATCATTACAGAACATCATGAATAGATAATTAAGTGACCAAATTAATAGAAGTTCATCATCACATAAAAACCAAAGTACATACATAGTTCTCATCTAACAACATAAAGCTCTGCAGAGCATCTAAATTAATTAAACCATACATTGAAACTATGTAAAACATTTCAATGCGAAAACAAATGCGATCATAATCGCAACCAAGGTAACAACTGATCCAACGGCATAATGATACCAAGCCTCGGTATGAATGGCATATTTTCTAATCTTTCTCATCTTCAAGCGCATTGCATCCATCTTGATCTTGTGATCATCGACGACATCCGCAACATGCAACTCCAATATCATCTTCTCCTCCTCAAGTTTTTTATTTTTCCTTCAAGAAATTGTTTTCTTCTTCAACTAAATTTAACCTCTCGACAATAGGGTTCGGTTGGAATTTCCGGTTCAACAACCTCCTAGATAAATAAAATCTATGTCACGTTGGTCGGCATAATTTTCATAAACAATAAATGAACCAATAGTTATGAAAAGATAATATATACCACATCCGAATCATAGACAGGACGAGGGCCGACGGGGGCGGATACCAAAACCATCGCACTGTATAAGATGCAATAATAAAAGTAAGAAAATAATACAAGTAAGAATATTTTTCCTTTCGTAAAGAAGATAAGAACAAGAGGCTCACCACGGTGGTCTTGGCGATGAGATCGGCGCGGTGATCGACGGCGGTGAAGACGGGGACGGGTCGTGACGGACCGCTAAACCTAGACAAATATCGAGGAAAATGGAGGTTGGAGGTCGATCTTGGAGAGGAGAAAGCTTAAGTAGTGTGGCTCGGGCATTTCATCGAACACCTCATGTGCATAGGAGGTGAGCTAGAGCACCACAAAGCCCCCCTCGCCGGCAAGAGAAAAACAGAGCCTTTGGAGTGCTCGCTTTCATGAGCGAGGGTATATATAAACAGCACTATTGGTCCGGTTCGTGGCATGAACCGGGACTAAAAAAAGCCTTTGGTCCCGTTCATGCCACCAACCGGGACCAATAGTGGTGGGCCAGGAGCCAGGCCCATTGGTCCCGGTTCGTCCCACCAACCGGAACCAAAAGGTCCGGACGAACCGGGACCAATGGCCCACGTGGCCCGGCCGGGGGCTCACGAACCGGGGCAAATAGCTCCATTGGTCCCGGTTCTGGATTGAACCGGGACTAATGGGCTGAACTGGCCTGGGCCATTGCCCCCTTTTCTACTAGTGCTTTGTCCCTGGGGATTGGCTGCCATGTTTGGTTAGGTCACCCGGACGGTTTTATTTTCGTCCCTGTAAGCGTGGTAATGATTTGATAAAGCTTTTTTGAGATTATCAAACAAGAAAGTTGGAAGCATTCCAATATTGCATATTTTGTTTGTACTAGTATATGCCTGGTAGTGCTGCTAGCTTATTAGATTTTATTGAGCACTATACTTTCGGCCGTGTGATGCTGGTTCCTAATTTATTTATGTTCTCCGTTGATCTATTGCAGAATGAAGAAAGCTGGTAAGAGCTTCTTGAAGTTTGCTTTCTTATGGAATAATATTGGTATATTTACTTAGAGTATATAGCATGAAACGATCACTTTTCGGTCCAGGGTTCCAAAAAACTACCTATTTTTTAAAATTGACCGAAAACTACCACAAGTTTGGTTTGCTGTTTTTGAAAGCATTGACGACTTAAAGATTTCAAATTGATCATGTTTATGATAGGCCAGGCCTGCTCGACAGATTGACGTGTACTTTCGGCCCCACAGATGTTTGTGGAGTCGCAGACGCCGTCTCCTGCGTCCCTACATCTTGCAAGCTTACCTCCAAAAGAGAAAGTGGTTAGCAGCTACCCATATTTGTCACCCATGGAGAGTAAGACGATCTTGTATATCTTTTTTGTTTGATTGTCACTGTACCTGATAAACTTTGTATCCGGTAGCAGTAGTCTCCTCTGTAAAAATGTTAAAACCATGCACTACATGTTTAAACCACACTGCTAACACGTTACAAGTCCGACTGTTTTATTGAGTACTGTTATGACACACATATCTGAATGTTACCAAGTCCACACAGAGGCTGACAAATACTCTCTTCATTCACAAATATAAGATGTTTTAGATAGTTCAATATAGACCACATATTGTTTGAAATGAGTGAACAAACACAGTAAAACGGATCTATATACATCCAATTCAGAATTTTTTTAAACATCAGACTTAAAGACCTTTGACTGAGGACACATCCAGAACTTCAAATATTTTGGAATGGAGAAAGAAACCATGACAAATATAGAGGAAAGAGAAAAAGAAAAGGTGCAAAAAGACTAATGTAGTAGTCAATACCTATTGTATAAGTTATTATTAATGATGACTCTGAATGACATGGCAAGAATATGTATATGGACATCAGCTTACAATATTACTCATGTATGGCATGTATAGTGTAGGCATGCTCGAAGTAGTTAGATGCAGCTTTCTCGTGTATAGTGTGTCATTTGTTGAGTGAGATTTTTCTACTGAAACGACATAAGTAGTTAGATGTAGCTTTCTCATGTATAGCAAGGACATCTACTTAGTGTAATTTTGCTACCGACACCATACAAGTAGCTACATGTATCTTTCTCGTGTATAGTGTGCATTAGTATTAAACCTGATCATTCAATGGCCTGGGTCGGGTTCGGGCTAGGATTGGCAAAGCCCGAATCCCAAGCCCAAGCCTGGCCCGGCCCAGCCAGAAGCACATGAACAGTGACATATTTTTATTAAATTAATCATATTTAGGATATTATATTAATTTATTATACCTATATTTCAAATAAAACAATACATAAATGTACATTTCTGGCTTTTTCAGGCTTTCGGGGCTGGTTCTGGCGAGAAACTAGAGCTCGAGCCTGGCCCGGATGTCGGGCTTCTGGTTTGGGCCTCCGGGCCGGGTTTTTCAAGAACATGTTTAATTAGTACACCGTGTTTATTTGTTAGTTTTATGCTGAATTAAGGACTAATGTTCCTTTCAATTACATACCAATGCATATATTTAGAGTATTGATTTATCCATTTTTATTTTGATTTGACCATTCAATTGGTAAGCAACTATTGTGCATGGTATGTTAGTTTCTGTAATTAGGATTGGAAATGGGACAAATACAGATGGGTATTAGCTAAACCATATTATATACTGTACTATTTCAGCCAGTGACGGATCCAAAAAATCAAGTCACCTGGGGGTTTGACACTAAGTTTGTCAAAGGTTGCCACACCTATGATTAGGCAAGTTTGACCAACTTAGATGGGTGTTTGGTTCAAGCCACACCTTAGGCAAGTCACACTATGGTCCCACATGATATCCACTAATATGGACGCGCACAACCGGATTCCATGTGATCCAGATATCCTTGGGTAAGATCTCCGGTAGTAGTGCCGAAACACGTCGACGGCTAGATTGAAGAGGACCGATCATGCATATTGTTGTCGTGATGCGATAAGAGCACAAGGACCGCCACCACACCGCTGCCTCCACAATGCCTACGCCATCGCCACTACAGAGGAGGACACTGGCCCGTGCTTCCCACGGCCCGCGGCTCCGTACGCCAGATATGACGGAATCGGCATTAGCCGTCCCGCCATCAAGTACCCCCTGCCGCCACCTTCACCACGCCGCTGCCGCCGCATCCACGCACCGCCGAGCCCAAGGCCCGGCCATCTGAGTCACCGCCGCAACGTCATGTGGGAGCGTGGTGTTCGCTGCCAGCTCGGCATATCTCGCGTCGTAGCCACTAGGGGAGGAGGGAGACTCATATCTGCCGCTGCCGATGCTAGTTGGGTGTTGCCCGGCGGGGCCCTCTGGCGGCGGCGAGGGGAGGGGGAGGCTGGGAGGAGGTATGGGCACCGGTGGCTAGGGTTTCGCCCAGCCGCCCGCGAGAGCGACTTGGGGGAATCAGTTTTCTTACGTCTATCCTTTAAATAAGGGGGAGAATTTCACTTCCCTGACCTCTGCACCAGCTAAAGATACATACAGCCATTAAGCATGAGTACCAGGATTTTTTATTGATTAAAACCAAGCCTGGTCCTCTAGAGTAGGAGGATCTTAAATTTCTTTTTGTTCGATTGTCACTTTGCCTGATAAACTTGACATCCGGTAGCAATAGCCTCCTTTTTAAAAAAGTTAAAAGCATCAATTACATGTTTAAACCACATTGTTAACCCATCACAAGTCTGAAATTTTTTATTTATTAAAGTTATGATGCACATAAGTGAGTATTATCACGTCCACACTGATGATGATAAATACTCCCTCCATTTTCAAAGTAAGACGTTTTGTATTCAATACAGACCACATATGGATTGAAATGGTAAACAAATACACTAAAACACGTCTATATCCATCCAATTCAAAAAACAGTTAAAAACTGTTATAGTTATATATATGTTGGCTATAGGTATTCTACACATTGGCCGATGGCTTTGGCCTTCAGATAATACAAGTTGATTTCATACCATAAACATCTTACATTTGTGAATCGAGGCAGGAGATTCGTGACTATGATCAACCACTGTAATTTAATTGCCAAAGATATTCTACAACGCGGGTCAATTGGGTTAGCTATCATATTTACATCAAATAATTTACAATGCACATTTTTTTAGATATTGTACAGTGATTTTTCAAATTGTCGTTTTAGTTATGAATTTAGAACCTCGAATGTTGAGGCTCATAATCTCGCAAGGCATGCTTTGTCCTTGGGATCGGCTGTCATGTTTGGTTAGGTCACCAGGACGATCTTGTTTTCGTCCCTATAAGTGTGGTGATGATTTAATAAAGGTTTGTGAGATTATCAAAAAAGTTGGAAGCATTCCAATATTGCATATTTTGTTTGTACTAGTATACGCTTGGTAGTGCTGCTAGCTTAATTAGATTTCATTCAGCACTATACTTTCGGCCGTGTGATGCTGGTTCCTGATTTATTTATGTTCTCCGTTGATCTATAGCAGAATGAGGAAAGCTAGTATGAGCTTCTAGAAGTTAGCTTTCTAATGGAATAATAATGGTATACTCCCTCCGACCAAAAATACTTCTCAGAGTAAATGATGTATCTAGACGTATTTTAGTTCGAGATACATTCATTTTGTTGCATTTCTGCGACAAGTATTTCCGGACTGAGGGAGTACGTACTTAGAGTATATAGCATGAAACAATCACTTTAAAGTCCAGGGTTCCAAAAAACTACCTATTTTTTAGATTTCGCCGAAAACCACCACAAGTTTGGTTTGCTGTTTTGAAAAGCATTGAGGAGTGAATGATTTCAAATTGATCCTGTTTATGATAGGTCAGGCCTGCTCGACAGATTGACGTGTATTTTCGGCCCCTCAGACGTTTGTGGAGTCGCAGACGCCGTTGCCTGTGTCCCTACATCTTGCAAGCTTACCTCCCAAAAAGAAAGTTGTTAGCAGCTACCCATATTTGTCACCCATGGAGAGTAAAACGATCTTGAATATGTTTTTGTTTGATTGTCACTGTACGTGATAAACTTGTCATCCGGTAGTAGTAGTCTCCTTTGTAAAAATGTTAAAACCATGCACTACATGTTTAAACCATATACTACTAACACGTTACAAGTCCGATTGTTTTATTGAGTACTGTTATGACACACATATCTGAATGTTACCAAGTCCACACAGAGGCTGACAAATACTCTACTCGTTCACAAATATAAGATGTTTTAGATATTTCAATATAGACCACATACGGTTTGAAATGAGTGAACAAACACATTAAAATGGATCTATATACATCGAATTCAGCAAATATTTAAAACATCTGAGTACTAAATAGATGCCGACTGTTTCCCCCAGGCCGTTGGAATAGCTCCATCTATGCAGCCGGCCACGACAAAATGCCGTCGGCGTAGAGAAGGCCGTCGGCATATAGGTTTATTCCGGTAGTGAGAGACAAAACTTCACCCTGCAAAAAAAAGACACAACTTCCCTACATGTATAGCAGTGGTAATAAACGATGGCTCATATGAGCAGTAACTACACTGAACATCGACTATGGAATACTAATTAAGCTGCGGTGGCCTATATAAGGTCCTCTGTGCAAAACGCCTTGCAGCCGATGATGCAGGTTCCTGTACATAGTCTTTCGGCCAAGGCCTTGCATTCCTGGCAACTCAGAGAGAGCGGGTCGCTGCAGGGAGTTACGCACGAGGAGGCCACCTGGGGGGCACACGTAGCGATGCATATCCTATCACACTGGCTGCATTTTGGGGTCTGCGCCTGCGCCACGTTCAGGACCAGCATGGCGCAGAGCGCGAGGACAACAGTAGCCGCCTTAACCCCGGAAGCCATGAATCCAGATAGAAGATGGTGGGGGCAAGGGAGGAGATGAGCTTATGTGTGAGGTTGTGCCTAGCCACCGGGGTAGAGGATGCATTTTATAGGTGCTGGATATGTGGAGCATATGTGAGGTGAAGTGCGCCACCTTGCATGCGTGTTGACTCGAGGGATTTGCAGATTGATTTGCGTGCACACAAGCAAAGGATCTTACTTGCACGCCATTTTTATCTGCACGGAGGAGACAGACAAGAAAAATTAACAGTGAATTCTCATGTAAAAGTCCACATCTATACATGCTCTAAAGTATTTCCTCTGTTCCAAAATAAAGTTCCAGGTTTGTCTTAAGTCAATTAACATTTTTATGTTTGGCCAGGTCTATAGAGAACATATCAACATTACATATGAATCTAACGAGACTAATATTTTTGTGATAAATCTAGTGAGACTAATTTGATGTTGCAGATGCTAGATATTTTTCTACTGACCTGGCCAGACTTAAAGACCTTTGACTGAGGACAAATCCAGAACTTCAAATATTTTGGAACGGAGAAAGTAACCATGATAAATATAGAGGAAAGAGAAAGAGAAAAGGTGCAAAAAGACTAATGTAATAGTCAATACCTATTGTATAAGTTATTATTAATGATGACTCTGAATGACACGGCAAGAATATGTATATGGACATCAGCTTAAAATATTACTTATGTATGGCATGTATAGCGTAGGCATGCTCGAAGTAGTTAGATGGAGCTTTCTCGTGTATAGTGTGTCATTTATGGAGTGTGATTTTTCTACTGAAATGACGTAAGTAGTTAGATGTAGCTTTCTCATGTATAGCATGGACATCTACTGAGTGTAGTTTTGCTACCGAAACCGTACAAGAAGCTAGATGTATCTTTCTTGTGTATAGTGTTAATCTGATCATTCAATGGCTTGGGCCGGGTTCGGGCTAGGCTTGGCAAAGCCCGAAGAAAAAAAATCCCAAGCCCAAGCCTAGCCCGGCCCGGCCCGGGCCGAAGCACATGAACAGTGACATATTTTTATTAAGTTAATCATATTCAGAATATTATATTGATTTGTTATACCTATATTTCAAATAAAAAATACATAAATGGACATTTCCGGCTTTTTCAAGCTTTCAGGCCTGGCTTTGGGTGAGAAGTGAAGGAAATATGCCCTAGAGGCAATAATAAAGTTATTATTTATTTCCTTATATAATGATAAATGTTTATTATTCATGCTAGAATTGTATTAACCGGAAACATAATACATGTGTGAATACATAGACAAACAATATGTCACTAGTATGTCTCTACTAGACTAGCTCGTTAATCGAAGATGGTTATGTTTCCTAACCATAGACATGAGTTGTCATTTTATTAACGGGATCACATCATTAGGAGAATGATGTGATTGACACGACCCATTCCGTTAGCTTAGCACCCGATCGTTTAGTATGTTGCTATTGCTTTCTTCATGACTTATACATGTTCCTATGACTATGAGATTATGCAACTCCCGTTTACCGAAGGAACACTTTTGTGCTACCAAACGTCACAACGTAACTGGGTGATTATAAAGGTGCTCTACAGGTGTCTCCGAAGGTACATGTTGGGTTGGCGTATTTCGAGATTAGGATTTGTCACTCCGATTGTCGAAGAGGTATCTCTGGGCCCTCTCGGTAATGCACATCACTATAAGCCTTGCAAGCAATGTGACTAATGAGTTAGTTGCGGGATGATGCATTACATAACGAGTAAAGAGACTTGCGTAGCGAGATTGAACTAGGTATTGAGATACCGACGATCGAATCTCGGGCAAATTACATACCGACAAAGGAACAACCTATGTTGTTATGCGGTCTCGACCGATAAAGATCTTCGTAGAATATGTAGGAGCCAATATGAGCATCCGGTTCCGCTATTGGTTATTGACCGGAGGCGTGTCTCGATCATGTCTACATTGTTCTCGAACCCGTAGGGTCCGCACGCTTAAAGTTACGATGACGGTTTCATTATGAGTTTATATGTTTTGATGTACGAAGGTTGTTCGAGTCCGGATGTGATCACGGACATGACGAGGAGTCTCGAAATGGTCGAGACATGAAGATTGATATATTGGAAGCCTATGTTTGGACATCGGAAGTGTTCCGGGTGAAATCGGCATTTTACCGGAGTACCGGGAGGTTACCGGAACCCCCAGGTAACTTAATGGGCCTTAATGGGCCTAGTGGAGGAAGAGGAGAGGAGGACAAGGGGCAGCCGCGCGCCCCTCCCCCCCAACTCCGAATTGGACAAGGAGGCGCCCCCTGTCCTTTCCCTCTCTCTCCTCCCCCAAGTCCTAGTCCAACATGGAAGGGGGAGTCCTACTCCAGTGGGAGTAGGACTCCTCTGGCGCGCCTCCTCCTGGCGGCCGCCCCCCCCTCCCCTTGCTCCTTTATATACAGGCGGGGCACCCATAGACAACAATTGATCCTTGAGATCTCTTAGCCGTGTGCGGTGCCTCCCCTCCACCATAGTCCTCGATAATATTGTAGTGGTGCTTAGGCGAAGCCCTGCAACGGTAGAACATCAAGATCGTCACCACGCCGTCGTGCTGACGGAACTCTTCCCCGACACTTTGCTGGATCGGAGTCCGGGGATCGTCATCGAGCTGAACGTGTGCTAGAACTCGGAGGTGCCGTAGTTTCGGTGCTTGATCGGTCGGGCCGTGAAGACGTACGACTACATCAACCGCGTTGTTATGACGCTTCCGCTTTCGGTCTACGAGGGTACGTGGACAACACTCTCCCATCTCGTTATATGCATCACCATGATCTTGCGTGTGCGTAGGAATTTTTTTTGAAATTACTACGTTCCCCAACAGTGGCATCTGAGCCAGGTTTTATGCGTAGATGTCATATGCACGAGCAGAACACAAGTGAGTTGTGGGCGATATAAGGCATACTTCTTACAAGCATGTCATACTTTGGTTCAGCGGTATTGTTGGATGAAGCGGCCCGGACCGACATTACGCGTACGCTTACGCGAGACTGGTTCTACCGACGTGCTTTGCACACAGGTGGCTGGCGGGTGTCAGTTTCTCCAACTTTAGTTGAACCGAGTGTGGCTACGCCCGGTCCTTGCGAAGGTTAAAACAGCACCAACTTGACAAACTATCGTTGTGGTTTTGATGCGTAGGTAAGAACGGTTCTTTCTAAGCACGTAGCAGCCACGTAAAATTTGCAACAACAAAGTAGAGGACGTCTAACTTGTTTTTGCAGGGCATGTTGTGATGTGATATGGTCAAGACATGATGCTAAATTTTATTGTATGAGATGATCATGTTTTGTAACCGAATTATCGGCAACTGGCAGGAGCCATATGGTTGTCGCTTTATTGTATGCAATGCAATCGCCCTGTAATGCTTTACTTTATCACTAAGCGGTAGCGATAGTCGTAGAAGCATAAGATTGGCGAGACGACAACACTAGTAGAAAAGGGGGCAATGGCCCAGGCCAGTTCAGCCCATTAGTCCTGGTTCAATCCAGAACCGGGACCAATGGAGCTATTTGCCCCGGTTCGTGAGCCCAGGGGGCGGCAACCACGTGGGCCATTGGTCCCGTTGGTGCCACCAACCGGGACCAAAGGCCCTCCTGCTGGGCTCAGCGGTCGAGCCACGTGGAGGCCCATCTGTCCCGGTTCGGATTGAACCGGGACTAAAGGGTCAGGGCATTAGTACCGACCCTTTAGTCCCGGTTCATGAACCGGGACTAAAGGCCCTCACCAACCGGGACTATAGGCCCTTTTTCTACTAGTGCAACGATGCTACGATGGAGATCAAGGTGTCGCGCCGGTGACGATGGTGATCAAGGAGGTGCTTCGGAGATGGAGATCACAAGCACAAGATGATGATGGCCATATCATATCACTTATATTGATTGCATGTGATGTTTATCTTTTATGCATCTTATCTTGCTTTGATTGATGGTAGCATTATAAGATGATCTCTCACTAAATTTCAAGATAAAAGTGTTCTCCCTGAGTATGCACCGTTGCCAAAGTTCGTCGTGCCCAGACACCACGTGATGATCGGGTGTGATAAGCTCTATGTCCATCTACAACGGGTGCAAGCCAGTTTTGCACACGCAGAATACTCAGGTTAAACTTGAGGAGCCTAGCATATGCAGATATGCCCTTGGAACACTGAGACCGAAAGGTCGAGCGTGAATCATATAGTAGATATGATCAACATAGTGATGTTCACCATTGAAAGCTACTCCATTTCACGTGATGATCGGTTATGGTTTAGTTGATTTGGATCACGTGATCACTTAGAGGATTAGAGGGATGTCTTTCTAAGTGGGAGTTCTTAAATAATATGATTAATTGAACTTTAATTTATCATGAACTTAGTCCTGGTAGTATTAGCATATCTATGTTGTGGATCAATAGCTCGCGTTTAGCTCCCCTGTTTTATGTTTGATATGTTCCTAGAGAAAACTATGTTGAAAGATGTTAGTAGCAATGATGCGGATTGGATCCGTGATCTGAGGATTATCCTCATTGCTGCACAGAAGAATTATGTCCTTGATGCACCGCTAGGTGACGGACCTATTGCAGGAGCAGATGCAGACGTTATGAACGTTTGGCTAGCTCAATAAGATGACTACTTGATAGTTTAGTGCACCATGCTTAACGACTTAGAATTGGGACTTCAAAGACGTTTTGAACGTCATGGATCATATGATATGTTCCAAGAGTTGAAGTTAATATTTCAAGCAAATACCCGAGTTGAGAGATATGAAGTCTCCAACAAGTTCTATAGCTAAAAGATGGAGGAGAATTGCTCAACTAGTGAGCATGTGCTCAGATTGTCTGGGTACTATAATCGCTTGAATCAAGTGGGATTTAATCTTCCAGATAAGATAGTGATTGACAGAGTTCTCTAGTCACCATCACCAAGTTACTGGAACTTTGTGATGAACTATAGTTTGCAAGGGATGACGAAAACGATTCCCGAGCTCTTCGTGATATTGAAATCGATGAAGGTAGAAATCAAGAAAGAGCATCAAGTGTTGATGATTGACAAGACCACTAGTTTCAAGAAAAGGGCAAAGAGAAAGAAAGGGAACTTCAAGTAGAATGACAAGCAAGTTGTCTCTCCCGCGAAGAAGCCGAAAGATGGACCAAAGCCTGAAACTGAGTGCTTACACTGCAAAGGAAATGGTCACTGGAAGCGGAAATGTCCTGAATATTTGGTGAATAAGAAGGATGGCAACAAGGATATATTTGATATACAGGTTATTGATGTGTACCTTACTAGTGTTTATAGTAGCCCCTAAGTATTTGATACTTGTTCGGTTACTGAGATTAGTAACTCGAAACAGGAGTTACATAATAAACAGAGACTAGTTGAGGGGAAGTGACGATGAGTGTTGGAAGTAGTTCCAAGATTGATATGATCATCATCACACACTCCCTATATTTTCGGGATTAGTGTTAAAACTAAATAAATGTTATTTGGCGTTTGCATTGAGCATAAATATGATTTGATCATGTTTATTGCAATACGGTTATTTATTTAAAGTCAGAGAATAATTGTTGTTCTGTTTACATGAATAAAACCTTCAATGGTCATACACCGAATGAAAATAGTTTGTTGGATCTCGATCGTAGTGATACACATATTAATAACATTGATGCCAAAAGATGCAAAGTTGATAATGATAGTGCAACATATTTGTGGCAGTGCCGTTTGGGTCATATCGGTGTAAAGCGCATGAAGAAACTCCATAAAAATGGACTTTTGGAATCACTTGATTATGAATCATTTGATGCTTGCAAACCGTGCCTTATGGGCAAGATGACTAAAACTCCATTCTCCGGAACAATGGAACGAGCTACTGACTTATTGGAAATAATACATACCGATGTATGCGATCCGATGAGTGTTGATGCTCGTGGCAAGTATCGTTATTTTCTGACTTTCACAGATGATTTGAGCAGATATGGGTATATCTACTCAATGAAACACAAGTCTGAAACATTTGAAAAGTTCAAAGAATTTCAGAGTGAAGTGGAGAATCATCGTAACAAGAAAATAAAGTTTCTACGATCTGATCGTGGAGGAGAATATTTGAGTTACGAGTTTGGCCTTCATATAAAACAATGTGGAATAGTTTCACAGCTCACGCCACATTGAACACCACAGCGTAATGGTGTGTCCGAACATCATAACCGTACTTTATTGGATATGGTGTGATCTATGATGTATCTTACCGATTTACCACTATCGTTTTGGGGTTATGCATTAGAGACAGTTGCATTCACTTTAAATAGGGTACCATCAAAATCCGTTTGAGACGACGCCTTATGAACTGTGGTTTGGCAAGAAACCAAAGTTGTCGTTTCTTAAAGTTTGGGACTGCAATGCTTATGTGAAAAAGCTTCAACCTGATAAGCTCGAACCCAAATCGGAGAAGTGCGTCTTCATAGAATACCCAAAGGAAACTATTGGGTACACCTTCTATCACAGATCCGAAGGCAAAACATTCATTGCTAAGAATGGATCCTTTCTAGAGAAGGAGTTTCTCTCAAAAGAAGTGAGTGGGAGGAAAGTAGAACTTGATGAGGTAATTGTACCTGCTCCCTTATTGGAAAGTAGTTCATCACAGAAATCTGTTCCTGTGACTACTGCACCAATTAGTGAGGAAGATAATGATGATGATCATGTAACTTCAGATCAAGTTACTATCGAACCTCGTAGGTAAAATAGAGTGAGATCCGCACTAGAGTGGTACGGTAATCCTGTTCTGGAGGTCATGTTACTTGACCATGACAAACCTACGAACTATGAGGAAGCGATGATGAACCCAGATTCCGCGAAATGGCTTGAGGCCATGAAATCTGAGATGGGATCCATGTATGAGAACAAAGTGTGGACTTTGGTGGACTTGCTCGATGATCGGCAAGCCATTAAGAATAAATGGATCTTCAAGAGGGAGACGGACGATGATAGTAGTGTTACTATCTACAAAGCTAGAATTGTCGCAAAAGGTTTTCGACAAGTTCAAGGTGTTGACTACGATGAGAGTTTCTCACTCGTATCTATGCTTAAGTCTGTCCGAATCATGTTAGCAATTGCCGCATTTTATGAAATCTGGCAAATGGATAAACAAAACTGCATTCCTTAATGGATTTATTAAAGAAGAGTTTTATATGATGCAACCAGAAGGTTTTGTCAATCCTAAAGGTGCTAACAAAATATGCAAGCTCCAGCGATCCATCTATGGACTGGTGCAAGCATCTCGGAGTTGGAATACACGCTTTGATAAGTTGATCAAAGCATATAGTTTTATACAGACTTGCGGTGAAGCCTGTATTTACAACAAAGTGAGTGAGAGCACTACAACATTTCTGATAAGTATATGTGAATGACATATTGTTGATCGGAAATAATGTAGAATTATTCTGCAAAGCATAAAGGAGTTTTTTCAAAGAAAGACCTCGATGAAGCTACTTACATATTGAGCATCAAGATCTATAGAGATAGATCAAGACGCTTGATAAGTTTTTTCAATGAGTACATACCTTGACAAGATTTTGAAGTAGTTCAGAATGGAACAGTCAAAGAAAGAGTTTCTTGCCTGTGTTACAAGGTGCGAAATTGAGTAAGACTCAAAGCCCGACCATGGCAGAAGATAGAAAGAGAATTAAAGTCATTCCCTATGCCTCAGCCATAGGTTCTAGAAAGTATGCCATGTTGTGTACCAGATCTATTGCATACCCTACCACTAAGTTTGGCAAGGGAGTGCAATAGTGATCTAGGAGTAGATCAATGGACAGCGGTCAAAATTATCCTTAGTGGAATAAGGATATGTTTCTCGGTTATGGAAGTGACAAAAGGTTCGTCGTAAAGGGTTACGTCGATGCAAGTTTTGACACTAATCTAGATGACTCTAAGTCTCGGTCTAGATATATATTGAAAGTGGGAGCAATTAGCTAGAGTAGCTCCGTGCAGAGCATTGTAGACATAGAAATTTGCAAAATACTTACGGATCTGAATGTGACAGACCCGTTGACTAAAATTATCTCACAAGCAAAAGATGATCACACCTTAATACTCTTTGGGTGTCAATCACATAGCGATGTGAACTAGATTATTGACTCTAGTAAACCCTTTGGGTGTTGGTCACATGACGATGTGAACTATGGGTGCTAATCACATGGTGATGTGAACTATTGATGTTAAATCACATGGCGATGTGATCTAGATTATTGACTCTAGTGCAAGTGGGAGACTGAAGGAAATATGCCCTAGGGGCAATAATAAAGTTATTTTTTATTTCCCTATATAATGATAAATGTTTATTATTCATGCTAGAATTGTATTAACCGGAAACATAATACATGTGTGAATACATAGACAAACAATATGTCACTAGTATGCCTCTACTAGACTAGCTCGTTAATCGAAGATGGTTATGTTTCCTAACCATAGACATGAGTTGTCATTTGATTAACGGGATCACATCATTAGGAGAATGATGTGATTGACACGACCCATTCCGTTAGCGTAGCACCCGATCGTTTAGTATGTTGCTATTGCTTTCTTCATGACTTATACATGTTCCTATGACTATGAGATTATGCAACTCCCGTTTACCGGAGGAACACTTTGTGTGCTACCAAAGCGTCACAACGTAATCGGGTGATTATAAAGGTGCTCTACAGGTGTCTCCGAAGGTACATGTTGGGTTGGCGTATTTCGAGATTAGGATTTGTCACTCCGATTGTCGAAGAGGTATCTCTGGGCCCTCTCGGTAATGCACATCACTATAAACCTTGCAAGCAATGTGACTAATGAGTTAGTTGCGGGATGATGCATTACATAACGAGTAAAGAGACTTGCCGGTAACGAGATTGAACTAGGTATTGAGATACCGACGATCGAATCTCGGGCAAATTACATACCGATGACAAAGGGAACAACGTATGTTGTTATGCGGTCTGACCGATAAAGATCTTCGTAGAATATGTGGGAGCCAATATGAGCATCCATGTTCCGCTATTGGTTATTGACCGGAGACGTGTCTCGGTCATGTCTACATTGTTCTCGAACCCGTAGGGTCCGCACGCTTAAAGTTACGATGACAGTTTCATTATGAGTTTATATGTTTTGATGTACGAAGGTTGTTCGGAGTCCCGGATGTGATCAAGGACATGACGAGGAGTGTCGAAATGGTCAAGACATGAAGATTGATATATTGAAAGCCTATGTTTGGACATCGGAAGTGTTCCAGGTGAAATCGGCATTTTACCGGAGTACCGGGAGGTTACTGGAACCCCCCGGTAACTTAATGGGCCTAGTGGAGGAAGAGGAGAGGAGGACAAGGGGCAGCGCGCCTCCCCCAACTCCGAATTGGACAAGGAGGCGCCCCCTGTCCTTTCCTCTCTCTCTCCTCCCCCAAGTCCTAGTCCAACATGGAAGGGGAGTCCTACTCCGGTGGGAGTAGGACTCCTCTGGCCGCCCTCCTCCTGGCGGCCGCCCCCCCCCCCCCTTGCTCCTTTATATACGGGGCGGGGCACCCCATAGACAACAATTGATCCTTGAGATCTCTTAGCCGTGTCGGTGCCCCCTCCACCATAGTCCTCGATAACATTGTAGTGGTGCTTAGGCGAAGCCCTGCAACGGTAGAACATCAAGATCGTCACCACGCCGTCGTGCTGACGGAACTCTTCCCCGACACTTTGCTGGATCGGAGTCCGGGGATCGTCATCGAGCTGAACGTGTGCTAGAACTCGGAGGTGTCATAGTTTCGGTGCTTGATCGGTCGGGCCGTGAAGACGTACGACTACATCAACCGCGTTGTTATAACTCTTCCGCCTTTCGGTCTACGAGGGTACGTGGACAACACTCTCCCATCTCGTTGCTATGCATCACCATGATCTTGCGTGTGCGTAGGAATTTTTTTTGAAATTACTACGTTCCCCAACAAGAAGCTAGAGCCCGAGCCTGACCTAGATGTCGGGCTTCTGGTTTTGGCCTCCAGGCCGGATTGTCCATAAACATTTTTAATTAGTACACCGTGTTTATTTCTTAGTTTTATGTTGAATTAATGACTAACCTTCCTTTCAGTTACATACCAATGCATGTATTTTGTATTGATTTATCCATTTTTATTCTGATTTGACCGCTCAATTGGTAAGCAACTATTGCGCATGGTATGTTAGTTTCTATAATTAGGACTGGAAATAGGACAAATATAGATGGGTATTAGCTAAGCCATATTATATACCATACTATTTGAGCGAGTGGCAGATCCAAAAATTTAAGTCACCCGGGGCGGACAATTAAGGGGTTGTTTGGTTTGAGACTAAGTTTGTCTAAGGTTGCCACACCTAAGGTTAGGAAGTTTGACCAACTTAGGTGGGTGTTCGATTCATGATACACCTTAGGCAAGCCACACTAGCGTCCCACATGACATCCACTAATATGGACGCGCACGACTGGATTCTATCCGATCCAAATATCCTTAGGTAAGATCTTTGGTAGCAGTGGTTCAAGGCACACCTTAGGCAAGCCACACTAGAGTCCCACATGACATCCACTAATACGGACGCGCACAACCGGATTCTATCCGATCCAGATCTCCGGTAGTAGTGTAGTGTCGGAACACGTCGACGGCTAGATCGAGGAGGACCGATCATGCATATCATTGCCGTGATGTGATTAGAGCGCAAGGAACGCCACCACACTGCGACCTCTACCATGCCTACGCTATCGCCACCACGGAGGAGGACACTGCCCGTGTTGCCCACGGCCCGCGGCTCCAAGCGCCAGATATGACGGAACCGGCCCCAGCCGCCCCCACATGATGTCGCGCCGGGCCGCCCTGCCACCTTCGCCACGCTGTTGCCGCCGCGTCCACGCACCATCTAGCCCAAGGCCCGGCCATCTGAGTCGCCACCGCAATGCCCTGTGGGAGCGCGGCGTTCGCCGCCAGCTCGCCCCGTCTCGCGTCATAGCCACCAGGGGAGGAGGGAGACTCGTCTCTGCCGCTGCCGACGCCAGTTGGGCATTGCGCAGCGGGGCCCTCCGGCGACGGCGAGGGGAGGGGGAGGCTGGGAGGAGGTGTGGGCGCCGGTGGCTACGGTTTCGCCCAGCCGCCCGCGAGAGCGACTTGGGCGAATCAGATTTCTTACTTCTATCCTTTGAATAAGGGAGAGAATTTCACTTCCCTGACCTCTGCACCAGCTAAAAATACATACGGCCATTAAGCATGAGTACCAGGATTTTTCCTTGGTTAATAACCAAGCCTGGTCCTCTAGAGTACGACGATCTTATATTTCTTTTTGTTTGGTTGTCACTTTGCGTGATAAACTTGGCATCCGGTAGCAATAACCTCCTTTTTCAAAAAAGTTAAAAGCATCCACTACATGTCTAAACCACGCTGTTAACACATCACAAGTCTGAAATATTTATTTATGAAAGTTATGATACACATAAGTGAGTATTATCACGTCCACACTGATGATGATAAATACTCCCTCCATTCGCAAATGTAAGACGTTTTATATTTAATTCAGACCACATATGGATTGAAATGGTGAACAAACACACTAAAACACGTCTATATCCATCCAATTCAAAAAACAATTAAAAAGTGTTATAGTTATATTTATGTTAGCTTTTGGTCTTCTACATATTGGCCTTGGACTCCCACATGTACCTGTAAAAATGATGGCTTTGGCCTTCAGATAATACAAGTTGCTTTCATAAAAAAAACATCTTACATTTGTGAATCAAGGCAAGAGATTCGTGACTATGATCAACCACTGTAATTTAATTGCCAAAGATATTCTACAACGCGGGTCAATTGGGTTAGCTTTCACATTTACATCAAATAATTTACAATGCACATTTTTTTTCTAGATATTCTGCAGTGATTTTTCAGATTGTCGTTTTAGTCAAGAATTTAGAACCTCGAACGTTGAGGTTCATAATCTCGCAGGGCATGCTTTGTCCCTGGGGATCGGCTGCCATGTTTGGTTAGGTCACCCGGACGGTTTTATTTTCGTCCTTGTAAGTGTGGCGATGATTTAATAAAGCTTTGTGAGATTATCAAAAAATAAAGTTGGAAGCATTCCAATATTGCATATTTTGTTTGTACTAGTATAAGCCTGATAGTGCTGCTAGCTTATTAGATTTTATTCAGCACTATACTTTCGGCCGTGTGATGCTGGTTCCTGATTTATTTATGTTCTCCGTTGATCTATTGCAGAATGAAGAAAGCTGGTAAGAGCTTCTTGAAGTTTGCTTTCTTATGGAATGATAATGGTATACGTACTTAGAGTATATAGCATGAAACGATCACTTTTCGGTCCAGGGTTCCAAAAAACTACCTATTTTTTAAAATTGACCGAAAACTACCACAAGTTTGGTTTGCTGTTTTTGAAAGCATTGACGACTGAATGATTTCAAATTGATCATGTTTATGATAGGTCAGGCCTGCTCGACAGATTGACGTGTACTTTCGGCCCCACAGATGTTTGTGGAGTCGCAGACGCCTTCTCCTGCGTCCCTACATCTTGCAAGCTTACCTCCTAAAAAGAAAGTGGTTAGCAGCTACCCATGTTTATCACCCATGGAGAGTAAGACGATCTTGTATATCGTTTTTGTTTGATTGTCACTGTACCTGATAAACGTGGCATCCGGTAGCAGTAGTCTCCTCTGTAAAAATGTTAAAACCATGCACTACATGTTTAAACCATACTGCTAACACGTTACAAGTCCAACTGTTGTATTGAGTACTGTTATGACACACATATCTGAATGTTACCAAGTCCACACAGAGGCTAACAAATACTCTCTTTGTTCACAAATATAAGATGTTTTAGATATTTCAATAGAGACCACATATGGTTTGAAATGAGTGTACAAACACACTAAAACGGATCTATATACATCCAATTCAGAAAAAATTTAAAACATCTGAGTACTAAATAGATGCCGACTGTTTTCCTCGGGCTGTTGGCATAGCTCCATCTATGACAACGGCCACGACAAAATGCCGTCGGCGTAGAGAAGGGCGTCGGCGTTTAGGTGTATTCCGGTAGTGAGAGACAAAACTTCACCCTGCAGAAAAAAGGACACAACTTCCCTACATGTATAGCAGTGGTAATAAATGATGACTCATATGTGTAGTAACTACACTGAACATCGACTATGGAATACTAATTAAACTGCGGTGGCCTATATATAAGTTCCTCTGTGCAAAACGCCTTGCAGCCGATGATGCAGGTTCCTGTACATAGTCTTTCGACCAAGGCATTGCATTCCTGTCAACTTAGAGAGAGCGGGTCGCTGCAGGGAGTTACGCACGAGGAGGCCACCTGGGGGGCACACGTAGCGATGCATATCCTATCACACTGGCTGCATTTTGGGGTCTGCGCCTGCGCCACGTTCAGGACCAGCATGGCGCAGAGCGCGAGGACAACAGTAGCCGCCTTAACCCCGGAAGCCATGAATCCAGATAGAAGATGGTGGGGGCAAGGGAGGAGATGAGCTTATGTGTGAGGTTGTGCCTAGCCACCGGGGTAGAGGATGCATTTTATAGGTGCTGGCTGCACTAAATTATTCCATGATGTGGAGCATATGTGAGGTGAAGTGAGCCACCTTGCATGCGTGTTGACTCGAGGGATTTGCATATTGATTTGCGTGCACAATCAAAGGATCTTACTTGCACGTCATTTTTATCTGCGTGGAGGAGAGAGACAAGAAAAAATAACAGTAAATTCTCATGTAAAAGTCCGCATCTATACATGCTCTAAAGTATTTCCTCCATTTCAAAGTAAAGTTCCAGGTTTGTCTTAAGTCAAATAACATTTTTATCTTTGGCCAGGTCTATAGGAACATATTAGCATTACATATGAATCTAAAGACCTGGTCAGACTTAAAGACCTTTGACTGAGGACAAATCCAGAACTTCAAATATTCTGGAACGGAGAAAGTAAGCATGATAAATATAGAGGAAAGAGAAAAAGAAAAGGTGCAAACAGACTAATGTAATAGTCAATACCTATTGTATAAGTTATTATTAATGATGACTCTGAATGACATGGTAATAATATGTATATGGACATCAGCTTACAATATTACTCATGTATGGCATGTATAGTGTAGGCATGCTCGAAGTAGTTAGATGCAGCTTTCTCGTGTATAGTGTGTCATTTATTGAGTGAGATTTTTCTACTGAAACGACATAAGTAGTTAGATGTAGCTTTCCCATGTATAGCATGGACATCTACTTAGTGTAATTTTGCTACCAAAACCGTACAAGTAGCTAGATGTATCTTTCTCGTGTATAGTGTGCATTAGTATTAAACCTGATCATTCAATGGCCTGGGTCGGGTTCGGGCTAGGATTGGCAAAGCCCGAATCCCAAGCCCAAGCCTGGCCCGGCCCAGCCAGAAGCACATGAACAGTGACATATTTTTATTAAATTAATCATATTTAGGATATTATATTAATTTATTATACCTATATTTCAAATAAAACAATACATAATTGTACATTTATGGCTTTTTCAAGCTTTCGGGGCTGGCTACTGGCGAGAAACTAGAGCTCGAGCCTGGCCCGGATGTCGGGCTTCTGGTTTGGGCCTCCAGGCCGGGTTGTTCATGAACTTGTTTAATTAATACACCGTGTTTATTTGTTAGTTTTATGTTGAATTAATGACTAATTTTCCTTTCAATTACCAATGCATGTATTTAGAGTATTGGTTTATCCATTTTTATTCTGATTTGACCATTCAATTGGTAAGCAACTATTGCGCATGGTATGTTAGTTTCTGTAATTAGGATTGAAAATAGGACAAATACAGATGGGTATTGGGTATTAGCTAAGCCATATTATATACCGTACTATTTGTGCCAGTGAAGGATTCCAAAAAATGAAGTCACCTGGGGCGGACTATTAAGGGGCTGCTTGGTTTGAGACTAAATTTGTCTAAGGTTGTCACACCTAAGGTTAGGCAAGTTTGACCAACTTAGGTGGGTGTTTGGTTCAAGGCACACCTTAGGCCAGCCACACTATGGTCCCACATGACATCCACTAATATGGACGCGCACGACCGGATTCTATCTGATCCAGATATCCTTGGGTAAGATCTCCGGTAGTAGTGCCGGAACACGTCGACGGCTAGATTGAGGAGGACCGATCATGCATATTGTTGTCATGATGCGATAAGAGCACAAGGACCGCCACCATACCGCTGCCTCCACCATGCCTACGCCATCGCCGCCACGGAGGAGGACACTGGCCTGTGCTGCCCACGGCCCGCGGCTCCGTGCGTCAGATATGACGGAACCAGCACCAGCCGCCCCGTCATCATGTCGCCCCCCTCCCCCCACCTTTGCCACGCAGCTGCCGCCGCGTCCACGCACCACTGAGCCCAAGGCCCGCCCATCAGAGTCGCCACTGCAACGCCCTGTGGGAGTGTGGTGTTCGCTGCCAGCTCACCATGTCTCGTGTCGTAGCCATCAGGGGAGGAGGGAAACTCATATCTGCCGCTGCCGACACCTGTTGGGTGTTGCCCTGCGGGGCCCTCTGGCGGCGGCGAGGGGAGGAGGAGACTGGGAGGAGGTGCGGGCGCCGGTGGCTAGGGTTTCGCCCAGCCGCCCGCGGGTGCGACTTGGGCGAATCAGTTTCCTTACGTCTATCCTTTAAATAAGGGGGAGAATTTCATTTTCCTGACCTCTGCACCAGCTAAGGGCGTGTTCGGTAGATCACCCCAGCCCAAAAATCATCATCGCCAGCTTCCGTCGCCAGCTTCCAACTCCGCATAAAAAACCAGAAGTAGCATTTCGTTCGGCACGGTAACTTCTACTTTCTCAGGCTGCCGGTGCCCCGTGTCACAGGCTGTTCCTGGCGGATACTGTTTCTGATAGGGACAGGAGGAGGGGAAAGGACTAGTCGTGGGTTGTGGGCTGGCTCGCCGAACCGTTTTCCACTCAGCGGTGGCATTCTGTTTGTAATTTCTGCCAACTCCAGCTTCTTCAATTTCTGAGAGTAGCAAATCACCAGCTCCTCAACTCCTCATAAATTACACTACGCGGCCAGCCAGCTTCTCGACTCCATAGCCACGGTTTGGACCGTTCGGCCTAGCTCCCAACCTGGAGTCGAGGAGTTGAGGAGCCGGAGGGCTCCTGAACATGCCCTAAAGATGCATAAAGCCATTAAGCATGAGTATCAGGATTTTTTCTTGGTTAATAACCAAGCCTGGTCCTCTAAAGTACGACGATCTTATATTTCTTTTTGTTTGTTTGTCACTTTGCCCGATAAACTTTGCATCCGGTAGCAGTAGCCCTTTTTTTTAAAAAAAAGTTAAAAGCATCCACTACATGTTTAAACCACACTGTTAACACATCACAAGTCTGATTTTTTTATTAAAGTTATGATACATATGGCTGTGTATTATCACGTCCACACTGATGATGATAAATACTCCCTCCATTCGCAAATGTAAGACGTTTTGTATTCAATACAGACCACAAATAGATTGAAATGGTGAACAAACACACTAAAACACGTCTATATCCATCCAATTCAAAAAACAGTTAAAAACTGTTATAGTTATATTTATGTTGGATTTTGGTCTTCTACATATTGGCCTTTGGACTCCCACATGTACCTGTATATATGATGGCTTTGGCCTTCAGATAATACAAGTTGCTTTCATAACAAAAACATCTTACATTTGTGAGTCGAGGCAGGAGATTCATGACTATGATCAACCACTGTAATTTAATTGCCAAAGATATTCTGCAACGCGGGTCAATTGGGTTAGCTATCATATTTACATCAAATAATTTACAATGCACATTTTTTTGTAGATATTCTACAGTGATTTTCCAAATAGTCGTTTTAGTCATGAATTTAGAACCTCGAATGTTGAGGCTCATAATGTCGCAAGGCATGCTTTGTCCCTGGGGATCGGCTGCCATGTTTGGTTAGGTCACTCGGACGATCTTGTTTTTGTCCATGTAAGAGTGGTGATGATTTAATAAAGCTTTGTGAGATTATCAAAAAATAAAGTTGGAAGCATTCCAATATTGCATATTTTGTTTGTACTAGTTGTTCTTGCGATACCGTAAGTAATAGTTCTTGTGAATGTCAATCTAGGCATAGGGCTAGGATGACTTGCACAATTCGCTCCGTGCACGTTGGCAAAACACTGGTGTATGCTTCGCCCTTCTCTTCCTTTTAAGTTTAATAAGGGGCAGTTGAGCAACCAATCATAGTACATAATATACGAATTGTAGTTCAGAAGTGAAGCCTCGCATGAGTGACTAGTTGGGTGGTACTCCCTCTTTTACGAGAGAGTATATTATTAAATGGGTCAGTTATAAAAAAATCATCTTTTATGATCGATTGAGACTGTCTTCCCAAGAAAAAGACTGAGCTATCCTAACAATGTCACTGCCATTTGACAACTCGGTCTATTGATAACGGGGTTTTAGTAAATCGAATTGATGAAATGTGACTGTGTCTCTTAGCGAAACTCTGGACGATCCTCTAAAACGGTTAGAGGAATAAAACAGGCGGTTACTGCACCTAGCCAAACTCCTAAACGGTTAGAGAGGAGTGAAAATTTTACTCCTCCAGCCAAAAAGTTGGCCCAAGTCTCCTAAATATACTTGACCTCAATGGTGCGGAGTAAAAATTTTACACCCCTACCTCTCCTGCCCCTGCAGTCACCCGTTCTCGCCGTTGCTACCCCTACTCGTTGCCGCCACCGCTATCGATGACACTGATTCCGACATGGATGGATGGCCAAGAACCTTCCATCACCCTGCCAGCCACCAGCGCCAGCGTGTCGCCGCTGCAAACGACCCATGTGCCTTTGCCTGCACCCCAAAAAAGGTTGGGCCCCAAAAACCTTCTCCGACCAACCCTATCGGCCTCCACCACCGGCAACAAGATCGGTGGGGTGGCCACTGCGGCTCTTGCGACTCGGGCCATCCTCCCGCTGCTCCTATCAGGGGCAAGCAGGCAAGGAAGCCGACGGCCGCCGCGTCAGCGCTCACTGGCTGAGGCGTCTGCAAAGAAAAAGGCCAAGAAGGCCACCCCTCCGATGCCTCGTTCTCATCCGGCGCCTATACTCCGGCATGTTCGGTTGCCGGAGCCGACAATAAGGGTCGTGGCACCAAGTGGTCGACAAAATGCCTTCAGGATAAATAAAAAATCACAATTTTCATTTCGGCTAATGCATTGTGTGGTGATTGCTTGTGGCCGATGGAATGGTGGTGGTGGCCGTGTGGATGGTGGTGACCGAGAGGATGGTGGCGATGATGGGGGTGGCCATGTGGATGGTGGTGGTGGTGGCGGTCATGAGGTGGTCATGCAGACGGTTGTGGTGGTTGTTATTTCTTTGGCGAGGGTGGTGTTTGAGTTCATGCATGTCTTTGCTTGGGCTCGATCCGCGACATAAAACATTCTATATTGTGTTGATTTCGGATCAAACTTGATCGATGTGATGCCTTTTGGATAAACTATGTATGTTTAAATTTGAATTCCATGATCGGTGCAGCTATATGGTTCTTATTACTTTATATATTATGCATGTTTCTTTTAAAATATTCGAATGATTGATGATATAATGTGCAATTTCTTGAAGTTCACGCGGTTAGGCTAAAAAAGTAAGGAAACAAATTACTCCTCTAAAAGCAACTCTAGCCGATCCCCTAAGATTTATTTTTAGTGGAGTAAATTTACTCCTCTAAAAATTACCATTTCTAACGGATCTTTTAAACTTAATAGAGTAAAACTTACATTTGGCTCATACATTTAAATCCATGTTTGATAGCAAAGTATTTTTAAAGTATTCTAAGAATACTACAGTTTTTCAGATTACTGTAATTTTATTTACAACAGGCTGTTTTGGTTGGGTCTAAAAACTATGGTTTTAATACTAGAGTATTTGCCAAACCACAGTATTTTCTCTGCATAATAAAAACAACCCCAGGCCTCTTTTTTAAAAACCGAGCACGGTGAGAAAACGGGTATGTTTGCTTCCTCGTTCCCAAGTGGCACAACTTGATCCACTCAATTCCGCTTCGCTGCGTGGTGCACTGCCGGCACCGCCGTGGATGTTCCCGTGGTGACCCTTGACGGCGATGTTGAAGATGGCCGAGTGTTCCAGCCCACACGCAGCCGGCAACTTCGTTCCTGGTAGTACTTCTTTAAAAATAATACATTTTTTATTAATTTTCAAAAATATTATGCCGAATTATTTTTTTCCAAAAATAATACATAGGCAGTCATCTGGTGACCGACTGGATCTAGTCGGCCAAGAGTATGCCGATTAGTACCCTGTCGGCTAATAGCAGGCCGATTGGGCTCCTGTCGGCTAACTGTTGGCCGACTGGAACTAATTGGCTGACTGGAACTAATTAGCTTAAAATAGGCCGATTAGTTCTAGTTGGCTTCCTGTAAGCTGATAGATGCCTGCTTCATTTTTTTATGCCTAAATTTCCCGCTTCTAGGCACTAAGGTGGGTAAGCATTGTAGTATAGTTTCGTACTCTTGCCAAGATATGTTCAAATCCTGATATCCTTTTAAGTTGTATCAGGATTTGGACATATCTTGACGAGAGTACAAGACTATATTACAATGCTTACCCACCTTAGTGCCCAAAAGTAAGAAACTTAGGCCTGAGATTGCGGCATGCACCTATCAGCTTATAGGAAGCCAATTAGAATTAATCAACCTACTATAAGCTATTTAGTTCCAGTCGGCCTACTGTAAGCCAATTAGTTTCAGTCGGCCAACAGCTAGCCGACAGGTACTAATCGGCCTACTCTTGGCCGACTAGATCATATGTATTATTTTTGAAAAAGATAAAATCTGCATAATATTTCTGAAAATTAATAAAAAGAATTGTATTATTTTAAAAAAGTTAGCGTTCAACTGCTTCCGCTTTTGGTAAGCTAGCTTTGTATAGGATCGTTCAAGTTTATGCATGCGACTGTTTTTCTTTTTTTTTTTTTTTTTTTTTTTGCGAAACGACTAGGGAGCTTGGTACGTACATGCGTGGCATGGCCGTTCAAGTTTGTGCATGCGACTGTTCGATTGGTTGTTCAAGTGTGCAACGACTAGGGAGCTTGGTACGTACATGCGTGTTTGTAACTGCGAATAGTTGCTAATTTATGTTTTACGTAAGCAACATCCAAACATGTTTGCAGTGTTCTCAATACTCCAGAAATCTTCTGTATGTTAAAACTGTGGTATCTTTTTTTTTTTTGCGGGGATGAAAAGGAGTGTATTACTCAAGAGCCTGTAACTTCATCCTTACACAGACTAGGGATGTTAAGCGGGCCCGAGTGGAGCCATACCATAGTTCGGTCCTCCGATCGCCCAAAGTTAGCTAGCATATGACTAATATTATTTTGCTCTCTAGAAATGTGAGTAACACTACACTCCCGCTCACCCATCAATCTCTTCACCTCTGAAATGACCATGGCATATTGTGATCGATCCTTGCTCCTAGCATTGATCAACTGGATCGCATGAAGACTATCGCATTCCAAGATTACTGGAAGTTCCGTCCACTGGTGCGCTAGGGCCAGCCCTTCCATGCATCCTGCAAGCTCTGCATGAAGGGCATCCGGGCACGACCACAAGGATCTGCAAGCCGAAAAAATGATGTCGCCATTGTGGTCCCGCAGCACCATTCCCGAACCTGCTGTCCCATCATCCGGATTGAAAGAACCATCCACATTTAGCTTCGCCCAGCTCACCGGCGGGGGGCTCCACTTGCAGGGCGGCTTCAGTTTGTTCTGCACATGTGATATGGGCTGTTCAGCACCCTCCTGCTGGATCACCATCTTCCCCTTGTCCCAATCCCCTGCTGGATACTGCTGGATGCTCAAGATGGAAGTTACATAGCTTTGTAGGAACTTCCGTGAGACATCAATTGGTGGTGCTGGTTTGTCATGTGCTATTTCATTTCGCACGAACCAACAACGCCATAACAACATGAGTAGCCGTAGTCTGTCTCCCTCATCGCAGCTCGCAATGAGATGAAGAACCCATTCAGGACCTGTATTACGAACTGCTTCCAGGTTAGGGATTCGCCACACTTGTGCCATTGCTCGCCATAGGTCCACTGCCCTCGGGCACCTACAAAAAGCATGAAATGTGTCCTCCCGCTCGAGACCACATAATGGACACACATCAGTTATCTCCATGTGACGAGAGAATTTATTAGACCATGTAGCGAGGGAATTAGTAGCCAATCTCCAAGCAAACACACGCACCTTGGAAGGAGCAGGGCACCTCCATAATAATGCCCAGACGGCACGTCGCCCGTCCGGTGCCCTGCTCGCCGCGACTGAAGAGGGACGAAGCTTGTCTTCGAGCGCCAGTCGGTACGCACTACGTACAGTGAAGATACCAGTACGCTCTGCACCCCATGCGAGGAAATCCTCCCCCAAGCGAGGGGAAGCTTTTATCTTCAGAATCTCATGTACATCAATGGGCATAAAATATTGGCGAAGAAGAGCTCCTCGCCATGCACCGTGCTCATCCAGAAGTTCACTCACTCTGGAGACGGCACCTCCCTTGCTGTGAGATTGGTGGCCGCCAACTGGGTGGGGTATCCAAGAGTCTCTCCAGATTCTCGACAGACTGTCCGCTGCCGCGCGCCATACTAGTCCTTCCTTCAAGAGCTCCAAACCATGAACAATAGATTGCCAAGTTTGAGAAGCGTTGCTTGTGAAAACGGTGTCCTCTAATCGTCCATTGGGGAAGTACCGTGCTTTAACGCAGCGTGCACAGAGGCTCTCGTGGTTAACCAATATGCGCCAAGCTTGCCGAGCCAACATTGCCTGGTTAAATAATCTGAAGTCCTTAAAGCCCATGCCACCACACGACTTGGGTCTTAACAAGGAGTCCCAGGCCTTCCAATGTATTTTCCTCTTGCCTCTGTACGCTCCCCACCAGTAGCTACGAATCATCCGCGCAAGGTCATCACAAGTACTTCTTGGAAACTTAAATATGCTCATTAGGAAAGTGGGAAGGGCCTGTGCTACAGCCTTGATAAGAACCTCCCGCCCGGCCTGGGACATTAGCTCACCCCACTGGATAATTCTCTTGGTCATCTGTTGCTGAAGATTTTGCAATTTTCCTCTTGAGAAACGTCCACTTGGTGTTGGAAAACCAAGGTATTTTTCCATAAAGCTCGCATTTGCAATATCCAGGATATGCATAACCTCCTGTTTGTTTGCCTCCGAACACTTGGGTCCAAACATGATAGAGCATTTAGCAGGATTTATGAGCTGACCGGTAGCTCTAGCATATTTACCCAGTGCTTCCTTAACATGTGCAGCTTCTCCTCCATTAGCGCGAAAAAACAAAAGTGTATCGTCCTGAACAGGAGATGTGAGATACCCGAGCCTGGGCGCACACCCGTACTGGAGAAATACGATTTGTTGCAATCTCCTATTTTAAAATCACATGTAGGCCATCAGCGACAAAAAGGAATAAAAAGGGCGAGAGAGGGTCTCCCTGCCGTAGACCACGTGACGGTGCGAATGAATCCGAGAGGGCTCCATTGACTTTGACATTATATCTCACCGAGGTGACACACCTCATTATCCAATTCACCCATCGGTGAGAGAAACCCATCTGTTGCATCACTCGCTCCAAGAACGCCCAATCTACCCTATCATAAGCCTTGGATAGGTCGAGCTTATAAGCACAAAAGCTTTGCTCCGGATCTTTTTCCTGTTTGATCGCATGAAGACACTCGAAAGCAATTAAGGCATTATCAGTAATTAACCTACCAGGTACAAAGGCGCTCTGCTCCGGGGATATCAACTCATCCAGGATAGGCCGGAGTCTATTGACTAAGCACTTAGCTATCACCTTATAAATGACGTTGCAGAGACAGATAGGCCGGAAATCAGTTAGGCGAGTCGGAGAGTCAATCTTGGGGATCAACACAATAACGGTACTGTTAACACCTTCCGGCATGACTCTAGAGGCAAAAAACAATTTAACAGCATTGATTATGTCGTTCTTCATCACTGACCAGTGACGTTGAAAAAACCGTGCCGGGAACCCATCCGGCCCCGGCGCCTTCAGTGGGCCTATCTGAAACATGGCATTGGATATCTCCTCATCCGTGAAATCCTTGCACAAATTAATGTTCATGTCCGAAGATACCTTGGGCTGTATGAGCTGCAGCACGTCTCCTGGATCCAAAAGTGGGTCAGCCGTGAACAATTTTTGAAAGTAATTATTTACCATTTGAAGCATAGTGGCCTGGTCGGAGTGCACAACACCCAATTCATCTGTCAGCCCGCGTATCTTATTTTTCCTAGCACGCCAGACTGCCTTCCGATGGAACATCTTAGTGTTTCGGTCCCCCTCCTTAAGCCAGTCAATCCTTGACCTCTGAAGCCATAACATCTCTTCCCTATACAGCAATTCGTTCATCTTATCCATCTCCTTCCTTATTTCCATTCGGTCTGCATTCATATTGGTTAGTTCCTCTAACCGAGAGCGTGACTTCCCTAATTCACGTGTGATGTTGCCAAATGTTTTATTGCTCCAGGTGTGAAGATCCGCCATAACAGAGGCAAGGGCCTCCCTAACATCTCCCAGGTTCCTCTTCGTACCTTTACTTGACCACGAATTGGCAATTATGGCGTCGAGCGCCGGCGATCTCTCCCACATCAGTTCATACCGGCGGCTGCTACGAGGTCAGGTGTCTTGCTCCAGCGAGAACTTGAGAAGGAGGGGGCTGTGATCAGACGCCGGCGAGATCAAGTGTGTTACCGATGCTTGCATGAACATATCTCTCCAGTCATTGGACACCACCGCTCTGTCCAGCCTCACTTGGACGTTAGCCCGCCCACTCCGCCTATTATCATATGTAAAAGGATGACCTGAAAAGTCAAGATCAGTGAGTCCACATGCTTCCAGAGAATCCCTAAAATTTAACATTTGGCCAAGGGGTCTCGGAGTCTCCGATTGATGCTCAAAATCCCACATAGCCTCATTGAAGTCGCCAATGATAATCCATGGCAGCGAGCTTTGAGCATGTAATCTTCTAAGCTTATCCCACATCAAGTGCCTATTCTCCACTCTCGGTTCGCCATATACAAAAGTGGCTCTCCAAAGCGGCTTGTCTGGTGACACACGAAGGTACACATCAATCAATCTTTCATTAGCTTCTTGCACATCAACATACATAGAGTCATGCCAAAACAGTGCCAAGCCACCACTACGACCATTACTACTAATGCCTTCAAAACCAGAAAGACCTAGCCTACTACGCAAACGATACATCTTTTCCTTATTCTGCCTAGTCTCACAGAGAAAAACAAGACTCGAGGAATGCGTCCTAACCAGGGACGCCAGTTCACGAACTGTCGAGAGGTTCCCCGCCCCGCAGTTCCAACTTATCCAATTCATTTCTCGACGGGCGGCACACCCGACCCCGTCAGGCCATCGGCGGCCCCATGGCGGTCGCCCCAAACCCTCCATGCCATCCGAGTCCACCGCCTCATCCTCTTGGTTCGATCATCTACATTATCTAGCAGCTTTCCTCTCTTCTGTTTGTTGCCTCCAACCTCCTTGGCATGCAGCACCATTGCGCCTGATCTGGACTCATCTCGTCATACGATATGCACAGAAAGTCTCTTCCCTAAGACCGAATCGGCCTCCTGCATGTTATGGTCGACTCGGCGGAGGAAGAGATCATATTCGAGCTCCCAAGATTACTGCTGTGACTTGCTGCACTCCCGGTGGTCGGATTGATATCGGTAGAGGCGGGCACCCTACCACCTAGGAATACGAATTCGGGGTTCGAACAGGCACGGTAGTTCGGGCCCTGCTGGCCTCAGCCTTTTGCCCATCTAGGTGCACACGCATGGCCATGACGCGCTCGAGAGTTCTGCGTCCGCACTTGGTCCAACATCGCTTCTCCGCTCTCCAATCCATCCCGAGCATCAACACGCATCGATTTCCCTTGACTGCTGCTGCTGTTGGCTCCTCTTTCCTTTGCGTCTATCTCTTGGCTGTCCAAGCACCTCAGAAGGGGCGTTACTTGCAAAATTCAGACCACGTCTTGCTGTTGGCTGAGCTCCAGGAGCTACAAAAGCTGATCTATTTTCATACTTCCGGTACGGGGAACATCGCAGTCCCTCATCATATGCTCTGGTTGGGACTCCCAATCTCTTTTTTTCACACTGGTTATCATCGTGTCCTATGAATCCGCACCAAAAACAGTAGTGTGGAACTCTCTCATACCGAAGTGGGTAAACAACCTGTCTCGCTGGATCCTTGCCTATGGTGATTTTTGTTTGGAGTCGACGGCTCAGTGGCAAGTCAACCCGAATACGCAGGAACTCACGGACCCTACTTCCATCCGCCTCCGCATCAACTTCCATGATAGTCCCCAGCAAGCCACCGAGGAAATTACCGTAAGCAATTGTCTGTTTGTCCCAGGGAACATTGTAAACTCGGACCCAAACTGGGACAGAGTTTAGTTCTGCCTCCGAAGGTTGTGCACCCCCCTTGAATGGGCCGACGATGAGCGCATTCCCCTTGTAGATCCATGGTCCTCCACGAGCCACAAAATTGTAGTCTCCCTCAGAGAAGAAAGTCACAGCATACCAATTGTTCTTGATCCTTGAAATATCCAGACCTGTTCGCACCTTCCAGACCTCGCTGAAGTGCTCCGTCATGTCATCGACGTTAGGCCGCCACAGATTGACATATCGCCCCAGTAGCCTCCAGCGCGGCGGCGCCGCTACTGGCTCCACCACTGGTTCCTCCTCCACCACGACATCATCATCCAGATCCACCTCGCCATCAACTCTGACGTCCGGTCCATCCAAACCCACGCTATCCCTCTCATCCCAATTGCTAGTGTTGTCGATCTCCTCCACCACCGTGATCGACCCTGTTAACTCTGCGCGACACGATCGCGTCGTTACCAAGCGACTTCGGGTGGGTAGGGGCCTCACCCCCTTTTCACCCCCATCACCGCGAGGCGACATCGACGAAGACCGAGCGTAGACTGCAGGGGGATCTGAAGATACGAAGAGTGGGTTGTCGAAAGAAGCGATCTGGTCAGCGAGATTGCGGCGGACGGAAGGGCCTAAAAGAGACCCGCCCTCGTCAGTTTCCTTGCCCCGCGCAGCCGTGCACGAGTCCTCCTTCCTTCCGAGACGAAACATAGACGACTTAGACTCCCTCCGGGATCCGGAGGACGAAACTCCACGTAGACTCATGGTGGGATACGGCTAGACAAAAAAAAAACTGTGGTATCTTGTGCTTATAGGTTAAAATACTGTAGTTTTGAAATGCTTCGGGTTTTCCAATACTTTGCTATCAAACGGTTATGTTTTCCGTAAGCAACAGCCAAACATGTTTGCAGTATTCTCAATACTGCAGAAATCTTCTGTATGTCAAAACTGTGGTATCTTATGCCTATATCTATAGGTTAAAATACTGTAGTTTTCAAAAACATTGGGTTTTCCAATACTTTGCTATCAAACGGGGCCTAACACGCAATCATGACTTTCGAAGAAGCCATCTGCAACGGGTCTGCGGCGGGGACTACGCCGTGGAATCCGTCGTTCCTGCCACCCGGACATCGCCGCCCTCCTCCCATGACATGGCCGTGGTGCTCAACAAGGTGTACGCGCTGTTGTCGGCTCGCAGCGGCAGGCCTACGACCAGGAGTACGCTCGATTGCATCCCATAAAGGCCCATCGCCATTTTCTTAGAAAACAAGCACATCAACTCTTTCTATACCCCCAGTCAAAAAAAAAAAAAAACTCTTTCCATACCTGTTTGCGAGATAAGGCATAGTTATTATGTGCTTTCTCTTCTAAAGAAAAGCTATTCTGTGCTTTCACGAAAGGTGTCAACTAATGAACTTCCTTCTACGCAAAAGCGAAAATCCATTCACTCTCATCATTGAGTTGGCTGATAATCAATTGACCAATAACTGTTGACCTTTGACCGGCTGACTTAGATCATGATTTTAAAAAACGTTGATGGACTCCAAAAATATTCACGGGTTTTTGAAGAAAAAAGTTCATGAATTAGAAAAACATTTGCCAAACTGCAAAAAAGTCACGAATTTGAAAAAAGTTCAACTGATTTTTTTTCATCAAAATCTGAAAATAGTTCATGAATTTGAAAAAAGATCATCAAATTTCGAAAAAAGTTCACCCGACTTTGAAAAAATTTCATGGATTTGAAAATTTTCATTGACATGATAAAAAAAGAAAGTTCATCAAAAATTGGCAAAAAAGTTCCATGGCTTTTGCAAAAGTTCACCGGATTTTGAAAAAAGTTTACGAATTTGAGAAAAAGTTCGACTTGATAAAATAGAACACAACATTGGAAAAGGTTCAGGCGTCCATAATTTGGAGTTAAACTTACTGTTTTTAACTTTCTAAGCCAATCTTGGCTCAAGAATCAGAAGTGTTTCTGACTTTTAAATATTATTTCTATATTCTAATTAGACTTCTATATCAACCTCCTCCTCCCTTGATTCCCTACCTAAATCTCTCATAGGGTTATCCTTAGGACCCAATAATGTATTTGGCATATAATATTTGTGATATAGTATTTAAAGCTTGTTTAATTTATCTATTTCAGTTTCAAGTTTGTTTAACTTATCAACATATTTGGCATATTCATGATCATAAATCACGGATTTAAAAATTCAACATTCAGAAAAAAGTTTACGATTTGAATAAAATTTAGAATTAAAAAAAGTTCACGTATTTTAGAAAAATAAAATAAAAATTAATAATAAAAAAGAAAACGGAAAATAAAAACCGGAGTAAAAAACGGTTAAAAACCGGAAGTCATAGAAAATAAGAAGAAAATAGCAGGTCAGTCGGCCGAGTTTGTTGCTGCGTTAGAATGTAACAGAGAGGCTCCGGGCTCGAATCTCACCACCCACAGCAGTTTTTGAAGATAGAGACAAAGAAAATGGCCCGAGCCCAGGGTGGAGGGGCGTGTGCGCCGTTTTGTCTAGTGGCCTTTAACCAGCGCTATAGGCGCCGTATAGGAAATGCCCTTCAAAGCTAGGAAATGCCCATGTCTCAAAAAAAAAAGCTAGGAAATGCCCTTCAAAGCTATATATAAGTGTTTGCTGTTCTCACGGAGGAGGGCCAGTTATTTAGCACCTTTTGTTGTTCGATTTGTTCAAACCTGGATATCTTATTTACTGACCGAAGTATGTGAATTCTAGTGTGGAATCTTCTATTATAGGAATATCAAGGAACTCAAAGTTTCGAGGCCATTCTCAAAAAAAAAAAAAAAAAAAAAAAGAAGGTCCGCACCATCTGAAGCCACTGCCGAACCTGCGCTCAGTCTCTGCATCATGCAACGTGACTGCGTGCGACAGTGGGAGATTAACAGACATGAGTTGGATGCACTTCCCAACCTGATAATATTTGGCCTTTTACTGGTGGACTTGTTCTACGACTACGCTTCTATTTCAATCAGTTGTTCACGAACCATGGAATCGATAAGGCACAGAAACCCAACCTGATCCACTTTCAGAAGAAGAAACATGTGGTTCTGTTTCACAATCTATTCTAATCTGAACACCAGCAGCAGCAGTACATATCATCATCTTGTTCCGCATCCCTGACAACTCTGACAGAAAGAAGCGCAAGATGATTAGATGAACCAGATCAGATCACTCGCGTAAGGGCCATCTATATAGGTTCAGTCTACAATAGAAGCAAGACTACCTTACACAAAGATTCGAACATGATTTTCAGTGGTTCTCTGGAGTAGTAAGTAGGCAGAGAGAGAAAGTAGCCTCTGAAAATGTCTGGATTCTGTTGTTTCCAGCATGAGCAACCCACCAATTCGTCAACTATACATAAGCAAAAGAACCACTGAAGCAGTGGGAGCTAACAAGTTCAACAATTCATTCCTGCAAGTGTACTTCACACTTGGTAAGTAGTAGTACATACCACAACGGATCAATTTTCAGATGGGAATGGATCCTCACTGGCCACACCACCAGCAAACGCAAAATCTACTCGTGATCAAGTTGAGAAATTGACTGGATATAAAACAAAAGCAACATCCGACTCGGACTGAGTATCAGTTATAACGTATTAGTGTGCTAACGGAAACTGTACTGACTAGGATTCTGAATTACTTTTCTCAATTTCTTAGGCACAGTAGTGGATTCCTTACGACTTACAAAGGGAGTTCATACTTTCATAACAAATAATCATCAGTCAAAGCCCATGCACCAATAAATACTAAAATACCATAGATATCCCCATGGACACCTCCAGGCGATAATGTTACGTCACCTTATCAGTCATCGCATCATACTAGCATGTCTCATCAGACAACCATCTCATATATTGTTCAACACCTCATCTGCACCATGTCCATCACCAGTGCCAGTACCTGCGAGCATAGTAAGTCAGAAACCAATGACAATTCCAATGGAAAGCCATCGATAGAAGAGAGATTTATAAAGTGATATCTCGGTGAACCGAGATATGCATACTTATGTAATCTAGACAACATGAGACATACAGAAAAGTGCCAATGGAGTTACACATTAGGTATTTATTTATCCTCTAGTGCAAAACTGCAAATGGACTCCTCACTTCAGGAAGATATTTAACAAAACATAAAATAGAACTTAAATTTATTCCGCTGGTTTCAGCTTCCAAATGAAAGAGTGTAACTAGCTTTAAGTTTTGAAAAGTGGCAATGGAGTTACACATTAAGAACCTGTTCGGCAGTCATCCAGCTCCGCAAAATACGGGAGCGGACGGAGGCCACTTTGACGACTCCAAAAAATAGGCTGCGGGCCGCTCCACTCCGGCCGCTCCAGGAGCAGAGCTGCGGAGCGGAGAGCTGCCGAACAGGGCCTAAGCTGGTCTGGTCTCAGCTTCCTAATTCTCTCCCATTTACAACTGTTATGTGGCACGTTGTCAAGAGAACCATGGTCCAGTACTGAATTACCATAACACAGTTCACGCGGAAGAAAATATACTTTCTAGAAATCATCTTGAGTAAAATCAATTCCTCCTCAGACCAAGCAGAACGAACTAAGACATGACAAAGCTTAATACCTGACAAGAAACAGAATAAGTTCCTGTTATGTTTCCCAGTTTACAACTGAACTAGCTAAGCACAGCAGGGCTCTTCCACAAATGACAAAACTATTGCGACGATTTCCAGCTGTTATGCATTCGGTGCTGAAATGAAAAGATATATACTTCAGATAGGCTCACAAGGTTCATTTGAAACACAATTTATGCATATGACCAATAGAGAAGAACAATGACCTTAAATACCACTGTACTCGGATTCAATGTTCATCAAGAGAATTTCCATTTAAGGAATTCATCAAGCAGCAAAAGGAAAATATATGTGATTTGAACTGCAATCATCAGCGTAACACTCAAGGATATGATAGGCATTTCAGCAACTAATGACTAAACATAAATTTATCTTACAATAGTGCGAAGTAATTATATAAAGGCTTGCTATTACCTGCAGGATAGAAATATTCAAATGGATAATGGAGACAGAAGACACTCAGATTGGAAAGTTTCTTAAACCCCGTTGACTGGAGATAAACCATGAAGACACCAGAATCTGTCTGTACAAGGACTGCATTACTCTCCTCGGCAAACCCCACTAAAGCGAGAGAGTATCCAATGCAAGTTGGTCTGAGCTCCTCAAACTCAATAGCTCTATTGAGCACCCAAACATCCAAACCATTAGAATCAGGCTTTCTCTTCCATAATTTGGCGTGAGATTGTGAGAGATGGATGAAGCCAAGCCCACCATCTTCGGCCGGCATAATCCATAACTTTTTATAGTTGGGTTCTATAGGTGATGGCAGCTCTGTCACAGCTAGGGTCTGCTTATCCAGATCAAACTCAAGTATGACATTTTGACGATGCACCGGAAGTAACCAGCAAAGGGAATTCCCAAGTACTGGCTCGTTCCACAGGTAAAAATTTCAGCTGCAGTGATTTGATGTTGCTCCATATCCCAGTCTCCGATGAGTAAAGGCATACCGAGACTCTCGTACATGCTCTGTCACGGGCTACCAGGGCCACCTGGAAATGGCTTGAACTGCAGCCTTGCCCGCGGGCAGGGCGAAGCACAGCCCCGTTGAAGATGAACATCTGCTCGTTGGGGGTGTCCCAAAGCCTACGCTCTACAACATGTTTACCGTCCACCTCAGGTGGGGAGATGAGGCGGCGCTGCTCGCGGGCGACGGGGTCCCACACAAGTAGGCGGCGCGGTGGCCATGGGCTGAGGAAGAGGACAAGCCCGTGGCGGCAGTCGATGATGCGGTTGCTCTCGTATACAGGCATGGAGAAGCGAGCACGGGGGATGCGATCTGGTGGATCCAGCATTGGAACAAACGGGCAGGAGAAAGGATTGTGGAGGAAGAAGCCAAGGAGAGGCGGCTTGCCGTGGTGGTCGCGGAAGCGGCGCTGGAATTGGGGGTCGGAGACGATGCCGCGCCAGCGCTTGCAGACGAGGGAGGCCCGGGGGAGGGAGGAAGGCCGCGGTGGGAGGCGGAGGAGAATCTCCCGGAGCAGGTCGTCGGCGTCTGGCAGAGAGGCCGGCGGCGGAGACGGCGGAGCGGTGCGGCGGCGGCGGCGGCGGGGAGACATCTCCCCTCTCGTGCTCATGGTAGGGCTTGCAGCTCCTCTCAATGTGTGATTCCGATGGTTGGGGAGACTAATAGGCGGGGAGGATGCCGGCCAAGATGCGGCAGCGAGGAGTCGTGCCCGTGGTAGCGATGCGCCGCACGGGGTAACGCGTCCTCCGGGTTGTAACGCGTCCGGCCCATTTATTCTTTTCACTGTCACGTTTGCTCGCTTTAAGGGGTCGATCGCTGTACCGGTTGGTCCAGTTTCCTCTAGGTTTATTTTTTCGTTTTTTTATTTTTCTTTATGTTTTATTTGTCTCTTCTCGGTTTTTCTTCTGTTTTCCCTTTCCTTTTCACCTGTTTTCTTCGTTTATGCATTGTCTTTTGTTGGCTTTCTTTCTTTATTCTTCTTTTTTTGTTTCTTTCTTTGTTTTCATTTGTTTTTCTATTCTTTCTTTTCTTCTTCTTTTTCTTCGGTTTCATTTTTGTATCTTCCGTATGTGTGTTTTTTTGCGGAGAAATTGGGAGTTTTATTTCTTAGGTAATAGGATTATAATCAACTGGCAAGAGCTCCTCTTTATAGGGAGGACCTCTTTGAAGCCAAACAACGGTACATGATTCAGTACGACTGTAATTAGCTAGACAATCTGCTATCCTATTCTGAGACTATTAAGCTTTTAGGGAATAAACTCCCGATCTACCATCAGAGACTTGATTTCCATCCAAGTGCCCATATGTATCTTCCGTGTTTTCGTCATTTTATTCATTTTTTCTTGTTTTTCACTGTATTTCATTCTTTTTGCAGTGTTTTTGTTTATTTTTTGTCTTTTATTTTTTGTTTTCTTTAGTTTTTATTTTATTTTTGCCAAAAATTCACATATATTTCACAAAAAATCTTCGTAAATTTACATCGTGTATGGACCTTCCTAGGTATGGATTTTCTACGAAACAAAAAACATGCAACAAACAAGAATTGGCACGAGGCACAAGATTAATAAGTTAGTTCAAAAAATAGTATAAATTGTTGTCAAAAATATGTGGAAGTAGTAAGATAATGACATGAAACAATCAAAAATTATAGATAAGTCGAAGACGTATTAAGCTGCCTGCATTTCCAAAAGCTTGTTGTGCATTACTATCAATCCCTCCATCCAAACTTGTTGATACTTTGGGAATCAAGGCCCAATCTACACTTAAATAAAACCAATTCGTGTTCTCCGCAAGATTTCTTCATCATTGACTTGTTAATCATGGATCTTGGTGAAGAAAATATGCCCTAGAGACAATAATAAAGTTATTATTTATCTTTCCTTATATCATGATAAATGTTTATTATTCATGCTAGAATTGTATTAACCGGAAACTTAGTACATGTGTGAATACATAGACAAACAGAGTGTCCCTAATATGCCTCTACTTGACTAGCTCGTTAATCAAAGATGGTTAAATTTCCTAGCCATAGACATGTGTTGTTATTTGATGAACGGGATCACATCATTAGAGAATGATGTGATGGACAAGACCCATTGGTTAGCTTAGCACTACGATCGTTTAGTTTATTGCTATTGCTTTCTTCATGACTTATGCATGTTCCTATGACTGAGATTATGCAACTCCCGAATACCGAAGGAACACTTAGTGTGCTATCAAACTTCACAACGTAACTGGGTGATTATAAAGATGCTCTACAGGTGTCTCCGATGGTGTTTGTTGAGTTGGCATAGATCGAGATTAGGATTTGTCACTCCGTGTTTCGGAGAGGTATCTCTGGGCCCTCTCGGTAATGCACATCACTATAAGCCTTGCAAGCAATGTGACTAATGAGTTAGTTTCGGGATGATGCACTACGGAACGAGTAAAGAGACTTGCCGATAACGATACTGAACTAGGTATGATGATACCGACGATCGAATCTCGGGCAAGTAACATACCGGTGACAAAGGGAACAACGTATGTTGTTATACGGTTTGACCGATAAAGATCTTCATAGAATATGTAGGAGCCAATATGAGCATCCAGGTTCCGCTATTGGTTATTGACCGGAGATGTGTCTCGGTCATGTCTACATAGTTCTCGAACCCGTAGGGTCCGCACACTTAACGTTCGATGACGATTTGTATTATGAGTTATGTGATTTGATGTACCAAAGTTTGTTCGGAGTCCCGGATGAGATCACAGACATGACGAGGAGTCTCGAAATGGTTGAGACATAAAGATTCATATATTGGAAGACTACATTCATGTTGGGGAACGCAGTATTTCAAAAATTTTGCCTATGATCACGCAAGATCTATCTAGGAGAAGCATAGCAACGAGAGGGGAGAGTGTGTCCATGTACCCTCATAGACCGAAAGCGGAAGCGTTTTATCAACGCGGTTGATGTAGCCGTACGTCTTCATGATCCGACCGATCCTAGCACCGAACGTATGGCACCTTCGTGTTCAGCACACGTTCAGCTCGATGACGTCCCTCGTACTCTTGATCCAATTGAGACTGAGGGAGAGTTTTGTCAGCACGACGGCTGGCGATGGTGATGATGAAGTTACCGGCGCAGGGCTTTGCCTAAGCACTATGACAATATGACCGAGGTGTGTAACTGTGGAGGGGGGCACCGCACACGGCTAAGAGATTGCCTGTTGTGCTTTGGGGTGCCCCCTTGGCCACGTATATAAAGGAGGGAGGAGGAGGAGGCCGGCCTAGGAGGGGCGCGCCTATAGGGGGAGTCCAACTAGGATTCTCAATCCTAGTTGGAGTCACCTTCCTTTTCCAAGAGGGGAGAGAGGGAAGGAGTAGGAGAGGGAGAAAGAAAGAGAGGGGGGCGCCGCCCCCTCCCTAGTCCAATTCGGACTTGCCATGGGGGGCGCGCGGCCACCCCTTGAGGCCCTTCTCTCCTTTCCCGTATGGCCCATTAAGGCCCACTACTTCCCCTGGTGAATTCCCGTAACTCTCCGATACTTCGAAAAATACCCGAATCACTCGGAACCTTTCCGATGTCCGAATAAAGCCTTCCAATATATCGATCTTTATCTCTCGACCATTTCGAAACTCCTCGTCATTTCCTGATCTCATCCGAGACTCCGAACAAACTTCTGTCATCAAATCACATAACTCATAATACAAATCGTCATCGAACGTTAAGCGTGCGGACCCTACGGGTACGAGAACTATGTAGACATGACTGATGTCTACTATGCAACCTTCTTCTTGTAGACGTTGTCGGGCCTCCAAGTGCAGAGGTTTGTAGGACAGTAGCAAATTTCCCTCAAGTGGATGACCTAAGGTTTATGAATCCGTAGGAGGCGTAGGATGAAGATGGTCTCTCTCAAGCAACCCTGCAACCAAATAACAAAGTGTCTCTTGTGTCCCCAACACACCCAATACAATGGTAAATTGTATAGGTGCACTAGTTCGGCGAAGAGATGGTGATACAAGTGCAATATGGATGGTAGATATAGGTTTTTGTAATCTGAAAATATAAAAACAGCAAGGTAACAAGTGGTAAAAGTGAGCGTAAACGGTATTGCAATGTGTTGAAACAAGGCGTAGGGTTCATACTTTCACTAGTGCAAGTTTTCTCAACAATAATAACATAATTGGATCATATAACTATCCCTCAACATGCAACAAAGAGTCACTCCAAAGTCACTAATAGCGGAGAACAAACGAAGAGATTATGGTAGGGTACGAAACCACCTCAAAGTTATTCTTTCCAATCAATCCGTTGGGTTATTCCTATAAGTGTCACAAACAGCCCTAGAGTTCGTAGTAGAATAACACCTTAAGATACAAATCAACGAAAACCCTAATGTCACCTAGATACTCCAATGTCACCTCAAGTATCCGTGGGCATGATTATACGATATGCATCACACAATCTCAATTCATCTACTCAAACCAACACATAGAACCTCAAAGAGTGCAAGTTTCTACCAGAGAATCACGACGAAAACGTGTGCCAACCCCTATGCATAGGTTCATGGGCGGAACCCGCAAGTTGATCACCAAAACATACATCAAATGAATCACGTGATATCCCATTGTCACCACAGATACGCATGGCAAGACATACATCAAGTGTTCTCAAATCTTTAAAGACTCAATCTGATAAGATTACTTCAAGGGGAAAATTCAATCTATTACATGAGAGTAGAGGGGGAGAAGAAACATAAGATCCAACTATAATAGCAAAGCTCGCGATACATCAAGATCGTGCCAAATCAAGAACACGAGAGAGAGAGAGAGAGAGAGAGATCAAACACATAGCTACTAGTACATACCCTCAGCCCCGAGGGTGAACTACTCCCTCCTCGTCATGGAGAGCGCCGGATGATGAAGATGGCCATCGGTGACGGTTCCCCTCCGGTGGTGCTTGGAACAGGTCCCGATTGGTTTTGGTGGCTGGAGGTTTTGCAGCGGAACTCCCGATCTAATCTCTGTTCTGGAAGTTTTACGATACGTAGGTATATATGGGTGCAGGGAGTACATCGGTGGAGCTACGGGGGCCCCACGAGGCAGGGGGCGCGCCCTAGGGGGGTGGGGGCGCCCCCCACCCTCGTGAGCACCTCCTGTATCTTCTGAATTGGGTCCAAGTCCATCAGGTGGGTTTCCTTCCAAAAATAACTTCTCCAGTTGATTTCGTTCCGTTTTGACTCCGTTTGATATTCCTTTTCTTCGAAATACTGAAATAGGCAAAAAACAGCAAATCTGGGCTAGGCCTCCGGTTAATAGGTTAGTCCCAAAAATAATATAAAAGTGGATAATAAAGCCCAATATTGCCCAAAACAGTAGATAATATAGCATGGAGCAATCAAAAATTATAGATACGTTAGAGACGTATCAAGCATCCCCAAGCTTAATTCCTGCTCGTCCTCGAGTAGGTAAATGATAAAAAGATAATTTTTGATGTGGAATGCTAGTCGGCATAATTTCAATGTAATTCTTCTTAATTGTGATATGAATATTCAGATCTGAAAGATTCAAGACAAAAGTTCATATTGACATAAAAATAATAATACTTCAAGCATACTAACTAAGCAATTATGTCTTCTCAAAATAACATGGCCAAAGAAAGTTCATCCCTACAAAATCATATAGTTTAGTCATGCTCAATTTTCGTCACACAAGAATGCTCTCATTATGCACAACCTCGATGACAAGCCAAGCAATTGTTTCATACTTTAGTAATCTCAAACCTATAAACTTTCACGCAATACATGAGCGTGAGCCATGGACATAGCACTATGGGTGGAATAGAATATAATGATGGGGGTTATGTGGAGAAGACAAAAAAGGAGAAGGTCTCACATCAACGAGGCTAATCAACGGGCTATGGAGATGCCCATCAATTGATGTTAATGCAAGGAGTAGGTATTGCCATGCAACGGATGCACTAGAGCTATAAATGTATGAAAGCTCAACAAAAGAAACTAAGTGGGTGTGCATCCAACTTGCTTGCTCACGAAGACCTAGGGCACTTGAGGAGGCCCATTGTTGGAATATACAAGCCAAATTCTATAATGAAAAATTCCCACTAGTATATGAAAGTGACAACATATGAAACTCTCTATATGAAAAAAAAGGTGCTACTCTGAAGCACAATATATGAGACTCGCTATATGAAGAACATGGTGCTACTTTGAAGCACAAGTGTGGAAAAATGGATAGTAGCATTGCCCCTTTTTATTTTATTTTATTTTTTTATTTTTTTGGGCCTTCTTTTTTTCTTTCTTTTGGCCTTTCTCTTTTTTTGGGACAATGCTCTATTAAGTGATGATCATCACACTTCTATTTATTTACAACTCAATGATTACAACTCGATACTAGAACAAAGTATGACTCTATATGACTGCCTCCGGTGGTGTACCGGGATATGCAATGAATCAAGAGTGACATGTATGAAAGAATTATGAACGGTGGCTTTTCCACAAATACAATGTCAACTACATGATCATACTAAGCAATATGACAATGTTGAATGTGTCATGATGAACGGAATGGTGGAAAGTTGCATCGCAATATATCTCGGAATGGCTATGGAAATGCCATAATAGGTAGGTATGGTGGCTGTTTTGAGGAAGATATAAGGAGGTTTATGTTTGAAAGAGCGTATCATATCACGGGGTTTGGATGTACCGGCGAAGTTTGCACCAACTCTCAATGTGAGAAAGGGCAATGCACGGCAATCAAGAGGCTAGCAATGATGGAAGGGTGAGAGTGCGATAATCCATGGACTCAACATTAGTCATAAAGAACTCACATACTTATTGCAAAAATCTACAAGCCATCAAAAACCAAAGCACTACGCGCATGCTCCTAGGGGGATAGATTGGTAGGAAAAGACCATCGCTCGTCCCCGACCGCCACTCATAAGGAGGACAATCAAATAACACCTCATGTTTCAAATTTGTTACATAACGTTTACCATACGTGCATGCTACGGGACTTGCAAACTTCAACACAAGCATTTCTCAAATTCACAACTACTCAACTAGCACGACTTTGATATTATCACCTCCATATCTAAAACAATTATCAAGCATCAAACTTTTCTTAGTATTCAACACACTCATAAGCAAGTTTTACAAATCTTGAATACCAAGCATATTAGGATTAAGCACATTACCATGCTGTTTAAGACTCTCAAAATAATATAAGTGAAGCATGAGAGTTCATCTATTTCTTCAAAATAAAACTACCACCATGCCCTAAAAGATATAAGTGGAGCACTAGAGCAAACAACAAACTACTCCAAAAAGATATAAGTGAAGATCAATGAGTAGTTAAATAATTATGTAGCTATGCGAAGACTCTCTAACATTTAAGACTTTCAGATCTTGATACTTCATTCAAACAGCAAGCAAAGCTAAAGAAAATAAAATGACGCTCCAAGCAAAACACATATCATGTGGTGAATAAAAATATAGCTCCAAGTAAAGTTACCGATGAACGAAGACGAAAGAGGGGATGCCTTCCGGGGCATCCCCAAGCTTAGACGCTTGGTTATCCTTGAATATTACCTTGGGGTGCCTTGGGAATACCCAAGCTTAGGCTCTTGCCACTCCTTATTCCATAGTCCATCGAATCTTTACCCAAAACTTGAAAACTTCACAACACAAAACTTAACAGAAAACTCGTGAGCTCCATTAGCGAAAGAAAACAAAACACCACTTTAAGGTACTGTAATGAACTCATTATTTATTTATATTGGTGTTAAACCTACTGTATTCCAACTTCTCTATGGTTTGTAAACTTTTTTACTAGCCATAGAGTCATCAAAATAAGCAAACAACACAACGAAAACAGAATCTGTCAAAAACAGAACAGTCTGTAGTAATCTGTAACTAACGCAAACTTATGGAACTCAAAAAATTCTAAAATAAATTGGTGGACCTGAGGAATTTGTCTAGTAATCATCTTCAAAAAGAATCAACTAAATAGCACTCTCCAGTAAATTGTTTTAGCTAATCTTGTGAGCGCTAAAGTTTCTGTTTTTTACAGCATGATCATAAAGACTTCACCCAAGTCTTCCCAAAGGTTCTACTTGGTACAAACACTAAATAAAACATAAAACCACATCTAAACATAAGCTAGATGTATTATTTATTACTAAACAGAACCAAAAAGCAAGGAATTAAAATAAAATTGGGTTGCCTCCCAACAAGCGCTATCGTTTAACGCCCCTAGTTAGGCATGATGATTTCAATGATGCTCACATAAAAGATAAGAATTGAAACATAAAGAGAGCATCACGAAGAATATGACTAGCACATTTAAGTCTAACCCACTTCCTATGCATAGGGATTTTGTGAGCAAACAACTTATGGGAACAACAATCAACTAGCATAGGAAGGCAAAACAAGCATAACTTCAAAATTTTAAGCACATAGAGAGGAAACTTGATATTATTGCAATATGTAGAAGCATACGATCCTCTCTCATAATAATTTTCAGTAGAATCATGAATGAATTCAACAATATAACCAGAACCTAAAGCATTCTTTTCATGATCTGCAAGCATAGAAAATTTACTACTCTCCACATAAGCAAAATTCTTCTCATTCGGAATAGTGGGAGTATCATAAGAGACTTGAATACTATAAATTGTTTCCACATTAAAAGAGTAATGTTCAGAGAAAGGGTACTCATAATCATGACAAGTTTTATAAATATAATCATCACTACTCTTTATAACATAATTTTTATCACAATAATCATCATAAGTAGCGACTTTGTTCTCATCATAATCGATTGAAACCTCTTCGAGGATAGTGGATACATCACTAAATAAAGTCATGACCTCTCCAAATCCACTTTCATAAATATTATAAGATTCAACATCCTCCAATATTGTGGGATCACTACTTCCTAAAGTTGACACTCTTCCAAACCCACTTTCATAAATATAATCATCATAGGTAGAAGGCATGCTATCATCATAACAAATTTGTATATCAAAACTTGAGAGGCTAAAAATATCATCATTATTAAACATAGCATCCCCAAGATTGGGACAAATATTAATTGCAGCAAATATATTCTCAAATATGTCATCCTCATCAAACATAGCTTCCCCAAGCTTGGGCCTTTTCGTATCATAAGCATAATCACTCTCATCATTAATAGCATGGATAGCACCAATAGTATAGAAATTATTATATTCTTCCAAGCAAGTGCCAAAAAGATTTTCAAGATCATAAGAAGTATCATTATCTTCCCAATCATAATCATCACAACAAGCAATAGGCATAACAAGATCATCATCAAGTTTATCAGCTTCATTTTCATGAGGCATAAAAATAATAGGAGCAACCTTATTTGGGAGAGATACCTTCTTACCTCTCTTCCTTTTTCTTTTCTTCTTCTTCACCCCATCATGTGTGGGTTCAATCCTCTTTTTGGACCTCCTTATTAATGAGATTGGTTGAATAGAAGGCTCCTCCTCGTTACCTCATTCATCATAAGAAATAATAGGAGGATATTGGGAAGTCTCTTCCCTTTCATTAGTATTCTCTTCATCCTCTATTTGTTTTATTTTCTTTATGTAATTGGCAATATAAGGATTTTCAGTGCAATTCACCGCACAATACATATAAATCTTCTCTAGATCAAAATCAACAATTCTATCAAGATTAAACTTTGGAATACCCTCAGTTATACGTTTCATTTCTTCATAACCCAAAACAAGACTAAGCTATTTATGATGCTCAAGGGTAATCAAATTATCACAATATTTGGACACGACTTGATCATGAAACAAATAGCATTGGAGTTTTAAATGACCATATCCATTGCAAAGTTCACAAGGAGCGTGAAAATTATTGAATCTTTTAGCACATTAATCTAGCTCTTCTTGCAACAATTTGGTTTCTAAGTACTTATGCCTCTTGCAATATCTATCTTCCCTATTTGGTGTGTACTTACAAACCCAATGCACTCCACAAAAATTGACATGTTTATAGGAGGCATTTTCATCATAACTAGTGCAATCATCATTAATACTATGGATATTCAAGGAGTTTATACTAAAAACATTGCAATTATGCTCATCATTCAAAGATGTAGTACCAAGCATTTTAATGCACTCTTCTTCTAGCACTTAAGCACAATTTTCCTTTCCATCAAACTCAGGAAAGATATTAAAAAGACGAAGCGTACGAGACAAACTTAACTCCATTTTTTTGTAGTTTTATTTTATAAACTAAACTAGTGATAAAACAAGAAACAAAAAGATTCGATTGCAAGATCTAAAGATATACCTTCACTTACCTAGCCTCCTCGGCAACGGCGCCAGAAAAGAGCTTGATGTCTACTACGCAACCTTCTTCTTGTAGACGTTGTTGGGCCTCCAAGTGCAGAGGTTTGTAGGACAGTAGCAAATTTCCCTCAAGTGGATAACCTAAGGTTTATCAATCCATAGGAGGCGTAGGATGAAGATGGTCTCTCTCAAGCAACCCTGCAACCAAATAACAAAGTGTCTCTTGTGTCCCCAACACACCCAATACAATGGTAAATTGTATAGGTGCACTAGTTCGGCGAAGAGATGGTGATACAAGTGCAATATGGATGGTAGATATAGGTTTTTGTAATCTGAAAATATGAAAACATCAAGGTAACAAGTGGTAAAAGTGAGCGTAAACGGTATTGCAATGTGTTGAAACAAGGCGTAGGGTTCATACTTTCACTAGTGCAAGTTTTCTCAACAATAATAACATAATTGGATCATATAACTATGCCTCAACATGCAACAAAGAGTCACTCCAAAGTCACTAATAACGGAGAACAAACGAAGAGATTATGGTAGGGTATGAAACCACCTCAAAGTTATTCTTTCCAATCAATCCATTGGGCTATTCCTATAAGTGTCACAAACAGCCGTAGAGTTCGTACTAGAATAACACCTTAAGATACAAATCAACGAAAACCCTAATGTCACCTAGATACTCCAATGTCACCTCAAGTATCCGTGGGGATGATTATACGATATGCATCACACAATCTCAATTCATCTACTCAAACCAACACATAGAACCTCAAAGAGTGCAAGATTCTACCGGAGAATCACGATGAAAACGTGTGCCAACCCCTATGCATAGGTTCATGGGCGGAACCCGCAAATTGATCACCAAAACATACATCAAGTGAATCACGTGATATCCCAAAGTTATTCTTTCCAATCAATCCGTTGGGCTATTCCTATAAGTGTCACAAACAGCCCTAGAGTTCGTACTAGAATAACACCTTAAGATACAAATCAACCAAAACCCTAATGTCACCTAGATACTCCAATGTCACCTCAAGTATCCGTGGGTGGCAAGACATAAATCAAGTGTTCTCAAATCTTTAAAGACTCAATCCGATAAGATTACTTCAAGGGGAAAACTCAATCCATTACATGAGAGTAGAGGGTGAGAAGAAACATAAGATCCAACTATAATAGCAAAGCTCTCGATACATCAAGATCGTGCCAAATCAAGAACACGAGAGAGAGAGAGAGAGATCAAACACATAGCTACTGGTACATACCCTTAGCCCCGAGGGTGAACTACTCCCTCCTCGTCATGGAGAGCGCCGGGATGATGAAGATGGCCACCGGTGAGGGTTCCCCCTCCGGCAGGGTGCCGGAACAGGGTCCCGATTGGTTTTTGGTGGCTCTGGAGGTTTTGCGGCGGCGGAACTCCCGATCTAATTTATGTTCTGGAATTTTTACGATACGTAGGTATATATGCGTGCAGGGAGTACGTCGGTGGAGCTATGGGGGGCCCACGAGGCAGGGGGCGCGCCCTAGGGGGGTGGGCGCGCCCCCCATCCTCGTGAGCACCTCCCGTATCTTCTGACATGGGGTCCAAGTCCATCAGGTGGGTTTCCTTCCAAAAATAACTTCTCCAGTTGATTTCGTTCGGTTTTGACTCCGTTTGCTATTCCTTTTCTTCTAAATACTGAAATAGGCAAAAAACAGCAAATCTGGGCTGGGCCTCCGGTTAATAGGTTAGTCCCAAAAATAATATAAAAGTGGATAATAAAGCCCAATATTGCCCAAAACAGTAGATAATATAGCATGGAGCAATCAAAAATTATAGATACGTTGGAGACGTATCAATGACCGAGACACATCTCCGGTCAATAAACAATAGCGGAACCTGGATGCTCATATTGGCTCCTACATATTCTACGAAGATCTTTATCGGTCAAACCGCATAACAGCATACTTTGTTCCCTTTGTCATCGGTATGTTACTTGCCCGAGATTCGGTCGTCGGTATCATCATACCTAGTTCAATCTCGTTACCGGCAAGTCTCTTTACTCGTTCCGTAATGCATAATCCCGCAACTAACTCATTAGTCACATTGCTTGCAAGGCTTATAGTGATGTGCATTATCGAGAGGGCCCAGAGATACCTCTCCGAAACTCGGAGTGACAAATCCTAATCTCGATCTATGCCAACCCAACAAACACCTTCGGAGACACCTGTAGAGCATCTTTATAATCAACCAGTTACGTTGTGACGTTTGATAGCACACAAGGTGTTCCTCCGGTATTTGGGAGTTGCATAATCTCATAGTTAGAGGAACATGTATAAGTCATGAAGAAAGCAGTAGCAATGAAACTATAATGATCATAATGCTAAGCTAATGAATGGGTCTTATCCATCACGTCATTCTCCTAATGATGTGATCTCGTTCATCAAATGACAACACATGTCTATGGTTAGGAAACATAACCATCTTTGATAAACGAGCTAGTCAAGTAGAGGCATACTAGGGACACTTATGTTTTGTCTATGTATTCACACATGTACTAAGTTTCCGGTTAATACAATTCTAGCATGAATAATAAACATTTATCATGAAATAAGGAAATAAATAATAACTTTATTATTGCCTCTAGGGCATATTTCCTTCAGTCTCCCACTTGCACTAGAGTCAATAATCTATTTCACATCGCCATGTGATTTAACACCAATAGTTCACATCATTATGCGATTAACACCCATAGTTCACATCGTCATGTGACCAACACTCAAAGGTTTTACTAGAGTCAATAATCTAGTTCACATCGTTTATGTGATTAACACCCAAAAGTAATAAGGTGTGATCATGTTTTGCTTGTGAGAGAAGTTTTAGTCTACGGGTCTGCCACATTCAAGTCCGTACGTATTTTGCAAATTTCTATGTTTACAATGCTCTGCACGGAGCTACTCTAGATAATTGCTCCCACTTTCAATATGTATCCAGATTGAGACGCAGAGTCATCGATCGGTGTAAAAGCTTGCATCGATGTAACTCTTTACGACGAACTCTTTGTTACCTCCATAAGCGAGAAATATTTCCTTAGTCTTCTAAGGATAATTTTGACCAATTTTGACCGTTGTCCAGTGATCTGCTCCTAGATCACTATCGTACTCCCTTGCCAAACTCATGGCAAGGTATACAATAGGTCTGGCACACAACATGACATACTTTATAGAACCTATGGCTGAGGCATAGGGAATGACTTTCATTCTATCTCTATCTTCTGCCGTGGTCGGATTTTGAGTCTTACTCAACTTCCCACCTTGTAACACAGGCAAGAACTCTTTCTTTGACTGATCCATTTTGAACTTTCTTCAAAAAACTTTATCAAGGTATGTGCTTTGTGAAAGTCCTATTAAGCGTCTCGATCTATCCCTATAGATCTTAATGCTTAATATGTAAGCAGCTTCACCGAGGCTTTTCATTTAAAAACTCCTTCCAAATACTCCTTTATGCTTTTCAGAAAATTCTACATCATTTCCGATCAATAATATGTCATTCACATATACTTATTAGAAAGGCTGTAGTGCTCCCACTCACTTTCTTGTAAATACAGGCTTCACCGCAAGTCTGTATAAAACTATATGCTTTGATCAACTTATCAAAGCGTATATTCCTACTCTGAGATGCTTGCACCAGTCCATAGATGGATCGCTGGATCTTGCACATTTTGTTAGCACCTTTAGGATGACAAAACATTCTGGTTGCATCATATACAACTCTTCTTTAAAGAATCCATTAAGGAATGCAGTTTTGACATCCATTTGCCAGATTTCATAAAATGTGGCAATTGCTAACTTGATTCAGACAGACTTGAGCATCGATACGAGTGACAAAATCTCATTGCAGTCAACACCTTGAACTTTGTCGAAAACCTTTTGCGACAATTCGAGCTTTGTAGATAGTAACACTACCATCAGTGTTTTTCTTCCTCTTGAAGATCCATTTATTCTCAATGGCTTGCCGATCATTGGGCAAGTCCACCAAAACCCATACTTTGTTCTCATACATGGATCCCTTCTCAGATTTCATGGCCTCAAGCCATTTTGCGGAATCTGGGCTCATCATCGCTTCCTCACAGTTCGTAGGATCGTAATGGTCTAGTAACATGAATTCCAGAACTGGATTACCGTACCACTCTAGTGCGGACCGTACTATGGTTGACCTTAAAGGTTTGGTAGTAACTTGATCTGAAGTTTCATGATCATCATCATTAGCTTCCTCACTAATTGGTGTAGGAATCACTTGAACTGATTTCTGTGATGAACTACTTTCCAATTCGGGAGAAGGTACAATTACCTCATCAAGTTCTACTTTCCTCCCACTCACTTCTTTCGAGAGAAACTCCTTCTCTAGAAAGGATCCATTCTTTAGCAACAAATATCTTGCCTTTGGATCTGTGATAGAAGGTGCACTTTTGGGTATCCTATGAAGACGCACTTCTCCGATTTGGGTTCGAGCTTATCAGGTTGAAGCTTTTTCATATAAGCATCGCAGCCCCAAACTTTAAGAAACGGCAGCTTATATTTCTTGCCAAACCACAGTTCATACGGTGTCGTCTCAACAGATTTAGATGGTGCCCTATTTAACGTGAAAGCAGTTGGCTCTAATGCATAACCCCAAAATGATGGTGGTAAATTGGTAAGAAACATCATAGATCGCACCATATCTAATAAAGTACGGTTACGATGTTCTGAGACACCATTATGTTGTGGTGTTCCAGGTGGCGTGAGTTGCGAAACTATTCCACATTGTTTCAAATGAAGACCAAACTTGTAACTCAAATATGTGCCTCCGCGATCAGATCGTATAAACTTTATTTTCTTGTCACGATGATTTTCCACTTCACTCTGAAATTCTTTGAACTTTTCAAATGTTTCAGACTTATGTTTCATTAAGTAGATATATCCATATCTGCTCAAATCATCTGTGAAGGTCAGAAAATAATGATACCTGCCGCAAGCCTCAACACTCATCGGACCGCATACATCAGTATGTATTATTTCCAACAAGTCTGTTGCTCGCTCCATTGTTCCGGAGAACGGAGTCTTAGTCATCTTGCCCATGAGGCATGGTTCGCAAGCATCAAGTGATTCATAATCAAGTGATTCCAAAAGCCCATCAGCATGGAATTTCTTCACGCGCTTTACACCAATATGACCTAAACGGCAGTGCCACAAATAAGTTGCACTATCATTATTAACCTTGCATCTTTTGGCTTCAATATTATGAATATGTGTATCACTACGATCAAGATTCAATAAACCATTTATATTAAGTGTATGACCATAAAAGGGTTTATTCATGTAAACAGAACAACAATTATTCTTTGACTTAAATGAATAACCGTATTGCAATAAACATGATCTAATCATATTCATGCTCAACGCAAACACCAAATAACATTTATTTTAGGTTCAACACTAATCCCGAAGGTAAAAGGAGTGTGCGATGGTGATCTTATCAACCTTCGTATCATTTCCAATACACATCGTCACCTCGTTCTTAACTAGTCTCTGTTTATCTTGCAACTCCCGTTTCGAGTTACTACTGTTAGCAACTGAACCAGTATCAAATATCGAGGGGTTGCTATAAACACTAGTAAAGTACACATCAATAACATGTATATCAAATATACCTTTGTTCACTTCACCATCCTTCTTATCCGCCAAATATCTTGGGTAGTTCTGCTTCGAGTGACCATTTCTTTTGCAGTAGAAGCACTCAGTTTCAGGCTTGGGTCTAGCTTTGGGTTTCTTCATGGGAGTGGCAACTTGCTTGCCATTCTTCTTGAAGTTCCTTTTCTTTTCCTTTTCCCTTTTACTTGAAACTAGTGGTCTTGTCAACCATCAACACTTTGATGCTTTCTCTTGATTTCTACCTTCGCCGATTTCAGCATCGCGAAGAGCTCGAGAATCGTTTTCGTCATCTCTTGCATATTATTGTTCATCACGAAGTTCTAGTAGCTTGGTGATAGTGACTTAGAGAACACTATCCATCACTATATTATCTGGAAGATTAACTCCCACTTGATTCAAGCGATTGTAGTACCCAGACAATCTGAGCACATGCTCACTGGTTGAGCTATTCTCCTCCATCTTGTAGGCAAAGTACTGTCAGAGGTCTCATACCTCTCGACGCGAGGCATGAGTCTGAAATACTAATTTCAACTCTTGGAACATCTCATATGCTCCATGGCGTTCAAAACGTTTTTGAAGTCCCGATTTCAAGCCGTAAAGCATGATGCACTAAACTATCAAGTAGTCATCATATCGAGCTTGCCAAACGTTCATAACGTCTGCATATACTCCTGCAATAGGTCTGTCACCTAGCGGTGCATCAAGAACATAATTCTTCTGTGCAGCAATGAGGATAATCCTCAAATCACGGACCTAGTCCACATCATTGCTACTATCATCTTTCAACTAAGTTTTATCTAGGAACATATCAAAAATAAAACAGGGGAGCTATACACGAGCTATTGATCTACAACATAGATATGCAAATACTATCAGGACTAAGTTCATGATAAATTAAAGTTCAATTAATCATATTACTAAAGAACTCCCACTTAGATTGACATCCCTCTAGTCATCTAAATGATCATGTGATCCATATCAACTAAACCATGTCCGATCATCACGTGAGATGGAGTAGCCTCCAATGGTGAACATCACTATGTTGATCAAATCTACTATATGATTCACGCTCGACCTTTCGGTCTCAGTGTTCCGAGGCCATATCTGCATATGCTAGGCTCGTCAAGTTTAACCCGAGTATTCTGCGTGTGCAAAACCTGCTCGCACCCATTGTATGTGAAAGTAGAGCTTATCACACCCGATCATCACGTGGTGTCTCGGCACGACGAACTGTAGCAATGCTGCATACTCAGGGAGAACACTTATACCTTGAAATTTAGTGAGGGATCATCTTATAATGCTACCATCATACTAAGCAAAATAAGATGCATAAAGGATAAACATCACATGCAATCAATATAAGTGATATGATATGGCCATCATCATCTTGTGCCTTTGATCTCCATCTCCAAAGCACCATCACGATCACCATTGTCACCGGCTTGACACCTTGATCTCCATCGTAGCATTGTTGTCGCCTCGCCAACTATTCCTTCTACGACTATCGCTACCGCTTAGTGATAAAGTAAAGCAATTACATGGTGATTGCATTTCATACAAGAAAGCGACAACCATAAGGATCCTGCCAGTTGCCGATAACTTTTAAAAAACATGATCATCTCATACAACAATTTATATATTATCACGTCTTGACCCTATCACATCACAGCAAGCCCTGCAAAAACAAGTTAGACGTCCTCTACTTTGTTGTCGCAAGTTTTACGTGGCTGCTACGGGCTTCTAGCAAGAACCGTTCTTACCTACGCATCAAAACCAGAACGATTTTTCGTCAAGTGTGCTGTTTTAACCTTCAACAAGGACCGGGCGTAGTCACACTCGATTCAACTAAAGCTGGAGAAACAGACACCCACTAGCCACCTGTGTGCAAAGCACGTCGGTAGAACCAGTCTCATGAACGCGGTCATGTAATGTCGGTCTGGGCCGCTTCATCCAACAATACCGCCGAATCAAAGTATGACATGTTGGTAAGCAGTATGACTATTATCGCCCCCAACTCCTTGTGTTCTACTCGTGCATATAACATCTACGCATAGACCTGGCTCGGATGCCACTGTTGGGGAATGCAGTATTTCAGAATTTTTGCCTATGATCACGCAAGATCTATCTAGGAGAAGCATAGCAACGAGCGTGGAGAGTGTGTCCACGTACCCTCGTAGACCGAAAGTGGAAGCATTTTATCAATGCGGTTGATGTAGTCGTATGTCTTCAGGATCCGACCGATCCTAGCACCGAACATACGACACCTCCGTGTTCAGCACACGTTCAGCTCGATGACGTTCCTCGTACTCTTGATCCAGTTGAGGCCGAGGGAGAGTTTCGTCAGCACGACGGTGTGGCGACGGTGATGATGAAGTTACCAGCGCAGGGCTCCGCCTAAGCACTATGATGATATGACCGAGGTGTGTAACTGTGGAGGGGGCACCGCACACGGCTAAGAGATTGTCTGTTGTGCTTTGGGGTGCCCCCTTCGCCACGTATATAAAGGAGGGAAGAGGAGGAGGCCGGCCTAGGAGGGGCGCGCCTATAGGGGGGGTCCAACTAGGATTCCCAATCCTAGTTGCAGTCACCTTCCTTTTCCAAGAGGGGAGAGAGGGAAGGAGTAGGAGAGGGAGAAAGAAAGAGAGGGGGCACCGCCCCCCTCCCTAGTCCAATTCGGACCTGCCATGGGGGGGGCGCACGGCCACCCCATGAGGCCCTTCTCTCATTTTCCATATGACCCATTAAGGCCCACTATTTCCCCCGGCGAATTCCCGTAACTCTCCTGTACTCTGAAAAAGATACCTGAATCACTCGGAACCTTTCTGATGTCCGAATATTGCCTTCCAATATATCGATCTTTACCTCTCGACCATTTCGAGACTCCTCGTCATTTCCATGATCTCATCTGAGGCTCCGAACAAACTTCGGTCATCAAATCACATAACTCATAATACAAATCGTCATCGAACGTTAAGCGTGCGGACCCTACGGGTTCGAGAACTATGTAGACATGACCGGGACACATCTCCGGTTAATAACTAATAGCGGAACCTGGATGCTCATATTGGCTCCTACATATTCTACGAAGATCTTTATCGGTCAAACCGCATAACAGCATACGTTGTTCCCGTTGTCATCGGTATGTTACTTGCCCGAGATTCGATCATCGGTATCATCATACCTAGTTCAATCTCGTTATCGGCAAGTCTCTTTACTCTTTCCTTAATATATCATCCCGCAACTAACTCATTAGTCACATTGCTTGCAAGGCCTATAGTGATGTGCATTACCGAGAGGGCCCAGAGATACCTCTCCAAAACTCGGATAAATCCTAATCTTGATCTATGCCAACCCAACAAACACATTCGGAGACACTTGTAGAGCATCTTTATAGTCACCCAGTTACGTTGTGACGTTTGATAGCACATAAGCTGTTCCTTCGGTATTCGGGAGTTGCATAATCTCATAGTCAGAGGAACATGTATAAGTCATGAAGAAAGCAGTAGCAATGAAACTGTAACGATCATAATGCTAAGCTAACGAACGGGTCTTGTCCATCACATCATTATCCTAATGATGTGATCCCGTTCACCAAATGACAACACAGGTCTATGTTTAGGAAACATAACCATCTTTGATAAACGAGCTAGTCAAGTAGAGGCATACTAGGGACACTTATGTTTTGTCTATGTATTCACACATGTATTAAGTTTCTGGTTAATACAATTCTAGCATGAATAATAAACATTTATCATGAAATAAGGAAATAAATAATAACTTTATTATGGCCTCTAGGGCATATTTCCTTCAATTCGGACACCGGAATGGTTCGGGTCGTTTCTGATAAGTTTCGGAGTATGGGGGTTACCGGAACCCCCCGGGAAGTTATTGGGCCTCATGGGCCTAGTGGTGGAAGAGAGGAGGCAGGCCATGGAGTGGCGCCCCCCCCCCCTAGCCCAAACCGAATTGGACTAGGGTTGGGGGCGGCCCCCCTTTCCTTCTCTCCTCCTCTTCCTTCCCCCTTCTCCTTGTGGGAATAGGAAAGGGGGGCGAATCCTACTTGGAGTAGGACTCCCCTCCTTGGGCGCGCCACCCTTGGCCGGCCTCCTCCTTCCTCCCTCCTTTATATACGTGGGGAGGGGGCACCCTAGAACACACAAGTTGATATTTTAGCCGTGTGCGGTGCCCCCCTCCACAGTTACACACCTCGGTCATATCGTCGTAGTGCTTAGGCGAAGCCTTGCGCCGGTAACTTCATCATCACCGTCGCCATGCCGTCGTGCTGACGAAACTCTCCTTCGGCCTCAACTGGATCAACAGTACGAGGGACGTCATCGAGCTGAACGTGTGCTGAACATGGAGGTGTCGTACGTTCGGTGCTAGGATCGGTCGGATCATGAAGACGTACGACTACATCAACCGCGTTTATAAAACGCTTCCGCTTTCGGTCTACGAGGATACGTCGACACACTCTCCCCTCTCGTTGCTATGCTTCTCCTAGATAGATCTTGCGTGATCGTAGGAATTTTTTTGAAATTACTGCGTTCCCAACAGTGGCATCCGAGCCAGGTCTATGCGTAGATGTTATATGCATGAGTAGAACACAAAGAGTTGTGGGCGATAATAGTCATACTGCTTACTAGCATGTCATACTTTGATTCAGCGGTATTGTTGGATGAAGTGGCCTAGACCGACATTACATGACCGCGTTCATGAGACTGGTTCTACCGACGTGCTTTGCACACAGGTGGCTAGTGGGTGTCTGTTTCTCCAATTTAGTTGAATCGAGTTTGACTATGCCCAGTCCTTGTTGAAGGTTAAAACAACACACTTCCCGAAACATCGTTGTGGTTTTGATGCGTTGGTAAGAACGGTTCTTGCTAGAAGCCCGCAACAGCCACGTAAAACTTGTAACAACAAAGTAGAGGACGTCTAACTTGTTTTTGCAGGGCTTGCTGTGATGTGATATGGTCAAGACGTGATGATATATAAATTGTTGTATGAGATGATCATGTTTTGTAGAAGTTATCGGCAACTAGAAGGAGCCTTATGGTTGTCGCTTTATTCTATGAAATGCAATCGCCATGTAATTGCTTTACTTTATCACTAGTGGTAGCGATGGTCATAGAAGCAATAGTTGGTGAGACAACAACGATGCTACGATGGAGATCAAGGTGTCAAGCCGGTGACGATGGTGATCATGACGGTGCTTTGGAGATGGAGATCAAAGGCACAAGATGATGATGGCCATATCATATCACTTATATTGATTGCATGTGATGTTTATTCTTTATGCATCTTATTTTGCTTAGTACGACAGTAAGATGATCTCTTACTAATTTTCAAGGTACAAGAGTTCTCCTTGAGTATGCACCGTTGCTACAGTTCGTCGTGCCGAGACACAACGTGATGATCGGGTGTGATAAGCTCTACATTCACATACAACGGGTGCAAGCCAGTTTTGCACACGCAAAATACTCGGGTTAAACTTGACGAGCCTAGCATATGCAAATATGGCCTCGGAACACTGACACCGAAAGGTCGAGCGTGAATCAGATAGTAGATATGATCAACATAGTGATGTTCACCATTGAAAGCTACTCCATCTCACGTGATGATCGGGCACGGTTAAGTTGATATGGATCATGTGATCATTTAGATGACTAGAGAGATGTCTATCTAAGTGGGAGTTCTTAAGTAATATGATTAATTGAACTTTAATTTATGATGAACCTACTACCTGATAGTATTTTGCATGTCTATGTTGTTGTAGATCAATGGCCCGTGCTACTGTCCCTTTGAATTTTAATGCGTTCCTAAAGAAAGCTAAGTTGAAAGATGATGGTAGCAACTACACGGACTGGGTCCGTAACTTGAGGATTATCCTCATTGCTGCACAGAAGAATTACGTCCTGGAAGCACCGCTAGGTGCAAGACCCGCTGCAGGAGCAACTCCGGATGTTATGAACGTCTGTCAGAGCAAAGCTAATGACTACTTGATAGTTCAGTGTGCCATGCTTTACGACTTAGAACCGGGACTTCAACGACGTTTTGAACATCATGGAGCATATGAGATGTTCCAGGAGTTGAAGTTAATATTTCAAGAAAATACCCGGATTGAGAGATATGAAGTCTCCAATAAGTTATATAGCTGCAAGATGGAGGAGAATAGTTCTGTCCGTGAACATATACTCAGAATGTCTGGGTACCACAATCACTTGACTCAATGGGAGTTAATCTTCCTGATGATAGTGTCATTGACAGAGTTCTTCAATCACTACCACCAAGCTACAAAAGCTTCGTGATGAACTATAATATGCAAGGGATGGATAAGAAAATTCTCGAGCTCTTCGCAATGCTAAAAGCTGCGGAGGTAGAAATCAAGAAGGAGCATCAAGTGCTGATGGTCAACAAGACCACTAGTTTGAAGAAAAAGGGTAAAGGGAAGAAGGGGAACTTCAAGAAGAACGGCAAGCAAGTTGTTGCTCAAGTGAAGAAGCCCAAGTTTGGACCTAAGCCTGAGACTGAGTGCTTCTACTGCAAAGGGACTGGTCACTGGAAGCGGAACTGCCCCAAGTATTTGGCGGACAAGAAAGGATGGCAAAGTGAAAGTTATATTTGATATACATGTTGTTGATGTTACCTTACTAATGCTCATAGTAGCGCCTGGGTATTTGATACTGGTTCTGTTGCTCATATTTGCAACTCATTACAGGGGCTATGGATTAAGCGAAGATTGGCTAAGGACAAGTTGACGATGCACGTGGGAAATGGTTCCTCCAAAGTCGATGTGATCACCGTCGGCACGCTACCTCTACATCTACCTTCCGGATTAGTTTTAGACCTGAATAATTGTTATTTGGTGCCAGCGTTAAGCATGAACATTATATCTGGATCTTGTTTGATGCGAGACGGTTATTCATTTAAATCAAAGAATAATGGTTGTTCTATTTATATGAGTAATATCTTTTATGGCCATGCACCCTTGATGAGTGGTCTATTTTTGTTGAAGCTCGATAGCAGTGACACACATATTCATAGTATTGAAGCCAAACGATATAAGTTTAATAATGATAGTGCAACTTATTTGTGGCACTTCCGTTTGGGTCATATTGGTGTAAAGCACATGAAGAAACTCTATGTTGATGGGCTTTTGGAATCACTTGATGCTTGCGAACCATGCCTCTTGGGCAAGATGACTAAAACTCTGTTCTCCGGAACAATGGAGCGGGCAACAAACTTGTTGGAAATAATACATACCGATGTGTGCGGTCCGATGAGTGTTGAGGCTCACGGAGGGTATCGTTATTTTCTGACCTTCACAGATGATGCGGCTATATCTCCCACGTGTCGAAGCACGACTTAGAGGCATAACCGCATTGTGGTTTTGTCGCAAGAAGGGTCATCTTCACACAATCCCATGTACATGAACAAGGATAGGTAAATGTTGGCTTTCAATCGCCACTTCACACAATGAACAAATAATTCATACATCATGCAGAGTACACACATAGTCTGACTGCGAACAAATCCAAATGAAAAGAAGATAACCCCAAATGATAGATCCCCGATCGTCCCAACTGGGCTCCACTACTGATCATCAGGAAACGAAACGTAGTAACGACCAAGGTCCTCGTGGAACTCCCACTTGAGTTCGGTAGCATTACCTGCACTGGTATCATCGGCACCTGCAACTGTTTTGGTAGTAAACTGTGAGCCACGAGGACTCAGCAATCCCATTACCATGGGTATCAAGACTAGCAAAGCTTAATGGGTATGGAATGGATAAGTGGTGAGGTTGCAGCAGCGGTTAAGCATCGTATGGTGGCTAACTCACGATTACAAGAGAAAGTTGAGGAACTACGCAACAGTCGCAAACTAGTAGTGATCAATAAGTGATCCTGAACTACTTACGTTCAAACATAACCCAGCCGTGTTCACTTCCCGGACTCCACCGAAAAGAGATCATCAAGGCTACACACGCGGTTGATGCATTTTAATTAAGTCAAGTGTCAAGTTCTCTACAACCGGATGTTAACAAATTCCCATCTGCCACACAACCATGGGCACGGCTCTCGAAAGTTTAAACCCTGCAGGGGTGTCCCAACTTAGCCCATGACAAGCTCACGATCCGCGGAGACAATCCTCCATCGCAGGACCCTCCGATCAGACACGGAATCCCGGTGCACAAGATACTTCGATAATGGTAAAACTAGTCCAGCAAGACCTCCCGACGTGCCGACACCCTGATAGTAGCCGCGCGTTTCTCGTCTCAGGCCACGATCGGATTGTCCAAATTTCCGGCAGGCCAATCTAGAGTTTCCCCTGGCGACCACCGACGCTTGACAGGTTTGGACCAACACTCATGAGGAGCACGGCCCGGGGGGTTTAGTTAAGTCCACGGGGTCCGGAAAGTCCCTATGCAAGTTTTAGTTGTAAAAAGGAAAATTGTAAAACCAAGGTTGGGCCTTGCTGGAGGAGTTTTATTCAAAGCGAACTATCAAAATTCAAAATTGTTCTCGTTACACAAAAAAGTTCAAAACTTTCAAAATTCGAAAAATGTAGCAGATTTCAATATTTTGTTCACTTTAAAAAAATGTTCGCGCTTTCAAATCTGTTCGGGATTTTTCAAAATTGTTCTTCGTTTCAAAATTTGTTCTCAAGATTCAAAAAATGTTCGTGCTTTAAAAAATTGTTCGCGCTTCCAAATTTGTTAAGGATATTTCAAAATTGTTTTCCATTTCAAAATTTGTTCTCAAGATTCAAAAAATGTCCGTGGTTGAAAAATAGTTGGCGCTTCCAAATTTGTTCTCAAGATTCAAAATCGTTCGTGCTTTAAAAAAATTGTTCACAAATTCCAAAAATGTCATGTCTTCGAAAAATGTTTGGGGAAATTCAAAATGTTTGGGTTTTCAATTCTATTCTGTTTTTCAAAAAAGTGTTCGCAAATTTGAAAAATGTTCTCGTATTCAATTAATTTGTCCATTAAAAAATGAAATTACGAAAATGTTCTAATTTGAAAATTATTGTTCACAAATTTTGAAGTGGTCGCATTTAAACAAAATGTTCGCAATTTCAGTTTTCTTCCTTTTTTATTCCAATTTTTTTTTCGGTTTCATACAATGTTCTGATTTTTAAAATTTTGTTCACAAATTATAAAATGGTTGCGTTTCAGAAAATATTTATTTTTTTCCAAAAGAATTCACGTTTGATTTTTTTTATGTATAGCCTTTGTCGGAGTTTATAGTTCATATTTGTTGGGCTACCTTTTTTGACACGAAATCTTAGAAACTATAGTGGCTACCTACTTGTGTTGACAGGTGCCTTGCTCACACCTTGGTTCATCGTAATTTTGCGTATTCCGATTTTATGTTTTCTCGTTACTGTAATTTCTTTAGGTTCGCGCTGCCAATTTACCATAAGAAGTAGCTAGTTGGGGCGGCTAGCTCCTCGCGCTTAGCAATAGGAAGTGTCGGGTTCGATCCCAGTACCCTTTTAACCTACGAATGTGGCGCACCCGCAATATGGGCCGGCCCAGCCAAGCTGCTTGTGTGCGAAATGCCGACTGCTTGCCGCAGCGAGCGTCCAATAGGAGTTCCCGTCAACGGAAGCGGGACTTAGAATATCCTAACAGACGTTCATTGCGGCAGAATGTCGAGCGAACGCACAGAGGCGAGCGACCTAGCGATCAAGATGGGCCGGCCCAACTACGAGATACTACACATATCTGGTTTTGGGTACTTTCTGGAAGGTTCCTGAGCGGTTTTGGGAACCTTCCAGAAGGTTCTTGAACCGGTTTTTCACTGGGTTTTTTCTTTTTCAATTTCTTTTTTTCTTTCCCTTTTGTTCTTCTTTCTTTGTTTTTCTGTTTCTTTATTTCATTTTTAAATTCCTTTTTCTTCTCTTTCTATTTCCTTTTTGTTCTTCAGATTTTCAATTTCCTTTCTGTTTCTATTTTATTTTCTTCTTTTTTGTTTTTTTGTTTTCTTTCTTTGGTTTCTTATTTCTTTTCTTTTCTTTTCTCCTTTTTTGAAATATTCAAAAAATTGATTTTCCATAAAATGTTTAGTTTTAAAAAATATTCTCAAAAATAAAAATTGTTCTCGTTACACATAGAAGTTCAAATCTTTCAAAATTAATATAATGTACCAGACTTCAATTTTTTTGTTCATGTTTTCGAAAAAATGTTCGTGCTTCCAATTTGTTTCGGCGTTTTTCAAAAATGTTCTCCGTTTCAAAATTTGTTCTCGATATTCAAAAAATGTTCATGCTTTAATAAATTGTTCGCGCTTCCAAATTTGTTCTACGTTCAAATTTTTTTTTTGAACCACTGAAACAGTAGGAGAGGCTCGTACTGCAAATTAAATAAATGAATCAACCACTGTACATGAGTTTAGTATTACAAAGCCATCCCACTTTGTGGGTGGAGGGGGGGTGTAGATGCACTAAGGGTTTTGTTACAAGGTTTGGATAAAGGAAAGTAAGAAGGGTTTATCCTTTTCTCCTACCCTATAGGTTAGGAGAGCTAGGTCTTCTTTCAGTCTAGAGAGCCAGGAGCTTGTGGATGGGGTTATGCCTCGGAAGTTCTTGTTGTTCCTTTCTTTCCAAATGCTCCAAGCCGATTGAAGGAGGATCTCCACAAATAAGGGTCTGTTCCAAGAAGTTTTAGCAGATTCCACCCAATCCAACCTGTTGCCTGTAGAGGTCCCTTACATTCCAATTTTGGCCCAACAAATTAGGCTAAAGGGACAATGAAAGAATAGGTGCTCCACCGTTTCATCATTGCATGTGGGGCAAAGCAGGCAGCCGAACGTGTTACCAATGTTATAGTGTCGGTGTTTCCACATGTTTCTGGTGTTCAGCCTATCTGAGAGCAGGAGCCATCCAAAAACTTTGAGTTTCATCATGGTTTTTGACTTCCATAGCCAAGAGAATGCAGGATGAGCTTGGGTATCTCTGAAGTAAAAATCATAGAATTTGTTGGCCGCGTAGAAGTTGGAACCCCAGGTGTATATCCATTCATCATGTATTAGTTGATCTTCGAGCTGAACGTCCGAGGTCAAGTGTTGCAATTCTCTGGTCTCCGCGTGGGCCTGTGCAGACAAAGGCAAGTGAAACGTTTCTTGCAAGCTGATGGTTCCAAGAAACACAGCAACAGATATGTCTTCATCCTTTGCAAAAGAGAAGGCTCGTGGGTGGGTTTCAGCTAATATCTCATCCAACCACAAATCTTTCCAAAAGAGCGTGGTTGTACCATTGTTCACACTCACCTGTGTGATTCCTCTATAAATAGGCATTAGCTTTGAAAAGTCACGCCACCAGAAGGAGCCGCAAAGATTAGTTGCGTGGGGTATCCGGGAGGTGTAGTAAGAGTTCCAAATCAGCTCCACCCAGGGTAGATCGCAATGATTGTAAAACTTATGGAGAAACTTGAGTAGAAGGGCCTCATTCTGGATTTTCAGATTTAGCACCCCGAGACCACCACATCTTTTTGGCTTGCAGACCATATCCCATGCAGCCAGGGAATTGCATTTGTCACCTTGATCCATCTTCTTTGTCCACAGACATTTTTGTCGTATCTTGTCCAGAAGTTCAACAATTCCAGCTGGTAGCTTGAGTGTGCACATAGCAAAGATGAGCAGGGAGGTAATAACTGAGTTGAGCAGAGATAGCTTGCCACCATAGGATATCATATTCAGTGTTGCAGATAACCTCCTTTCAAGCCTACAGACCAGAGGCATGAGATCGTGCATGGATGGTTTAGTAGTCCCCATGGGTAGGCCGAGGTACGTAAATGGCATCTTTCCCATAACACATCCGAAAATATGCGCCAAATTGTTGCATAATATCTCATTACAGTTGATCGGGACAAGTGTGGATTTGTGGAAGTTAATTTATAAGCCAATCGAAGTGGCATAATCGGACAAAATGTCTTTGATGATTGTAGCCTGGGTGGGACAAGCCGGCATTGCAAGGATCGTGTCGTCCGCATATTGAATAACTGGGTAGTCATTCTGGTTAGTGCATGGGAAGGGTAACTTGATTAGATCTCTAGCGAAGGCATCATTGATTGCAGCTTGCAGCAGATCCGCGGCCAAGACAAAAATGAGGGGGGACAAAGGGTCACCTTGGCGAACACCACATTTGCAATGAAACTATCGGCCAGGAACGCCATTAAGAAGGACATCGGACTTTCCCGAGGCAAAGATGCACTTAATACAGCCAAGCCACTTTTCATTAAAGCCCATGTTGCGCATGATCTCAATCATGGCATCATGATCAATGGTGTCGAAGGCTTTAGAAAAATCCAGTTTAAGTAAGAATAATCTCTTTCTTGGAGGCTTGGCATTGGTAGATGTATTCGAAGGCCCAGGCTAGACAGTCTTGGATCGTGTGCCCCTTGAGGAAACCATATTGATTGCGGTGCACAATTTTGAGGACGATTCGTTGTAGTCGGTTGGCCAGCAGTTTAGTTATTACCTTGAGACAACAATTAAGAAGAGTGATCGGCCTGTACTCATTAATTGTTGAAGGTGAATTAGTTTTTGGAATAAAAGTAATTGGGCCTTCATTAATGCTCTCTAGGTTCAGATTACCCTCAAAGAACTGGTTACAAAGCTTGTAAAAGTCCTCCTTGATCACCTCCCAGCAAGTTTTAAGGAATATACCAATAAATCCATCAGGGCCCGGTGCACGATCGGCCAGCATCGTTTTGATCACATGATCTATCTCATCCCTTGTGAAGGGTACTCTGAGTTCATCCAGGCCATCAATTTTTTTGATGAGTCTCGGCAAGTCAAACTTCATGTCATGATTGGTTTTAGTGCCAAGTCGATCCTTGAAGGTCTGAAAGATTATGGCCTCTTTGCTTGCATGGTCCTCCGCACAATATCCAGAATCAGTGGTGAGGGAGGGTATATTGTTTCTGCGATATCTCTCAGAAGCCATTTCTTGAAAAAAATTTGAATTCTCATCACCGAACTGGACCCAACGAATTGTCACATGCTTCTTCCAGTATTGCCGTTGATATGAGAGAAGCCTGAGTAAATGTTTCTTCAGAATTGCCCTAAAATTGGCTTCGGGTGTTGTGAGAGGTCTCTTGTTTTCCAAGCCATCAATTTCAAGTAGGGCCTTATTAGTGTTCTCAATAGCAATAGATAACTTGGAGATGTTCTTGCTCCAGATCTTGAGTTCATGCCGCAAGTGCTTAAGTTTGTTGCACAAATTTGACGCCATATTTGTAGAGTGAACAGGTATGGCCCATGCCTTCTTGACTGTATCTAGAAACCCCGGGTGATGGATCCAATAGGACTCAAAACGGAACAACTTGGAGCGTGGTATCTTTGTTTCAATAGTGATGACACAAGGGATGTGATCAGAGACCGGCCCACCGAGGGGTTTAACAATAGTGTTCGGGTATGAGGTGGTCCAATGATTACTAGTGAAGAACCTATCAATTTGCTCAAGGAGAGGATCAGTTTGCATGTTGCTCCAAGTGTAGGCTCTGCCCTTGATTGGCAATTCAATTAAAGCTTGAGATCTGATGAAATCATTGAAGGTTATCATGTCGCCAAAATGACCACCTGGTTTGTTACAATTCTCGGGTCCTCGAATGAAATTAAAATCCCCGCACAGGAGCCAGTCTTCATGATCAGGTATATCTAGTGAAAATAGCCATGCAATGAAGTTATTTCGAGGGTCCCCTTGACAAGGCCCGTAAACATTCACTAGGGTCCAGGATTGAGCTGACTGGGTGGATTGAAAGCGAGTAACGAGCCCAAATTCTTCGGAGGCCACAGTTGTAGCTGTGAAGACAGCACTGTTCCATATTGTGGCAATTCCGCCCGAAGCCCCTCTAGAGGGGATAAAATCAATCTTGTCAAATCTTCGTGGGCAACATGACTTAATAAAAGCATTATCAAAAGAATTTTTTCGTTTCCTGCAAGCAGATAACCGCACAACCACTAGAGTTGATAGCATTAGAAAGCGCTAACTGTTTGGCTTCAGAGTTCAGCCCACGTACATTCCAACATAGAACGTTCCAACTAACCAAAAGAGGCATAAAAAATAGAAAGAGAGGATTTAGGCAGCATCAGAAGATGGCCCAGCATCCTTGCTAGCCAAGAGTTCCTCCTCCGAGAGCTCATCAGCCGGAATTCCACACATGATATGGCCAACATGCTGAATGACTGGGATTGGGGTTGGAGGTGGCAGAGCAGCATCCTCCATAACTTCAGTTATAGTGACAGCAGCTGTAGCAGAAGGAATGACCCTGGGTTTCACCTTGGAAGCTCTGACCTTAGTATCTGTGATTGGTGGAACTTTAAAACCATCATACTTGTTCTTGCAGGCACTCCTACGAAGATTGGCCGAAGATTCAGGCACAGGAGCTTTGCCATGACGACTAACCAGAGAGGTCTCGTGTTCAGGCTGGCGAGCAGAGATAGTCTGCACAATGGGGCTAGAAAGCTGCACCATGGAATTTTCAGGAGGAGTGACCTACTCCGAAAGCATCAGAGGAGGACCGAAAGTCAGTGTAGAGCCACTATGAAAATTGTGAGACTCAGTTTCCTTGATCGGTTCAGGTAAAGCGAAGACCGTAGCCATGGACAACTGTTCCACAGTGGCAGAAGCAAAGTTATGCAGTGTGACAGTTTTTGTAGCTTCAGTAATAGAGAAATTCCCCTCCTCCTCAGAGATTGCCACATGAAACTCCACTCTTTCTTCTCTAAGACCAAAACCCGAGCTCCATGGGCCATAAGCAGCAATAATGGGAATAATTGCAGACCTGAGGAAGGAGTTCAGTCTGACAATTGGTAAACCAATATGAATCAGCATCGAATTAACAATGTCACCCTGTGCAGACATAGCAAACTGTAGGCCAGCAGCAGACAGAGAGACATGAATTTCCAGGGCTGCAGTAGGAGTCGGACTAGGGACAATACTGTTTTCAGGTATGGCAGAACTTTCCCAACTATCAGAGCATGGAAGATGTTGCTGGGAACCAAAATATAACTGTCCGAGATTGTTGCACTGGAATCTGAGCTGTGAAATTCAGAGAAAGAATCGTTCCAAGCAGTACCTGGGCTATCCTGAAGATTGTTTGCAGGTAAAATCCCATCCTGAACCTGTAATCCTTCCGCAGTCAGCCATGCTTGAAAGTTATACAGAGTAGGCGGTGGAGATGGTGGCCAAGCACCCCAACCAGCTTGGAAGTGAATATCATGTCCTTGCGCCTCATTGTGCTGTTGAGCAGCGTCAGGTTGGTTTGGCGCAGCATTCTGAGCAAGCCAATTGTGCAGTTGTGCTTGGTACATCTGCTCCGCAGTGAGGCCTTCTCCGAACAGAGGGTGGGGGATTCCATCAGTAGGAGGTGGATCCATGTCAGCTGGCGGCACATCCGGGTTATGTGCGTTCCAGTCACTGTTGCGCAAGATTGTGACACAGACCGTCCAGCAGCGGCGCTCTCCACCCAGCTGATGCATAACGAAGCTTTTGGGCACCCGACGCAAATTAAGTACACGAGCTTTGATCAGAACAAACTTCCTGTCTCCTTTAGGATTATTCCAAGTGATGAGCTCACCAAATTTGTCCACAGACTTATGGATATAATGGGAAGTCTGATAATCATGCGGAAAACCAATACAAAGCAACCACACTTGAGGCCAAACTAGTTTGGCGCATATTGATAGCAGCATCATGAGGAACAAAAGAAACAATGGTGCCTTGGTTCTCATCATCCTCATCTAGCTCAAATGTCGTGCCCACAACCGCATCTCTCACAACCGAATCCACAAAACCAAAGATGCCAATCCCTAGTGGGTAATCGTCAACTTCAGTGGGGAAAAAGTTGGACTCATGGAGCAAACCTTCGATGGTGTGGCGAAGCAGAGCTTTCTGATGGTCAGGGACGAAGCGATTCACCTCTGCAATGGCCAAGAAGTCATGGCGGAGCGGTGGCACCGGACTGACCACCATCTCGTCTCTGACCAGTCGGTCTTCAGGCCCCAGCTCGATGGTCATGCCCTGTGGCAGGTACGGGACGACATTGACGGGGTAGTTCGCCATGGGGGAGCTTGGAGTAGGGGCAGGGGAAGAGACGAAGGGAATGACAGGTGACAGAGAGGAATGCATATCGGCGGGGGTATTTTGCCTCTTGGGAACCCAAACGCGACGGCCCTGCCTCTGCTTGACCCAACAAGAAGATGCCACGTGGCCAGGGTCACCACACGATCTGCATTGGACGACACCGGTGAGTTTACGGCCAGTCATGGGACCGTGGTGGGTGAGGGAAAGTGAGTCATTAAAATCACTCTAGTTGATTGGATGCCTCTGATCGGTATTGACTGGGATAGACCCAGATAAGTTGCCAAGATTATTTTCAAAAGAATCTGTCGTAATTGATTTGTCCATTCTTTCGGGCGGCAATAAATCGTTAATCTGTCCAGGAGGCCTTGTAGCAAGGTTCGGTATGAGGTTCGTGGGCCGGTGATAAGCTTATGCTTGGGAGCCCATTTAAGGCGTGGAACCTGGGCTCCCCAACAATCTCCAGAGAAATGGCCCAGCCAACCGCATGATGAACACCATTTTAGGCCCGGGCAATTATAATAAAAATGATTGGGAGCGTTGCACGTTGTGCAAGATCGAATGATCAAAAGGCCAATCTCAGGGTGGGTCCGGTCAACAGATTGAGTGCTTCCAAGGACTCCCTGATCGGTAGCCGAGCATAGACAAGGCGCCTCAAAGCAATTACCACAAGGTTTCCCCGGACAATTATTTGAAAGATGTCCCACAATGTCACAAATTGCACAAATTCGTAACCGCTCATAGATATATTCTAGTGTCGGTATGGAAGAGAGGGACCAAATGGTAGCAATATGCGCAATAGAGTACCCAAACCGAAGTTGATCCAAAATATGGTAAATCATGAATGTTGGAATGGAATCCCAATAAGATTGCTTAAAAGACAGACCTTCAAATCTCAAAATAGTCGGTGTTGGTCGGTCTCCCACCAGGTCACAAGAAATTGTGCCAAACAAACTTTATCTGGTAATAAATGTTGATTGCCCTGAATTGCTGACGTCTCATTAAACTGATGAATTCGATCGAAATCCCCAAAGGAAGGACCGGCCGCAGATTGGGAGCCATAATTGCCATTAAGACCATTAAGACCATTAACTGTCTGTATCAAGTTACCAAAGTTTAGATTGGTGACCGGAATGGATGTGGTGGTCATCGGCGGTAAGGATTCCGGCAGACCTTGGGGAGTCGAAGATGGCCCTATCCCATGCGGATTATGGAGAGAATCCAAATTCAGATGGCTATGAGGCCGTAAAAAGTCCAGAGTAGACCTGATAGCAATAGGTGAACGGCTAGCAATCTCATGTGCATTCTCATCAGAGTGCTAAAAGTTGTCAATGTGAGCAACGCCATGATCCTTGGCTCGAAAGAGCTGAAAGTGACATATGAAATCCGGCCAGATGCGATCTTTGAGGTGGTATATGAAATGACCAACTTTGTTAGAAGCCACCGAAAATCGAAAACGCCGATCACTTAGGGTTTGAACATTGAGGCCCGAAGATAAGCCTGTGATGCAACATTGTAGCGCCAAACCAACTGATTCCTCCGAGAGAACGAAGGAAGCCGATGAAAAGTAGACGACCAAGAAGAACTCCTTGGTACCATGACCGGGGGAGAAATGAACCGTAGAGACAAAACGTCGACGCACCTGATCCGCGACCGCTAGGCCGGGGTTGAAGTCCCAATGCAGAATACCCTCCATTGAAGTTGCCGGCGAAGATCTCCATTAGGGTGGTGGGAGAGCAGGTGGAGAGGAGATTCAAATAAAATGTTCATACTTTAAATAAGTTTCCTCGTTTCCAAATTTTTTCTCCTTTTCAAAATTTGTTCTCAAGATTAAAAAAATGTTCGTGCTTTAAAAAATGTTCATGTTCAAATTTTGTTCTCGGTTTCAAAATTTTGTTCTCTAAATTCAAAAAATGTTCAGAATTTTAAAAAGTGTTCATTTTATCAAAACTTTGTTCAAGCTTTTTAATTTTTCTTCTAAAATTTGGAAAGTGTTCGCTTTAAAAAAATACTTTTTCAAAATAATTTTCGCGTTAGGAATCTGAGAAAATGTTCGGTTCTAAATTAGATTTAGCTTCGCGCGCCATGGCAAGCCAAGAAAGCTTGTCTATCGCGTTGGCTGGGCTCGTGCGTACAAAGATGGAGGTCCCTGGTTCGATCCCTCCCTCGAGCGGATTTTTTTTGGGATTTTTTCACTGCGTTGCGCTAATTGGGCCGGCCCAGCTGAAGACGCGCCTGTGCGTCCGCTCGAAAATTCGCCGCAACGAGCGGCGCATAGGAGCTCTCTTGGCGCGGGGTGAAGCAGAAAGAAGACCCCCAGTTCAGGGGAAGCAGATTTAGCAGCGGCGGGGTGCTCTCCGGCGAGGGTGTAGCTTGGGGAGGCAGAGGAAGGTCGGCGAGAGGCGCATGCGTCAGTTCCAACGACGACGCAGATGAGGCAGGGGTGCTCGACGGGTTCGTGCGTGGCTGCTGGAGCTCCTCGAGCAGAGAAGAAGCCGACTGTGGTTGGGTCGTCGGGGACCTCG